>JACEFZ010015804.1:0-31994 GCA_014155875.1 Cepaea nemoralis
AGTATAAACTTCGTGAGAGTCCCCGGGTTTAGGGGTTTTCGTATATCGACATTCCCTGGTTTGTTTTTCCCCCGGTCCAACTTTTCGTGGTCGGCCTCCCTCTGTTCCATCTGGTCTGTACATCATTGCTTGTTGTGGCATGCTGTTGACGGTACCTAAATGCATGCCAAACCTTTTGGGCTTGTTTGCTTTCTAATAAAATCTAGAGCAGCTTTAACCCCCACTTTAGTCCTGATTTCTTCATATTCTGATCTTATCTCTCTTGATACTTTGAGTATTCTTCTCAGGAACCTCATTTCTGTTGTTGTTGATTTTTCTTTTCTCTTTTTCTGTCATTGTCCAGGTTGGCATTGGTAGCACAGAGTTGGTAGGAAGATTGTGTTGTAAAGTGCTTTCTTAGTAGTTATTGATACATGTTTGTTCTTAGTATTGGTGCCATTTGCCAATGAGTTGATTGCCTTATTGCACCTATTTCGATCTCGTCTTCTGATCTGCCATTTGATGATATTATACTTCCTAGGTACTTGAAGCTCTTTACTTGTTTCAAGGGGATGTTCGTTAGGTGAATTGTTGCTGTTTGTTCTTCTTTAGTTATAGTCATTACCGTCTGTTTTGCTTGTGCTAATTTTCATGTTATGTTCCCCACACATTCGTTTAGACTATTCATGTGTCTTGTAATTCAGCTTCTGATTTTGCTATTAGTGCTTGGTCGTCCGCAAACAGGAGTTCTCTAATGGTTAGATCTGCAGATGGTCTTCTTCTGTGTTCTCGTCATGCGGTATTCTTGCTGTCTCTGCTTGGCTGGTTTCTTTACATATGTTGTCTATATATCTTATGAACAAGAGAGGGGACAGGACACAACCTTGTCGTACTCCAGATCTTATGGTGAAGGGTTCTGAGTGTCCTCCAGTTGCTCTCACTATGCATTCACTGTTTTGTATAAACTTCAAACATAGGTTTGTTAGATGTTTTACTCACTCCATTTGTTTTAAGGTTTTTCCCACAGCTGTTTTTTATCTACCCTATCAAATCCCTTTTTCCCTTGGTCCCCAAAGGCAAAGTAGAGTGTTTCATTGAATTCAATTGATTTTTCTATAATTTTGGTTAAAGAAAAATGGCGTCTGTGCATCCGATTGTTGTCATACTTAAATTCCATTCAGGAAGGGTTTTTGCAAATCTACAGGAATTTCAAAATGTTTTTAAAAATTTATTTCTGAATTTCGAGAAATGTCTGAAGATGTCTGAAGGGGAAAAATTTAAAAAAACTCTAGATTTTATTTAGATGTTTCCTTTTAAATTAACAAGATAGCAAAGTTATAAGTATTCTGGTGACTTTTTTCCCCCTTCCCTCGAGCTGATAACGTATAGGGGTTTAAAGGGAGGAGGTTATGAGGCAGTTTAATTAAAAAACCATAACATAAACACAACAATAACTTCAGGTCATCATTTCCGATCTGTATATAGCTTTGAGAAGTCTTCTGACATTACCAGTTAGTGTAGAAATCGGGGAAAAGGAGTGTTAAAAACCAAAATTTTATAAAGCTATACTTGACGTCAATTACTAAAGGGGGGTTTATTTTTCTAGGATGATAGCGGTGGAACGATTAGTAGTATGACTCTTCGCTGGCTTTTTAACGAGGAGACTGGGCACGTATGGGAATGTCCTGAGTAAGTGATGTCGGTTCTTGACTCAACTCAACTATCTAGGATTGTTGGCTAAAGAGAAGGAATTTGTAAAAAGTTTGGAATTATCAGACCCATTGGAAAATAAGAAAACAAGAAGTGTGAATTTTAACTCTGTGGCTACATCATACACGTTGCCAGTTACGGTTCTTATGTATAGTATCTTTTGAAACAATTTTGTTTTGAATAGAAATTGGAAAAAACGGAGATAAACAATAGTTTGCCGATTTATTGCTTGGCATTTTTGCTGCATCTTAGTGCAAAAACACACAGCATCAACTAAAACAATAAGACAAATCCTTCAAGCTCCCAACCTAAATTTCAAACAGCAATTTGAATTGTCTACGAAGGTCTTTTGAAACTCTATAATGTCTTTTTTTTTTTTGCAACAATTGGCTTTTGTAAAAGTTTGGGAAAATTTTGTTACCAGTTGTAACACGTGACCCTTTTTGTGTGTTAAACAACACCAAAAGCCGGGCCTATCAATCACGTAAACCCGGGTTTCCCCAAAAAATTTCTGTATAGTCCCATGACACAGGACAGGGGGGGGCACACGTTTTGTGCGTATAGCTACATTGACAAATGTAAAACTCTGTTGTTGTTGTTTTTTTTTTTTGGGGAGGGGGGGGGGGGTGAGTGTGGGCATGTATGATGTCCAATTTGTTTACAGAAACCTTCACAATAAGTAATTATGAATTTTTAGGTTATTAAGCAATATAAATAACTAATTAAAGCAATTTTATTTTTCTTATACACTTATACATTATATTTTAAATAATCTCATCATCTTATCATGTTTTTCTTGTGCCATGCTGCGTCGAGGTGAAGTATAAAAAACCGGAGAGTCCCCTTATGGGGGTTCATGTATCGATATTCACATGGACTCTGTTATTCCCGTGTCCATCGTTTACGTGGTCGGCCTCTTCCCCTACTTCCCTCTGGGTTTTCATCATTGTTGTTGTGGTTTGAAATGTTGTTGGAACCTACCTGCATGGCCAAAAACAAAATTTTTTTAACTTGCTGCCCTTAAAAAAATCTAGTGCAGCTACATCCCCAATTTAGTTTTGATTTCTTCATTTCTGATCTTATCTCTTCGTGATACATTGAAATATTTTTTTCAGGAAACGAATTTCTTTGTGATTTTTCATTTTTCTTTTTTTTTTTTTGTCATTGTCCAGGTTTGTCATTGGTAACATGGTAAAGGGAAAATTGTGTTGTAAAGTGCTTTCTTAGTAGTTATTGATATATGTTTGTTCCTTAGTATTGGTGCCATTTGTCCGATGAGTTGGTTTGCCGTATTGCATCTATTTTTGATCTCGTCTTCTGATTTGTCATTTCATGATAAGGTCTACAAGGTGTGGACTGCGCCTGGCACTGCAGCCAGCAGGGTTAGGATCGGTTAGCTCTCAACAGGAGGGGTGAACAGTGACAATTAGTAGTTTGCCGTTGACCCGCAGACTACACAAGTCAAACCCAACTCCATGCGTGTAGTCTGGGAAAATCATGACCGTGAGGTCATGGATAAAGGGGCTATGGCTCGCCATAGATGATGGACTCCCTATGGTCAGATATTTGTCCTAATCTGCGACTGGCCTAGCAAGCCGGCAGATGATCTTCATACTGCTCGTAGAAAAACTAAGAAGTTCTATTTTACAATAAGAACAAAACCTTTTACAAATTTGTTAACAAGATTTTACAATTTACTTTTTATTATAATACATTAAAAAATATCTATCACTGGCTTTAATTTAGACACAAATCGACTAAATTGTCACTACAATTGTTGATTTCTAATGAGATGCATGTAACTGCTTGCAATTTTTGACAATATTCTTGAAATCTAGAGCAAGTTTACTTGTTGAAACTCGCATGACAGCATGCAAGGTGCAGCCGACAATAAAGACCTGTTCTTAGAGTTGTTGATCTTCAAGCAAGAAAATTATTGTTTGCAAAAGTATGTTGATCCAAACAATGATAAAAAAAATTAAATTAGCTGCAAAGTTTTTCAAGTTTGGGAGTGATTCTTCTGATATAGATCAATAGACACAAATGTAAAATTCAACAAAATAACGTAAAAACGAAGTAAACATGTTTATTTCTAAATGCCCTCAAGGGCCGCATAATATCAGTTGTCAGGCCGCATGCAGCCCGCGGGCCGTAGTTTGCCCACCCCTGACATAGGAGATTTAGGTGTGTAGCGATTAGGAAGTCTTTGTGTAGTATGGTGTCTGCATTAAATAAGTCTCCGCGTTATGGGCTAGGTTAGAAATCTAAAAGCACAATTGCCTGTACTCGATTCGAATTGGAAAAGGAGTCAGGATATATGGCACGCAAGCGACTAGAAGCCCAGAACCGACACCATCCATGTTTTTAACGTAATTTCTAGGATGTTAGTTGATTAAATGTCACGGGATGATTACTAGTCTCAAGCGACTCTCTGTATCTGCTAATAGTTTATATACAGCAGTTTCCCCCTTTAATTTGATGTATAATACATCATGTTTGCTACCATATTAACAACTTTTAAGTTATAACTATGAAACAGCCCTACTTCCCATTTTCCGCCATTTATTTAGGTTTGGTACAAACATTACTTTTTGTTTGGCACTGAATATTTTACACTAACAGCATAAACTCGGAGACGTGAGTGCGAAAATTATTCTTAAACAAAATAAGGATAATTTGTCTCAAAGAATATGTTTTGTTAGGCCTTCACGTGTTATAGATCACGGCTTATATAAGCTTCCTCCTTGTCGCCTTTCCAATCCATGTAATTTCTAGAAAGCTCTGAAAGGTATCCAATACTTATTGTATAAGATCGGGTTGGTCCCAGAGCCAAACGTGCGGAAATATAATCGTGCCACTGTTAGTATGTAAACTCGAAACGCTGTCTTTGTGACCAAGTGCACTAAACACTATGCCGGTATATCTCATTATATACAGCCAGCCAGCCCGCGAGCCAGCCAGCCAGCCAGCCAGCCAGCCAGCCAGCCAGCCAGACAGACAGACAGACAGACAGACAGACAGACAGACAGATAGATAGATAGATAGATAGATAGATAGATAGATAGATAGATAGATAGACAGACAGACAGACAGATAGATAGATAGATAGATAGATAGATAGATAGATAGATAGATAGATAGACAGACAGATAGATAGATAGATAGATAGATAGATAGATAGATAGATAGATAGATAGATAGATAGATAGATAGATAGATAGGATAGATAGATAGATAGATAGATAGATAGATAGATCTTTATCTCTTGTGTGTACTTGGATGTCAAATGGAAATCAGCACATTAAAATCCCCCAAAAATACGTTTACCAGCAATCACAAAATTAAAATTGTGATTTAGTGATATGCTGATAATATTTCATACCAATCATATGATTGGAAAAACCAGAATCGACATGTAATGACGTTAACCAGAATGCCTTGGGAACATACATTCCTAGGACTGCCTCTAGGAGTTCTGCAAGTAATAATAGCCATAACGCAATGATGAATCACAATAACGAAATACGACTTTCAATTGTTATCTTTGCTGATAACGATGCCGTTGGAGGGGACGATGTTGATTCTGGTGATTTTTGTTCGCGAGACCCCCCTGCCATACACCGCAAGGTACTATATTGGCAGTAATACTACACATAACGGCATAAGTGGAAGAAAAATAAGCAAACAAACAAAGTAGAACAGCATTTCTAGATCATTATATCTATAAACTTAAGGTGTTACATAATGTTCTATACTGAGTACAGCAGGTGTTATGACTGAGGGGTAATTAACGTGTTCCACAAATCCCCGATACACCGAGTCGAAGGTTTCGAAACCAGTTGCACACGATTTAAAAGCAGACCGTCTTGTGTTGATTTGTATGGTATTAGCGTCGGTCGTTTAGAAAGCCAACATTGCCTAGTAAATCACATATAACCTACAATGCTAGGGTTGATTTCGACGTCCTGAAAAGGACATGCAACTAAATTTAAATACGTAGATACTCATTGATGTATTATTATATTTACAAACTTGAGATTTTAAATAATGATCCATACTCAGTAGGTAAGTATTCATAGATTATAATACATGCAATATAAAAATGAATATATAATGTAATACAATATACAATTAAAAGGACATATTTAAATAAGTAGATAAATATTTCTAGATTATTATATCTAAAATCTCGAGATTTTAAATAGTTATCCATACGCAGTAGATAAGCATTCATAAATTATTATATATACATACCTGTGATTTTAAATATTGATCCATAACAATATGTAAGTTTTACTAGATGATTATATCTACAAACTTGAGATTTTACATATTCATCCATAACAATATGTACGTTTTTCTAGATGATTATATCTAAAATCTTGCGATTTTAAATACTGATCCATAACAATATGTAAGTTTCTCTAGATGATTATATCTACAAAGTTGAGATATTAAATAGTGATCCATTCTCAGTAGATGAGTATTCATAAATTATTATATATACGAACTTTATATTTTAAATATTGATGCCTACTCAATAGGTAAGTTTTTCTAGATGATCATATCTACAAACTTGAGTTTATAAAAAGTTAGTTAGTCTCTGCTTCTTAAAAAAATAAATTATTTCTAGATTATTATAAAACAAACGTGAGCTTGTTAATTTTATTCTCTACTGGTGTCAAAAACTGAAACATACTGTTACAATTGGAAATAGTTGTGAAGAAAAGAGATAAAGAAAGACAGCGAGAGAGAACTCTTGACAATCTTATGGCATGGCGCGGAAGGAATTCAACACATGAATTGGTACATTCCGCTGGAGATTGCAAGGTATGGAGAAACTTGATCGCCCACGCCAGACGTCAAAGCACTTGATGATGATGATGATACTGAGAAGATAAGTATATCTAGATATTATATCCTTAAACTTGAGGTATTAAATAAAGTTATATATTGATAATATAAGTATTCCTAGAATATTATACCCATAAACTAGAGATATTAAATATTGACCTATAGATATGTATTTCCAGATTATTGTGTTCGCAAACGTGAGATCTTAAATATTGTTTAAAAACTGTGTTTTCTAGATAATTATGTCCATAAACATAAGATGTTCAATGTTCGTTCTCTACTAAGTAGCAACTATCCTTGAACAAACGTAATTATTTCAGCACCTTTTTATAAGACTTTTCAATCCCTAATTGTCCGTAACCACGTTTCTATTCACTTTAAATGTTTTCTCTTTTACACAGTTAATTACTGAACAAATATATATCATGTTCTAATTTGTAATCTACTTTCAGTTTCCTACATTATTATATGCACTTTGATAAAGTTGCTCACATAACACATAATAGAATTGAAGTATTGAGCCTTGTGCTGAGTATGGACAGAGTTAAACATGTGTGTGTAGACCAGTGGTTCTCAACCTTTTTTGGCCCGTGCCCCCCTTCACCATATTTTCACAACGTCATTCCTCCCTCCTTTCGTATTTCCTACCTAAAATCCACCCCCCTCCCGCTCCTGTCCCTACACAGTATACGTAATAATGGAAGCATATACAAAAACGTGTCTTGATTTCCACATAAACGTGATTTGTGGGTCTACTTACTTTATAAAATGAATTTTAGAAGGGTGAGACGTACAGAACCGTAAAGTATGAAGGGAAAAACAATATCAAGTAATCGGTTCTTGTATTAACGCGATCTTGAAATATCTTCATCTGCGGGATGTGGCAGACAATCTCCAGATGGGTGCATCGGACGCGGGAAGCCTTGCTTATGACCGAGAATTTTTCCTGAATGTTGTTATTTGAGCGAGGTTCTGCAAAGGACATGCTACTGAATGAATAAATTAATAAATCTGAAGACTCAAATTCTTATTATTACAGTTAGCTAAGAAAATATGAAGATAAAAATGTATGGCCGATAACTAAATATGGCCCAAATAGGATCCTGCATCGTTTACCTTTCTATCTTTCATATCCCAGTTAAGGGGCAGAGCCGAATTAAAATACTGTTCGAGATTTAAAAAAAATAATAATAATAAAGTACGCCAGCGATACTGAATATTGAACCGCGAATAGCTGTTGTGAGTCAGCATCAACACTGGAACACAAGTATTCAACCAATGAGCCCGTATCCCACACTGATAAGTCATTATCCCAAACCTATATGCCAGTATCCCAAACAGGTATGCCAGTATCTCAAACCGATATGCCAATATCCCAGACCGATAAGTCATTATCCCAAACTGATATGCCAGTATGCCAAAACCGGTATGCCAGTATAACAAACCGATATGCCAGTATAACAAACCGATATGCCAGTATAACAAACCGATATGCCAGTATAACAAACCGATATGCAAGTATAACAAACCGGTATGCCAATATAACAAACCGACATGCCAGAACCCAAAACCATCCCTTCAGTATCCATAGCAGTATGTCAGTATCTAGACCGGTACGACAGTATCTACACCGATACGACAGTATCTAGACCGGTACGACAGTATCTTCACCGATACGACAGTATCTTCTACACCGGTACGAGAGCATCTACACCGGTAAGACAGTATCTACACCGGTACGACAGTACTTACATCGGTACAACAGTATCTACATCGGTACGATAGTATCTGAACCCGTACAGCAATATATGACCCATACGACAGTATTTGAATCCGTATGACAGTATCTGAACCTGTAAGACAGTATCTTCATCGGTACGATAGCATCTGAACCCGTACGACAGTACCTGAATCGCTACAACAGTATCTGAATCAGTACGACTGTATCTGAATCAGCAGTATCTACACCGGAGCGATAGTATCTGAACCTGTACGATAGTATCTGAACCTGTACGATAGTATCTGAACCCGTACGATAGTATCTGAACCCGTACGACAGTATCTACACCCGTACAACATCATCTCAAACGGTACGTTAATACTCGCACCTACAAAGAAAAAGTTAATTGCATGTCCTTTGTAGGACGTTGCAATCAACCCCGGCATTTATTGACCATTGGTGATTTAGTGGACAATTTAGCTTAGTAGTTTGCCATAGCTTTCTGACCAACCGACGCCTCATACCGCGGAAAACAACGCAGAGTGATGTGCATCCAAATCGTTGGGGTCTGATTTCGAACCCTCGACGAGAATGAAACTGGGCGTCTCACTATTTCCTAAACCACGGCGCCGGTTATTATCCAAACTAGTTACAGTAAACGTAATTAATGGACCTTCTTGCACGCTTTAAGACGTATTTGTAAATGATGCTATCTCCACATTTTTATAGACCAGGGGATCTGAGTGGTCTCGAGGTATGGTGTCCGTCTCGAGTGCTGGAGGTCACGGGTTCAAGCCCCAGTGAGGGCCCGGGATTTTTTCACGTGGACTTTTAGTAACGAAATTTCCCCTGTTCTCTGGGTGGTGATATCGGACGCCCGTGTTTATTGTTGCGCATGTAAAAACTCCCCTGCCGTTGGAAATCGAAAAAGAATATGCCCGGGCAAAGTTTCGCTTTAAAAATCTACGCAAAGTATTCAGAACCCTCGCCTGTGCTACGGAGTTCGTCCAATGAGCTGAGATTCTCCGTTTGAGTTATGAATAGAACGTAGCACTTATGGGATACACGCGTGTGCGTGATGTTGATCCGTCGACTAAACTAAACTAAACTAAACTAAACTAAACTAAACTAAACTTTGATAGACCAACCGGCACACACTGTTTGATGTGTTCGTGTCAATTCCGTTCCATGCTGTTAATGCTAAAGTCATTAATGTTAATGCTGACCTTTTATTTTCCAGAATATTTTATGGTGCTCATTTAGACTGGATCGTCTTGACAGCTCAGGTTAATCCTCCTCCACTTCCTATTCCTCCTCTGTTCCTCTTCTTCTTATGTTTACTTCTCTGCTGTGTCTTGCTATGCCCCTTTCTCCTCTTTTGCCACTGCTTCCTATTCCGCCTCTGCACATGTCTTTGTTTGCATGCTTAATTGCTTCCTTCCTTCCTTGCTTCCATCCGTTTTTCTTTCCTTCGTTCTTTGTTTCCTCTCTTCCTCCTTCCCCATATCGTTGCCCCATACTTTCATCCACTCTTCTTCTCTACATCCATCCACCCTTCCTTGAGAAAAGACACCTGATAGAAAGGTGAAAAGCAAATGTGCAGAAGGAAGACAATGGTTTTCATGGGAAAATAATATCAACAAGCGAGCTGGGAAGAAAGATGAAAGATTTAATGCTGAAGATCCAGTGCACACGGTCTTTGATGTTAGGCTGGTCATTAATCTGATGCGACATCGCGCGCACATTCTCGTGCAGTCCACAGACACAGGAATTCTTAGAAGTCTTCAGCAATCGTTAAGATGTAAAGGGACCAGTGATAACATCTTTTAAGAACCTCTGTGCTTGTGAATTATCATGGCATAGCGTGATGGGTTGACGGGAGCGCCAGCGAAGTTGATAGCAAACTGCGCTTGTCATGAGCACGACTGTTCGCGAGTTCGACTCCGGGGCTCGTCGCTTGCTACAGTGAGGGGAAGACTGGCTGCCTCCTCCTCCTAGCCATAGGCAAACAAAAAGGTGATGACGATATCACATCACAAATCCATAGCAGGAAACTACTACGAGGCTAATTTTAACGCATTAATTGCCATGGGATGATTAATCGTCTTAAGCGAGTTCCTAATTCTGCAATGGGCGTATATACCGCCGAAATGTTGCCACTGCGTTATAATACAACACTGTTGCTACATTATTAACTTTTAAGTTTGGTCAAAATCTTATTTTTGTTTGACATTAAATCTGTTAATTGAAATAAAAAGCATAATGCGTTATCTAGTGGGAAGAACTGTACTATCTGAACATATCATGCTCATCTTCTAGCAGCATGCATTTTACTTTACTTTTCCCCCATATCTGTCATTTGAAACACATCTTATTCATTAAGTCAGATGGCTTGCTGTTGTTGTTATTATGTATATCTTACCACCACATCTTAAATCCATCTCGTTGTGATCTTCTTCGCTGCTTACTTTGCACAACTCCGTCCATAATGACCTTTTAAAGGCAGTCGTGTATTTTTGCAGCATGCTCAAACTATTTAATTGTCTTTCAACTGCTTTTGTTCTCTGGGCATCTCTAAAGAAGGTTGTCTGCCATAACCTACCTTCTTGGCAGTGACCATAATGGTCGATGACTCCTGCCATTGTTCCCGTAAAGCGATTCTCTGTCTGCGGTCGTGAACTTGAGACCATTGTCAACATTAACTATCGGCTGCTCTCAAGCTTCATCAGCCACTTGCCTGCAAGATTTCACGTCACCTTGGTTGGGGTGGAAGGCTAAACTGGGACTCCACCTTGCACACGAGGGGGACGGAGTTGAACATCAATCAATCAGGTGCCGTCTCCATAATGAAGATGGCTGTAATGGATCTCCAACACTGTCTGTCTCTCGCCTTGACTGTACATTCTGTCAGACAGATGTTCATTCACTTCTTGATATTGAACATATCACTCCATTATTAATCATCTTCTCTTTTCACACTTCTTTCTTAATGTCTCTAATAAACAAAAATACTTCATGTCTTGTGCAGGACGTAACGATCAACCCCAACAGCAGGTTAATATTCTAGGCAATTTTTACGTTCTTAAACAATGCTATTGTTTTCTGAACGAGAAGCCATCGTTAAGTGCAGCGCACCGGACATTTAAACGCTGGCGCATGAAGTCCTGTTGCCACATAGTTGCATGTTCTTTACAGGGCCTCGCAGCCAACCCCAGTATTGGTTGGCTTTTTGTGATTCCTGGCAAGTTTACGTTCAGAGGTTTGCCATTGCTCTCTGAATATCCGAAACTGATACCATTATATGAAAACTAGCACAAGGCGGTCTATTTCCAAATTTCCCACAGCTCTCTAATACAAGAAGTAGTTCATGTCACGTCGATGACATTCCCGTACAGTTTGTTGTGGAATGGAGTTGCCTCAAGCCATGTTTCTTTTAGCTGACTGGCACACATTAGGGATGTATGAGTGGATTGGTCTTCATTGGACTGTTGCTACACACACAATAATTCAACGAAAATATGTTAAACTTGCTATACAGATGCTATTTCATTAATATGTTCTGTACCATAAAGTTAATTTTCTGACTGCCGATAGACCTACACTTAGGGAATTCGTGTGGTGGGTTCCATTTGTCTTCTAAAATAGAGGATTACATCTGCAAATTGATCAGCCTTTACAAGTTGTCATAGCTACTTTCTAGTTTATTACTAATATAACGAGGAGTTGGTGTAACGGATAGGACTTCACACTGAAGATGTAATAAGCACGGTCGGACAAGAGTTTGATGTCAGCTCTCAACGTTCGCTACGTGAGTGAAATTCTGTCACCAGATTCTTCCGTGAAATCAGGCCTACAAAACGGATGGGACCAGCCTGTTGTTGTTTTTTGTTGTTGGTGTTGTTGTTGTTGTAAATTTGTTTTGTTTAAATAAATTATATGAATTATATCTATCACAAGCAGCAGTCCTGCAGAAACAAATAGAAATCGCACAGGCATTAGATACACTAGAAGTAGACATTCAGGATGTTTCGGCAATTTATAAAGAGAAGTATACTTGAAAACTAAGTGACAATCTGCAAACTTGATAGATAAAAAAGGAAGACGAAGAATGGAGATATCTTGAATGGCTTGGCCACATGCATAATCGGAAGAAGGAACATACATGATCAAAGCCTCTGAGCGTCATGGGAGGTGGTGAACGATGACTGCAAACGCCTGTCGACATGGCACATGATAATGATACGTTAGTTGCATATCCGGGGGGGGGGGGGGGCTGAGTGGTCTTGAGGTATGGTGTCCGCCTCGAGTCCTGGAGGTCCCGTATTCAAGCACCGGCGAGGCCGGGATATTTTCCCGTGGACTTCTAGTAATAAAATTTCCCCTGGTCTCTGGGTAGTGAGATCGGACGCCCGTGTGTATTGTTGCGCACGTAAAAAAATCCCTTGGCAGTTGGAAATCGAAAAAGAGTAGCCTAACGGCGCTGCCCGGACAAAATTTCAAGTTAAAAATCTACCCAAAGTATTTCAGGATCCTAACCGGTGCTACGGAGTTCGTGCACTGAGTTGAGTTTCTCCTGACTCAGACTTCGGTTGTGAGTAGAACGGAGCACTTGTGGGTTGCACCCGTGTGCCGTGATGTTGATCCGTCGACTAAACAAAACTAACTAAACTAATTGCATATCCTTTAAAGGACGAAGCAATCAACCCCAGCATATTTTGGCTGTTCGTGATTCCTGGACAAGGTTACGTTCAGTAGTTTGCCATTGCTTTCTGAACGACCGGCACTCATACCATTTTATAAAAACTAACGCAAGGCGGTCTGCTGCCAAATCGCCCGCAGCTGTGATTCGAAGGCGGTATGCGGGATTACGAATTGCGTCCGCGACCCCTTCGCCACAAAGCCGGCTTCAAGATAGGCAGCAGAACATAGTCACTAGCCCACAATGAATGCGTCCATGCACTGGATCGCAGTTGAGACCCAGTTGTAGTCGAAGTCTTCCTCAGGTCTGGGATCCACCCAGGTCCGAATTACCAAATGGACTTAAGGACCTTCAGCACCGGCACGAAACATAGTGGGCCTCTATTATGTACATAGTATTAACTCATTATTTACGAAGCAACCTGTAATATGTTTTCTTGTTACTACTAACGCGAGGCACTTTCTTTCTATTGAAATTTAATTGCATATCCTTTACAGGACGCTGCAGTCAACCCCAGCAATTGCTGTTTGTGATTTCTTACTATTACATACGCGATACATTTTCGTATGTCCCTTTGTGGCAACCGGAGTATTACTTTAGTCATAATTAGACCAATAGATACGAGTTAGTTAGTTGGTTAGTTAGTTGGTTAGTAAGTTAGTTAATTGATTAGTCAGTTAGTTAGTCAGTTAGTTGGTTAGTTAGTTGGTTAGTTAGTTAGTTGATTTGTCAGTTAGTTAGTTAGTTAGTTAGTTGATTAGTCAGTTAGTTGATTAGTCAGTTAGTTGGTTAGTTAGTTGGTTAGTTAGTTAGTTAATTAGTTATTTAATTAGTTAGTTAGTCAGTTAGTTGGTTAGTTAGTTAGTTAGTTAGTTGGTTAGTTAGTTAGTTGGTTGGTTGGTTGGTTGGTTAGTTAGTTAGTTAGTTAATTAGTTGGTTAGTTAGTTAGTTACTTACTTACTTAGTTGGTTGGTTGGTTGGTTGGTTAGTTAGTCGCGGTTTCATATCGCAGCAACGGGTCGTCCCCATTATGCTCCGTTCCTGTGTCAGTAAATATCACATAAAATGTTCCTCACTGCCCCAAGTGAAAAGTGGAAAAGACAGGAGTCTCGACAAACAACAGCCCGCTCAGACACACTGTGCATAATGCCGCCGCCAGAATGTCACATTCAGTATTCAGTCCTGTTTTGTTATTGGTCTTCTGACTTTAGACTCAAAATAACAACGGATGGTATGGAGTAGAAATAAAGCAACAATTACATGGCCAGAAGGTTACAGATAGAGAAACACGCACATATATACACATATATAATATCATAATATCTCCCCCGATGTGTCTCCACCTTGCCGTGGTGGGGGAGCTTGCGTGTCCCATCGACCCCATGTGCTTGCCGATGGATGAAAACTACATATCGGACGGCTCGTGGGATAGGGACCAGACTAAGAGAGACACAACCTTTTGCTCTGCAGGTAAGACTGAGGATAGCAGTCAAAATCAGGCAAACGATCCCTAAAATCTCAGTCCGGACATAACCTCTAAGGCTCCCATCCGAGGTGTATGGCTGAACGTCTCTAAGCCATAAACTCTCGGAAGTGAGAGCCTGGCCGACACAAACCTACATCAAAATTGTGATGATGTGCTGAGAACGCTACATGCTCGGCGCAGATTCGTTCGATGGCTCTTAGCTGGGGGATATGAGGTATCCCCGGATGAAAGGGCCTGACCGTTACTCGCCCACAGACGCACGGAGGTAAGGTGCTGAGCCGGCAGCACATGTAGCCTACCTCGTGAGCGAGTACAAAAGGTGGAAAAACACCTCGGTCGCACGTCCCGCAGACGTCCGATAGTCTGTAACCATACTCATGGAGTGAGTGTAGTCAAAGGTGGAAAATTGTCTCGTTGACACGAAATGGAACGCCTGTCTTGCGAATCCATTACGTGGCAGCCCGAAGCGAAAGCTTGCTGTGTGGAAGCCGAAACAAGAGTCTCGAAACCCGAGGAAGGCTAACCTCATTAAAAAATGCCCGCCGGAAGCCGGAAGTGTCGTCCTACGGGTGGCAAACTAAAAATTGACACTACGCAATTACGTCCGAGTGAAATGTCTCGTCCGAATGTCTCTCGTGCTAGGAACAGCTCTGACTACCTAGTTTCCGAATGCCGCTCTTGTTCGGAACAGCTCTGACTAGGTAGTTTTCCGAATGTCTGTCGTGCCTGGAACAGCTCTGACGGGCGCAACGACAAGCACATGTCCGAAAACTCGCTGAGTGGATGCCGTCTGCAAACCTGTCTGGTTTGTGCGGGAATGGCCCGGGGCAAACGAAATGACCAATATATTGAAGTGAGGATTTAAAGCAGCCATGAGCAGGACGTGACGATTTCCCTCGGTGAGCCCAGATCCAGGGCGTTATGTGTCGGCCCTGCAACTATGGAAGCAACCTTGGATGGCGGAAAATGCTATGGACTGTCCCTGCCTTCCTTTGAGGGATGACCGTTGTCTTCGACCGTTCCAACTTGGCCAGCATGGTTGTAGATGGCACCACAAAAGTGAGAGTCTCCCAGGAATGCTACCTGGTCAAAAAAGCACGCTATTGTCGGATGTGTTGGCCTACGGGTTTCGGCCCAAGGGCGCATAACAGACACACCGCAATCACATCTGAAAAAACACTCCGGATGAACGAAAAGAAGAGAAGATATCATAATATGTATATTTCCCGTGGCAACATGCGGACGCAAGTCATGAACAATTTCTCAATCACTAAAAACAACAAAAAAACTTGGGGTTTTTGAGTTCAATTGTTAATGACAAATTTTTTTTATAATATCGTGGACAGAGAAGGAGAAGAATACTGACATTTTACAAAATAGATCATAGATTGTATCATGTCTTGGACATTAATATACTTCAGCCATATTAAAAGTCACGGTGGCTTGCAGAGAACAGTGGTGGAAGGTATGGTTCCTAGAACGAACGAACTGACTTTATTTTCAAAGAGTAATAAGTAATAATTCCGGATCCGGTCAGGGATATGCACTACTGACGAGCTCAAACGAGAGCGAAACTCGAGTATAGTGCTTCCATATTGACGTGGATAGGCCTTGGGTTCATACCAGAATACGATCAGAGTTGCCAGTAGTGGGTTGTGCTCAATATTTAAATTTCAAATCCCGAAACAACCAAATAATCAATTTGATTATTGCTCACTGGAGTTTAGGAGGCCTGGTGTTCCTTGCCAGTGAGAAGTCCTGATCGTTCGGGTCCACATCGATTGACGGACGTCAGTCGCGGCGATTGGGCAATCTTGAGCATAGCCTACGATGGGTAACGTTGTGATATTCTGTTATGATAATTTGGCGTGTCCAGCGTGTGCCGCGTGGTTACACACCCGCTTCACACGCCAGTGATCCGGGGCTTGTTTCCGGATCCGGTCAGGGATATGCACTACTGACGAGCTCAAACGAGAGCGAAACTCGAGTATAGTGCTTCCATATTGACGTGGATAGGCCTTAGGTTCATACCAGAATACGATCAGCGTTGCCAGTAGTGGGTTGTGCTCAATATTTAAATCTCAAATCCCGAAACAACCAATAATCAAAGAGTAATAAATTGGGCACGCAGGCCCGTCTTTCATTTGGCCCTAGAAGAATAGGCCTGGGACTATCATCACGAAGAAGGACACAGGACATTGTAGACACATGTGGGCATGAGGGTGTATGAGGCGAAAGACAAGGGCAGAGATCGAGAGAATTTTCAGCAGGCCGTGATGAGAGCAAAGTTCTGGCAAGGACTTGCGAAATGATAATAATGTGTATCAAATGGCGGCTTGTTCATTCATTCATTCAGTAGCATGTCATCTTGCAGAACCTCGCTCCCATAACAACCTTCCGGAAAACTTCTCGATCACAAGCAAGATGTTCAGCGTCCGATACACCCATCTGGAGATCTTCCGAAACATCCTGCACTCATCTCTCTTTGGCCTTCCTCTTCCTCTCTTCCCAGGCATATCCCCTCCATTATTGTTCTCTCCAAACTTTCGTGACGTTTAAAGTGACCAAAATATTTCAATTTTCTTTGTTTTATCGTCTTGAATAGCCAACCTTCTTCAATATTCAGCTCTTGAAGTATTGATGCATTTGTTCTTTTCTTTACTCAAGATATTCTTAGAACCCGACAATCACATTTATATTCAAAGGCATTTATGCGCTGTTCAGCTTGTTTAGTAAGTGTCCAGGTCTCACAGGCGTATTTTGCAATGAGAAAGATGCATGCTCTTAAACATCTAAGTATTGTAGTTCAATCTATCCCATACCACAATTTATTCAGTTGTTTTAATCTTTGAAGGGCAATTGATAGTCGTGGTTAAATTTCTTTCACTGTGTCACCATTGTTGGTAATCAGTAACCTAAGATATTGAAAATTTTCCACCACCTCCAATCTTGACACATTGACATATATTTAGTTTATCCATAGTAGTTTTATCTGTATGCTTTATCTTTGTTTTTGCTTTGTTGAGATATAAGTTTTGATTGTCACTATTTCTTTCGGCTGAGGTTATTATGTTTTCTATACTATTCTGTGATGTGGATAAAATTGGGTGGAACTGCGGTAAAGCTGTGAAAGTGTAAACAATATAAAATGACGCAAAGTAGTGCAGCTTTACATAATAGAATTAAGACACATACAGGACGTTGCGGCGACTAGCCTTCATCAGCAAACAAACACATTCACAAACACAACATACAGTCAAGGAAGATCATCCTGTGACTACATCAGAAGGTGACCACAGGACGAGAAGAACAAAAGGATGAAAAAATGAAAGGAGTGAAGAAAATGAGGATTGAAAAAAATGTGAATTGAAAAAAATGTTCATACTCACCTCAGTATACTCACTCATACTCAGTATGAACATTTTTTTCAATTCACATTTTTTCAATTCCTCATTTTCTTCACTCCTTTCATTTTTTCATTCTTTGTTCTTCTCGTCCTGTCGTCACCTTCTGATGTAGTCACAGGAGATCTCATTGACTGTATGTTGTGTTTGTGAATGTGTTTGTTCGCTGATGAAGGCTAGTTCGCCGCAACGTCCTGTATGTGTCTTAATTCTGTTATGTAAAGCTGCACTACTTTGTGCCATTTTATATTGTGATGTGGATAGTAATACTGTATCATCAGCATATCGAATCTCTGGTAACAGCTTGTTACATGTTACATGTAGTAAATAATAAATTGTCCCGAAACAGTTTCTTGCCCTGAGTCTGTGATGTGATAGCACCATCACATTTTGTACGCCTGAATGCATGGAAAATAAGTGGACAATTTTCCCCATCACTTTCGCAGGGGACGAGCCCAGGCCCTGAAACCGCGTCCGACTGTGCTCATGGCATCAGCGCAGTTCGCCATCAACCACGCTAAATTGTCGGATTTTGTCACCACACACACACACACACACACACACACACGCACACACACATTACTACAGGAGGGGGTTGGGTTTACAGATGCTTGGTAAGTCTTTATACGCTTGCCTGCAGACCTAGTGGGTTATGCGTTCGAATCCACATAAATGAGGGTTGGTGTCAAAAGGACCTGCACTCGCAGATGGACACGGCCTACAACGAGTGCTAGGACATGACCTGGGATGTCAAGTGGCCAGCGCATTATTGACCACGTCACTGTTGGGAGACCCGCAGCTTGGTCTATATAAATAGCGAGACGCTGTCGCCAGGAAAAATCATAATAGAAAAAAGACCAGATATTACATGTATGGTCAGATTATGTGAAAAACCTTTATAATGATAACAGAGAAGAACAGTATACTATTCAAAATAATAACGAAGGACCATCAATTTTGAAGATGGTGGTTCAGAAGGCTCTTAACCACATGAAATATGGCAAGACCTCCGTTTCAAACAGCATTACAACAGAAATGATTAATGCTTTAGAAGAATATTGAATAGATAAAGTTACAAGACTGCTGAATACAATATATGACACTGGAAATACACCTCATGAATTATGTAACTCTGTATTTATTGCAATCCCAAAGAAATCAAGAGCCTTGGAATGTATTCAACATCGAACAATTAGTATAATGAGTCACATCACAAAGATTTTGCTAAGAATTATCATGCAAAGAGTTAGAGAGAAAATACAACCCTGAAATAGGAGAACAACAATGTGGGTTGTATAGAATGCAAGGGCACAGTAAATGCTGTGTATATACTGAGAACAGTAATTGAAGGTTCTTTAGAAGTAAACAAAGATCTACACCATTGCTTTATTGACTACACAAAGAAGCCTTTCGATAAAGATAGGCATGTCGACATGATAAGGATGCTTGAAGATCTACAAATTGATGGAAAAGACCTTAGACTTGTAAAAAACATATATTAGAAACAACAAGCTGCCATAAGAATTGATAATAAAGTAGGTCAATATCAGGCTATTAAGAGAGGTGTGAGACAGAGATGTGTAATGTCTCCAGATCTTGTTTTCCTGTACAGGGAAAATATTTTCAGAAATATAGATATTATGGAAGGAATCAACATTGGGGGACGATGCGTCAATAACATTAGATATGCAGATGGTACAGTCTTGATTGCAGACAATGAAAAGGACCTGCAACATTTAATAGATGCAGTTGTTGCACACAGTGAATAACTAGGATTAGAATTAAATTGTGAGAAGACACAGATTATGGTCGTCACTGGGAAGAAGGAAATACGACAATGTGATATACGAGTAGATGGGCATAGTCTCAAACAAGTGAATCGATACTGTTATCTCGGCACGGTCATAACATCTGGTGGGCGATGCCCTCGAAGAAATTAGAACAAGAATTGCCATTGTGAAGGTAGCCAATAAAAAGATATCAATTGAAACGAGAATAAGAGTGTGGAAGTGCTACATGGAACTTGTACTTTTGTATGGATGCGAAACGTGGACAATGAGCAGACAAGCTAAACAACATCTGATGGCTGTGGACATGTGGTTTCTGAGGAAAATGAAAAGAATACCATGGACAAGCAGAAAAACCAAATGAAAAATTCCTTCAAGAAACAAATGAAGTTCGTAAACTGATTAGAGACATTAGACGTAGACAGTCACAATTTTTTGGGCATGTTATGAGAAGAAATTTATTGGAGAACTTGGTGACAACTGGCAAGATCGAAGAGAAGAGACCAAGAGGAATACCGAGAAGTAAATATCTGGATAGCTCGGCCACATGGCATGGTCGAGACAGAAACACGGTGATTCGAGTGAGATGGCAAAACCTGACCGCCCACGCTTATCAGCATGGCACATGATGGATGGATGAATGGATGTCGTCATTTGGAGGTGACAGGTTCAAATCCCGGTCGGTAACCATAGCTGTAAATTCTTAGCTTGTCGAGTCTTCCTCTAGTCTCTAATTCTGTCCCCTTCTATGAGCGCTAAACAATATGTGTGTATTTATATAAAGAGGGGTCTGGCATGATACACCCAGTACACCCCAATGCATGTAGAAGAGTTCTATGCATTTACAAAACTAAGTCTTATTCCTGTTGTTGGTTCTAGGCTGACTCAGCATAAAGTGGGTTGTATTGACATATTCGATAAAGTAAAGACCATCGGTTTATGACTTACACCAATGCCCTCTGGTTTGGAGTTCGGTTAACAAAAAATTATAATAGTTACCTACAGAAAATATTGTGTATTATGCGGAAAGAGATCACTGCACAGTAGACATCCCCATGCATGTCCAGTCTTTTGATGCAGAAGCCATCTGACAGTTAAAATGTATGATGTACGCAAACCCTGTATATATACAACTATTTTACTTACTGTATGTACTGAATGACATATGAAGCCCGGAATATAAATTCACGCTTAAATGCACATTTTGCAATTTCGCCCGAGGACAGTTCGATTACAAGAAAATCCGCGAGAATTCAACTCACATAAACACATCATTGTTTACGATTATCAGAAATCCAGACATCTCGTTATTGTTTATTTGTCCGCTTTCTTCTATAGATCCATTCTTATCGGTCATCTCACAGAGCGTATCTGGAATTCCCCCGTCTGCCCAGCTTTGGCTCACACTCCGTTTGAGACAAGTCCACCAGAGCCCTACGCTGTCAAGACAAAAGCCAGAATAAGAACGCGGCTGCACGCCATGACGTGGACCGCTCCGAACGGACGGACGGCCAAGTGGGTAGGCTTGGATAAAGTGGGGGGTTTAAAATACATTGAATGTGTTAGAGATGTAAAGAGATTCCTAATCTTTGAGATCTGTATGAAATTTATCAAACGGCCTTTAGAAGTATCATCTGCAATGCTCCACACAACTTTTGAAACATCCCAGTTGGGAAATAATGCGTTGCTTAATTAAAATTAGGGTTGTTGCTTCTTCCTTCTTCTTCCTTCTTCTTCCTTCTTTCTTGTCCTTTTTTTAAATTCTTCTTCCTTATTCTTATTCCTTATTCCTTCTTCTTCCTTCTTTCTTCTTTTTATTTCTTCCTTGTTCTTCCTTCTTCCTTCTTCTTCCTCCCTTCCTTCCTCCTTCCATTCCTTCTTCCTTCCTTCTTCCTTCCTCCCTTTCTTCTTCTTCCTTCCTTCTTCCTCCATTCTTCCTTACTTCTTCCTCCCTTCTGCCTTACTTCTTATTTACTTCCTTCTTTCTTCCTTCTGCCTTCCTCCTCCTCCTCCTCCTCCTCCTCCTCCTCCTCCTCCTTCTTCTTCTTCTTCTTCTTCTTCTTCTTCTTCTTCTTCTTCTTCTTCTTCTTCTTCTTCTTCTTCTTCTTCTTCTTCTTCTTCTTCTTCCTGTCTCTGTCTCTCTGTCTCTCACTCTCTTTCTCTCTCTCTAAACATACCTTCACTACAAGTCGTCCTCACCCCCACACTATATCAATCTACACTATATCCTTCTAACTCATTCCGTAATTGTCTGTCTGTCTGTCTGTCTGTCTGTCTGTCTGTCTGTCTGTCTGTCTGTCTGTCTGTGTCTGTCTGTCTGTGTCTGTCTGTCTGTCTGTCTGTCTGTGTCTGTCTGTCTGTCTGTCTGTCTCTCTCTCTCTCTCTCTCTCTCTCTCTCTCTCTCTCTCTCTCTCTCTCTCTCTCTATACATATATATATATATATATATATATATATATATATATATATATATATATATATATATATATATATATAGCAGTCAGGTCTTAGTCAGATATGACTGAGCTACCGTATAACAGTAGACGGTACTACCTGGTCTCTGTTAGCGCCGAACGTTGGGCGGCGCTTACCAAACCCGACACCCCACATTGTGCCAACGGCTTCGGGCGGAAGAGCGCAATTGGGAGGGTACAAGCCTTACCCTGGTGCGAGGAAATGCAAGCTAAAGACACAATTGTCATGGCAGGGCAGACCAGGCCCTAAGCCTTGGTTGGCGACTGGTCTAGGATCGAAGCTCCGACAGGCGGACAGTTAGAGCATTGCTTTGCTGATCCGGCAGCTTCTGCAGCTTGTCTTGTTCCAGATGTAGGGGTGTTACCTTTCCTCTGGAGTGAACTAGGCGGGCCGAGAGAGGGATCATGCTGCATGGGCAACACATGATCTCTATATTTTAGCCCAGGCTTTGTGCTATGGAGAGGCAATAACTCCATCCCTGGTCTTAACTGGTCTCGGAATCAAAGCGAGAGGCAACTGTTACGGGTTATAAGTCCTTGTCAGTTGGCGTAGACATGGGGCGCCACGCGTTGCCTCTGACGGTGGGAGACACCTATAGGTGTCACTGATCAGCTACCGCCCGCCTCAAGCTGGGCAGCCCCCAGCCAATTGGGTGCTGATCCGCCACAGCCTGCCTGCTTCAATGGGTGCTTGGGGCTAGGACAAAATCTGAATCGCAGGCTGTAAAACCAATGCACCAGGTACAAACAAAAATAAACATAGAAACCTCAAGCTACGGCTTGCAACCTGGAACGTGAGAACCATGTGTCCAGGATTTTCCACTGACTTGACCAATATTGACGATGTGAGAAAAACGGCTGTGATTAATGCCGAACTCAATCGTCTTAACATTGATATTGCTGGCCTGCAGGAGACTCGCCTCGCTGAGGAAGGGTCACTCAGGGAAAACAACTACACCTTTTTCTGGAAGGGTAGAGGGCAGGCAGAAAAAAGGCAACACGGTGTGGGCTTTGCAGTGAAGAATTCGCTACTGGGAATGATTGAAATTCCAGCAGGAGGAAATGAAAGACTATTATCCCTGCGCTTGGCAACCTCTTTTGGGTTTGCCACCATTATTACTGCATATGCACCGACACTCGATTCCTCTGATGATGTGAAGGATTTGTTCTATGAGGAGTTAGACTCCGTGATCAAGGCAGTTCCAAAATCTGACTACATTTATATGCTCGGTGATTTCAATGCTCGTGTGGGCAAGGACTCAAGTTCATGGCCAGTGTGCCTTGGAAAATACAACATCGGTCGCATGAATGAAAATGGGCAAAGGCTGCTGGAGCATTGCACCAGTAATGACCTATGTATTACAAACTCTTTTTTTAAAACAAAAGAGATGCATAAGGTCACATGGAAACATCCAAGATCCGGCCATTGGCACCAGCTGGACTTCATCATCACACGGAGACAACATCTGAACCATATATCATTGACTCGTAGTTACCACAGTGCTGACTGTGATACGGATCATTCTTTGGTTGTTGCAAGGGTTAGACTGAGACCAAAGAGAATCTACACAGCTAAACACAAATCTAGCCCCAGGATTAATATTATTAACACTCATGATCCTGAAAAGTGCTTTCAGTTTCAACAGCAACTTGAAGATGCTTTCACTGATACACCAGAAAATTGTACAGTAAATGAAAAGTGGGGTCAAATTAAGGAAACTCTTTATAAAACTGCCGTAGGGGTTTACGGCACTGAGGATCATAAGAGGCAGGACTGGTTTGCGGCCAACAGCGAGACTCTGCAGCCCCTGATTGATAAGAAGAAGAAAGCTCTCTTAAGAAACAAGGAAAGACCAACGCGTAACACTCTGAGTGAGCTAAGGCAAGCTAGGAAGGATGTGCAAAAGGCTGCCAGGCAGTGTGCAAATGATTATTGGATCAAGTTATGTGAGTCCATTCAAATCGCAAGTGATAAGGGAGACATAAGAAGCATGTATGAAGGAATAAAGAAAGCTTGTGGTCCAGTGATCAAAAGAAGTGCACCATTGAAAACCTTGACTGGAGAAGTCATCACTGATAAGAAACAGCAGATGGACAGATGGGTAGAGCACTATTTGGAGCTTTACTCAAGTGAGACCAAACTAGCGGATGATGCCCTCAACGCCATAGAGGCTCTACCAACTCTTGACCACCTGGACACACTTCCCACCATAACAGAAGTTAAGTGTGCTATAAATGAACTTGCATCTGGCAAGGCTCCAGGTAAGGATGGGATTCCAATAGAGGTTATCAGGAGTGGGCAAGACACACTCACTATACAGATCCACCAGCTAATAGAGCTATGCTGGCGTGAAGGACAAGTCCCACAGGATTTCAAAGATTCAAGCATCATAACACTGTACAAGAACAAGGGCGATCGGAGCGACTGCAACAACTATAGGGGTATCTCACTTCTGTGTATTGTTGGAAAAGTATTTGCCAGAATTGTTCTGCGCAGACTTCAAGTCCTAGGAGATCAAGTCTACCCCGAATCACAGTGTGGCTTTCGACAGAACCGGTCTACCACTGATATGATATTCTCATTGCGACAAATGCAAGAAAAATGCCGTGAACAGAATCAACCACTGTTTATTGCCTTCATCGACCTCACAAAGGCATTTGATTTGGTCAGTCGTGAGGGTCTGTTCAAGGCACTAAAGAAGATTGGCTGCCCACCAACTCTTCTGTCCATTGTGGAATCGTTCCACACAGGCATGAAGGGTATAATCAAGTTTGATGGTGCAACTTCTGAAGAATTTGAAATCAAGAGTGGAGTTAAGCAAGGTTGTGTACTAGCTCCCACCCTCTTTGGAATATACTTTTCACTTCTACTGAAATATGCATTTCGTGATCAGGATGGTGGTATATACATTCACTCACGCTCAGATGGCGGCCTCTACAATGCTCAGAGATTGAAGGCTAAGACCAAAATTAGGAGGGTACTGATCAGAGAGTTGCTTTTTGCAGATGATGCTGCAGTTACGACCCACTCTGAGGAAGAATTGCAATGTCTACTATCTGCATTCTCCAATGCTTGTTCTGAATTTGGTTTAACAATTAGCAAAAAGAAGACACAGATTATGTCACAAGGTGCACATGAGGTACCATCAATCTTTATTGACGACGCCGAACTAGAGATAGTAGACCATTTTACATATCTAGGATCAGTGGTAAATAGCAAATTATCCCTAGATCAGGAAATCAACATCCGGATTGGTAAGGCAGCAACAACAATGAACAGGTTAAGAAAAAGAGTCTGGGAGAACAGGAAGCTTACTGCCAAAACAAAAGTCCTTGTCTATCAAGCCTGTGTCCTTAGTACTCTTCTCTATGGCAGTGAAACCTGGACAACTTACTCACACCAAGAGAACAATTTAAACAGCTTTCATATGCGGTGTCTGCGAAGAATTCTTGGTATTAAGTGGCAAGACAAAATCACAAATACTGAAGTATTGGAAAGATCAGGTTGTGTGACAGTTTATTCCATGCTCAGTCTTCGTAGACTTAGATGGATAGGACATCTTAGGAGGATGGATGATGGTAGAATACCAAAGGATATCTTTTTTGGTGAATTACAGATGGGTAAGAGATCTCAGGGTCGGCCTCTACTACGATACAAAGATGTGTGTAAGCGGGACATGATTGATACAGGCATTGATAATGCACATTGGGAGCAAGTCGCCGCTGAACGTGTTGCATGGAGGGCAAATATCAGAAATGGAATAAAGTCAAAGGAGAAAATTATTGCAGAAAAGTCACACACCAAGCGTTTGAGACGTAAGATGGTGCATGATGGTGGAAATGACCACGTGTTCACATGCACCCACTGTGAACGGACATTTACAGCGCAAATTGGCCTTATCAGTCACACTCGCTACCGCCATAGTTAAAAGTTATTATGCCTTTTTAAAGCACAAACTATCGTCTGTCAAGACGGCAAGGTGCCAATGGATATATATATATATATATATCCCTAATTATCACCCCCGTCCACAACGCCACACAACGCCACACTACTCGTCCCGGCTTACTGTCCGCTCTGCAAGTTTAATATTCTGTATAAACCCCCAACATTTTGACGGGTCTAAATCTGGTTCTTCAAGCTGACAATGATTTAAATTCCCATAGCCGAATGGTAATTGAGCACGAAGCTTGTGGCAGTCACGCAATAAAAGGTTCAACTAACAACAGCAACATGTCACATTCTGTGCCATCGTTGTGCCCAGTAACACTCACGGACCGACCCAGATGGGGTAAACCCAGTGCTTGAAACCGATTTTTTTTGTCTTTAATCTGTTACTGTTATTTGTGCCAATTTGAAATGTTGACCGTTCTTTAACGCTAAAAATTTTGTTGTTGCGTATCCATTACGGGACGGTGCAGTCAGCACCAGCATTTTCAGCTGCTGTTGATGTACTAGGCAAGTGTTACATTCAGTAGTTTGCCATTGCTTTCTGAACGACCGGCCCCTATACCTTTTTCGCCCGGGTATACGGGCTCACAAACCGCGTTCGCAAGCCCTTAGCCACAGAGACCGGTTCTCAACTGTACTTTCTTTGTGACTGTTTCAAATTATTTGAAATGATGACACTTCTTTCTCGGTGTCTTTTTATAAATGTGACTGTTATTTCAAGGCTTATGCATTAAATGATGAATGTTATTTCTTAGTGCCTGGTCCAAAAGATGACTGTTCTTGAAGGTTTATTTCTGCGACTGTTCTTTCTCGGCATCAGTTTCAAAATGCGATTGTCTCTTCTCACTGCCTGCTTTCAATGCTTATTTCTCTTCTTCTGTGAAAAATTAACAAACTACACAAGAACTGTTCAGAGAATTCCAGTCTTGCGTAGAATCCAAATTATTTGATTTATAAACTGGGTAATTTACAAGTGAAGTCAGAGTGGGCTCGTTTGACAACGAGGGACACTGGTAATAGAAAGCTAATCACACGCAAAAATAAGTCCAGTACCCAAGAAGTAGAAGCACATAAGTGGACTACGCTTAAGTTAAGAAAGAAAAAATCAAAAAAACGATCGCAACTGCCACATACTGTCACATACTGTCACATACTGTCACATACTGTCACATACTGTCACATACTGCCACATACTGGTGTGAAATCTTATGTTGTCACATAGTCTAGGTTACAGCTTAATTAGATATGTAATCAATCTCTATCCTTACTGTTTGTACTTTTTCAGACTAATATGAAGAGCCATATTCAAGGCGCAGAATTGAACCCATAACCGCAGTAATATAAAAATGTAATGAACCTTTCCCACAACTTGAGAACTATGCGTGTATAGTACTAGCCTGAAACATGTATAGATTAATTGCCGCTAGATAAGAGATGTGGTCAGTAACACACCGGCCACTTGCACGTCCAAGAATATTTTCTGGTACATATGTAAACTTGGAATGACTTGGAAGCTATTTAAAAAAAAAAAACCGTCTTGTCAAGGATTCGAACACATGCTATCAGGGCCGACCAGCAAGTGCCACTGCACTACCGCGACTCCTCAGAGCCGTTCTTGTTGGAATACAAAGAAATCCCTGCCATTGCTGGGAATTGAACACGGAGCACAGCTAAGTTAGTTAGTTAGTCGCGTTTCCAACTTCACGACAAGGGGTCGCCCCATAACGCTCCTTTCCTGTGCCAGCGAATATTACACAAAATGCCTCTCACTGTCCCATGTAAAAAGTGGAACAGAAGGAAGTCTCGACAAACCAACAGCCGGTACAGGTATACTATGCATAAAGCCGCTGCCAGAATGCCAACACAAAAGTCCGCCACGATCATCTTCGATGGAAACGGCAGTCACAAGGAAACCAGCATCCACAGATTACTGCATAAGGCAAACTCAGTTCGTTCAGCAACCAGCCGGTCGCTATTTTTCTAAACATGCATTTTAGGATACAAACAACTGCGGACATATGTAAAACACTTCACATGAGCTCAGTAAGTGCTCTAACCACTATACCACCAACAATCCTACGACACACAATATCTTCTCCTTCAGCCTGGCATCGCCCTGGAACATAGCTCTCAACCCACCCTGGAACACAGCCATCAACACACCCTGGAACACAGCCATCAACACACCCTGGAACATAGTCCTCAACCCATCCTGGAACATAGTCCTCAACCCATCCTGGAACACAGCCATCAACACACCCTGGAACATAGTCCTCAACCCATCCTGGAACATAGTCCTCAACCCATCCTGGAACATAGTCCTCAACCCATCCTGGAACATAGTCCTCAACCCATCCTGGAACGTAGTCCTTAACCCATCCTGGAACACAGCCATCAACACACCCTGGAACACAGCCATCAACCCATCCTGGAACATAGTCCTCAACCCATCCTGGAACACAGCCATCAACACACCCTGGAACATAGTCCTCAACCCATCCTGGAACATAGTCCTCAACCCATCCTGGAACATAGTCCTCAACCCATCCTGGAACATAGTCCTCAACCCATCCTGGAACACAGCCATCAACACACCCTGGAACACAGCCATCAACACACCCTGGAACATAGTCCTCAACCCATCCTGGAACATAGTCCTCAACCCATCCTGGAACATAGTCCTCAACCCATCCTGGAACACAGCCATCAACACACCCTGGAACATAGTCCTCAACCCATCCTGGAACATAGTCCTCAACCCATCCTGGAACACAGCCATCAACACACCCTGGAACATAGTCCTCAACCCATCCTGGAACACAGCCATCAACACACCCTGGAACATAGTCCTCAACCCATCCTGGAACACAGCCATCAACCCATCCTGGAACATAGTCCTCAACCCATCCTGGAACACAGCCATCAACACACCCTGGAACATAGTCCTCAACCCATCCTGGAACATAGTCCTCAACCCATCCTGGAACATAGTCCTCAACCCATCCTGGAACACAGCCATCAACACACCCTGGAACACAGCCATCAACACACCCTGGAACATAGTCCTCAACCCATCCTGGAACATAGTCCTCAACCCATCCTGGAACATAGTCCTCAACCCATCCTGGAACACAGCCATCAACACACCCTGGAACATAGTCCTCAACCCATCCTGGAACATAGTCCTCAACCCATCCTGGAACATAGTCCTCAACCCATCCTGGAACACAGCCATCAACACACCCTGGAACATAGTCCTCAACCCATCCTGGAACACAGCCATCAACACACCCTGGAACATAGTCCTCAACCCATCCTGGAACACAGCCATCAACACACCCTGGAACATAGTCCTCAACCCATCCTGGAACACAGCCATCAACACACCCTGGAACATAGTCCTCAACCCATCCTGGAACATAGTCCTCAACCCA
The DNA here is from genome assembly GCA_014155875.1 of Cepaea nemoralis. NCBI lineage: Eukaryota > Metazoa > Mollusca > Gastropoda > Stylommatophora > Helicidae > Cepaea > Cepaea nemoralis. The sequence goes on from JACEFZ010015804.1 coordinate 29,500, forward strand.
TCCTGGAACACAGCCATCAACACACCCTGGAACATAGTCCTCAACCCATCCTGGAACATAGTCCTCAACCCATCCTGGAACACAGCCATCAACACACCCTGGAACATAGTCCTCAACCCATCCTGGAACACAGCCATCAACACACCCTGGAACATAGTCCTCAACCCATCCTGGAACACAGCCATCAACACACCCTGGAACATAGTCCTCAACCCATCCTGGAACACAGCCATCAACACACCCTGGAACATAGTCCTCAACCCATCCTGGAACACAGCCATCAACACACCCTGGAACATAGTCCTCAACCCATCCTGGAACACAGCCATCAACACACCCTGGAACATAGTCCTCAACCCATCCTGGAACACAGCCATCAACACACCCTGGAACATAGTCCTCAACCCATCCTGGAACACAGCCATCAACACACCCTGGAACATAGTCCTCAACCCATCCTGGAACACAGCCAACATCCCATCTTGGAACATAGTCCTCAACCCATCCTGGAACATAGCCATCAACCCATCCTAGAACATAGCCCTCAACTCATCCTGGAATATAACCCTCAACCCATCCTGGAACATAGACATCAACCCATCCTGGAACATAGGCCTCAACTCATCCTGGAATATAAGTTATGTTTCCTCAAGTAGTAGTAGTAGTACAGGAAAGTGGGCAATCTTCCGAATACCGGTTCCAAATTATTTATTGTAAAATTATCCCTTATAGGGCCTCATTAGGTGATATAATAAAAGAATGTTAAATATATAGAACTTAGATTGAAATAAAGAATCATATAATTGAATGTGATGTCGATCACTTACGGTTGAGTGTGTGGTAGATTGCTAGACCAATCGATTGATGCAATTAATGTTTCTGAGCCTGGATGACCCTCACTGTCGTCGGAGTGTATATCCATATCTTATACTACTTATCTTATCTTGTGTATGTCCCATCTGTCTGCTGTCATTATTTTTCTCATTCGCAGCGCGCTGTGAATAACGCTCAGTATTATTCGCAGCGAGCTGTGTATAACGCCTCCCTTATAATAAAATAAAAAATAAATAAGCCCCGCTCGACTGAAATAAACGAATGATTGTTCAAAATTATATAAAAAGAAATTACAACGACAGTATGAAGTTTATTATAGGTCTCGTTAGGAATACAGATCTACGGATCTCCGGGGATCTCAAATGAACTAAATCGTTACTTAAAATTACAATTACAGTTGAAATAGATCTTCTGTGGTAATGAACATCGAAGGATGAATCGATACCATTCGATTTGTTCATTAACTCGACTTTGATTGCTGGGCTGACTGCACAGAAGCAAAGGTAATATATAGTTAAGGAATGTAATTTTGTCTTTTTTATACGTTCTATTTAGATATATCGTGCTCCGTAGGGCAATGTCTGCTAGTATTTAGTGTCAAGAGTTTCGTGCTCCGTACAACGTTATTTGTTAATATATTCTGTAACATTTATAATACAATTCACGGCGGTATGTTGTGATTTTTGTATATTACATTAGTTTTGTATATGTTGTTTGTGATGTTTATTACATTAGTTATGTATGAGTTGTTTGTGATGTTTATTGTATTAGTTATGCATGAGTTGTTTGTGATGAATATTGCATTAGTTGTGTTTATGTTGTTTGTGATATAAATTACATATGTTGTTTGTGATGCATATTACATATGTGTTTTGTCATGTATATTACATTGGTTGTGTATGTATTGTTGGTGATGTATATTATATTGGTTGTGTATATTTTGTTTTGTAATGTACATCAAGTATGTAATTATTTGTTATGCGTTGCACTAAAATCACATATTTGTATCCTACAGTCTTCAGTTGTATGGTGCACCGTATGTGAATGTAATACAAAATACTCTGTATTTTATAGATTTTGTACTAATGCTATTCTAGGACAAATGAATGCAACCTTTCGACAATGATTGCTAATAGTACTAATACTGTTGCTCAGTCCCGTTCAGATACTAAACATCATACATACAGTGTATGGTAAATTTGTTGCCATCAATTATAAAGTTAATGGACTAAACATTAATTGATAGTGTTGAGGGACCAGGGTTCATACACTTAAATCCCATCGCACATCGGAAGGAACCTATCTGCCAATCACCAACCATAATTTCAAATGCAGTGTAGTTTGGATAAAGATGTGTGATTTGAGTTAAGAACCGACATCACAACTTTCAAGATATTCCCATACCTGCTCCGTCCTCATCGGTAACAGCCAGCGAAGAGTCACAATGTTAATGGTACGAGTAGCAGTCTGATTATTTGCCCATCTGGCTTTTCTTCGGATTTCAGAGTGTTGGCCAGATCCTCTGGTCACTTCCTGCAGCGCTATTATTTCCAGGCCGTGATGGTCTATCTGTTCGTCTGCACTATACACACGATTAAAAAGGGCAACAACTATATTTGCCATATCATGCACCAGTACCCCACCAAATGGTGCAGACTCAG
>JACEFZ010015805.1:0-31394 GCA_014155875.1 Cepaea nemoralis
AATTCACAATATCTTATACCAGACTCACGGAACATATGTATATATCCAGAAACAATGTAATCCATAGATTATAAATAACCTCCTCACAATTTAACCAGCACACATCAATGCCTTCTCACGGCCTGCTCTTATCTCAATCCACAAGACAGGTAATCCAGCTACTATCCACGGCTGGATCTCCCACAATACAACCCACACATTGGGTTGGAGCCACTGCTCAACTATAGAACCCACTCTGGTTCAGGCCTGTCTTCACAACTCGGAGCATAACACAACCCCGTTGTACGTGGACTACCAACTCCTTCGGTATCTCAAACTCCAACTCTCTCAAACGACCTGACCCGCAGTCGGTCTCTTCTCTCACTGACTTTCCAGTCTCCTGACTTCACACAACACACAACTGTCTTTCGACCCATCCCCCCTGGGGCCTTCCACTCATATCCGCCCCATTATTTCTGAGGGTTGATTGTTTTCCTCGTAGCCAGGTCACTCACCTTACTGTCTCCCACTTTCATCTCCATTCTTTCTCATGCCCGGTCACTCAACTCAATGTCAATGACCCAGGCTTATGTCATCACCCCCCTCTTAAAAGAAAACTTCGTTTTCAAATATTGGGCGACTAAAACTTACTAAACATGTGACCCAGACATATAGCCTGGGTAGCCCTAAGTATGGCTGCCCCTTACTCTAGCTACCACACTACATAATACATCAAATGCTCATATTACACTCCTATATTCATCACACATAAATACAACCATCTTCTATCTTGTGTATCAATGCATGAACTAATACATCACATAATAATAATAATACATCATAGAAAAGCATTATACTTATGTACCCACAGGTCTCTTACTACTTCACGACCACACAATACTATTTGTGTACCGACCCTATATCAGGTGGTTCTGTTCTTGCATTAACCCTACCTCTGATTCCTGTCGATGCTGTGTCTACCTTTCATGTACCCATGACTCATGGTACCTCTACAATTACAACATCTGTTTGCTATCCCTAGCCCTGGGTCAGTAATGTCGCGAACACTCTTTTGACCTGACTCAACTTTCCTATCTGCATATTGCACCGTTACACTTGAGTCTCTGTTTAGTCTGAACTCTTTATTCAATCTTGGCCCATATATCTGGCACCTTGCTTTCTGCTGCATACGCCTTATGCCTATGTGCCCTGCACATGCACTATCCTGAGCTGTTCTAGTATATCGGTCTCTATGTGCTAAAGGTACTGCTCCTTGCCCACGTGCAGTTCTGCTATCTGAAAACCTGCGAGTGAGAACATTGTTCTTCCTCTCGAAGCACCATCTACCTTTCTTTGACTGCCTATGTTCTACTCTCCTACACCCTTGGGAACATTTGTTCAGAGTAGTATCTTGTCTCTGGGATTCACTAGCACTATATTTGGGATCCATTCTCATCTGCTCAGCTGTACTATCCTTGTCCTGAGTTCCTGTGTCTACTTCAAGTGCCTCTCCTACCTCAGCTATACTCTCTAATTTAGGTTCTCTTGTGGTAACTACCTCATTACTGCTTACACTATATTTTCGGTCCCAATAAACTACTTCCTCTTCTGTACAATCTTTAACTCCTATAACATTTCCTATGATCAAATCAGCCACTGGTGAGTCCAAAACACACGCTGTCACTCTTCCAGTGATATATGGTGTTTTTACTGTTATTATGGCTACTGGGTAGAACTCTACTGTGCCGTTGAATGTTATGCATCTAATCTTTTTCCCTGTATAATCCGAGGGATCTATTAAACTTCTCCTCACTCCGATAGACGTACATCCGGAATCCCTAATTGTTAACGCTGGTCTATCATTGACAAATCCCTGATGCATCTTCAGACTTCCTCCTTCATGCACTGCTGATCCTGCTTTAACTGTATGACCACATATTAGGACTGGCTGACTGTCTTTTTCAAAAAGAGGTTTGCACCCACTACAATCTTCATTGTTCAGCGTCTCAATTACTTGCGCTGCATTTGAGTGCTCTGTTTCTCTCATCCTACATTGATGGCTGATATGCCCCTTCTTTCCACATTTGAAACAAGTAATCTCCCTTTTAGTGTTGTTCGTTGGTCCATCTGATGGTTGTGCATCACACTCTGCTGCCTTGTGTCTCCAGCTCCCACAATTCCAACATCCGGCATAATTTGGACGTCTCTGGAAGTTCCCTCTTCTATATGGGTACCGTCCTACTCTACCAACATTGTTTCCTCGGAAACCATTATCTTGAAGTTCTTGCTGCTCACCTTTCTGTGCTGAATCCACACTTTTCGCCCTTGGTCTGATGACTGGATTCTGGTCCTGTTTAGTGTACGCTGCACAGACTATTTCCTCACTCATTAGTTTCCCAATAGATACGTTAGGATGTGCAGTCATGTAGTTTTGCCCTAACTGAGACATTGTGTCTATGTCCTTTGGCTTCCGTTCCTCAAAGAACGCCACTAAATTAGAATTGCATGCAGATACTACCTTGTCTCTTAACATTAGATCTACTAATTTATTAAAATCTTTCCCTACTTCTGCGAGCTCCATCCATTTGTTAAATGTATTCTTTACTGTGTTAACAAAGTCTGTGAAATCTTGATTTGTCTCTGGCCCTAACTGTCTAAACGTTGTCCTATATCCATGCTCAGTTAGTTGGAACTTTGTCAGCAAACGTTGACGTAAGATAGTGTAGTTGTTTCTTTCTTCTACAGGTAAATTGAACATGGTGTCTAGTGCCTTGCCCGTAAGAAGCTCGCCAAGTCTCATCGCATACTCCTTCTCTGGAATACCTAACGCTTTGGCTGATGCTTCGAACCTGGACAAATAATTTTCAAGTTGATCCCGGTCTGTGAAATATGGCAGTTTTAATCTCTGTGACGACTGCGAAGGTCTTCTGCTTTCCTCACTTTGACCTTTCGAAGATAGTTCTAGTTTTTTTAGTGCAATTTCAGCTTCCATTTTAATCTTCTCTTTCTCGATTTCCACCGCATTTGTGTGTTTTAACTTTTCAAGTTCCATTTGTGTCTCTCTCTCTTCCTGTAGACGCTTGTTTTCCATTTCAGCTAGTTTTACTTGTGTCTCTTTCTCTTCCTGTAGACGCTTTGCCTCTCGTTCATTCTGCCTCTCCTCTCTTTCCGTCTGCTTTTGTTCTTTTGCTTCTGCATACTCCTGTAACTCTTTACCTTTCAGGCCTATTCGTTCACCTGCTTCAATATATTCCATTAAAGTAGGCATCTTGTACTTGTGGACACGTTGCTGTCTGTCAGGCCAATTATAAATGTAAAGACTCTGCTACTAGTCTTTGTGTGCCCTTCCCTAAGTACACCACTACTCCTTGTGTACGTAAATTCGTAGTGCTAAAATATCACTCTGTACTCACCCAGTCACTCTATAAGCACTAGGTAGTGAGGGGGAAGTATCACCTATACTCCCTTATATCTATCTATCTATGACCACAAGTTCATGAAGTCCCTGGAAATATTGTTAAACATACATATAAATACATATACAAACAAATGGATGATAACACTAAGTGATGACTATCCAACGCTAGACTTCACAAGCTGAGTACACGGAGACGATGATCACACAGAAATAAACCACAGTAACAACCACAAGCTTGTGTAGGGACATCCACAGTGCGCGTAATATATAAATATAAATTGACCAAGACCACTAGACAGCAGAAATGACGAAAGATCACAATAAAAACATATATCCGAACACAACAAATATCATATGTAAATATAACGAAAAGAAAGAGAGAAAGAAAAGGAATATATACTGAAAATATACACAGATCTTACGTTAGACCCAAAAGGCACGGTATATAATCTAGGACCACCCTGCTTCACTGCAGAATCAAACAAACCGACCTTACGATTTACTTCCCAGAAAACACATGGTGCACAGTAAGAAAATAAATTTTCGCCCCGCCTCCCGGCCTTCGAGAAGCAACACAAAAAACCCCTACTCTTGACAAACACTGGACCACATACAAATAATTGCGTAACACCCGACAACAATAAATATGACGATGGGAGCAAAACAATAAAAAATAATAATGTGTAACTGGTTGGCCGACAAATATGGGCCTATTAATCCGTCGCCAAAAGTTCTTTTTATTCAGTCACCAAAGTTTTTGTTCGTTTTAATAGTTATTCGCAATCCGCTGGAAATGTCTACGACACTAGATTTCAAAAGGACTGATTGATTTGTTGAGTGGTTCCTGAATTCACGTGGTGATCACAAGTTCCAACTGTCGACAAAAGTTGAAGATGATAGTGATATCCTAAACTGTTCTGTCTCGACACAGTCCGTAACGTTATTGTACTTTCTCTGTACGTGGTGGCACCACAGTAATAATCCAAAGTGTTCTTTCGATTTGTTGTTACTCTCGTTGCGGAGATGGCGCTTCGCTGTATCATTAATGTTATGGATTTCCGTTATCCGACAAGATTCACCAAAAAGAAAAGGAGAATGGCAGCCAATGTTCAGCGCTTTAAATTTGGGTATATAAATCCTTATTGGCAAAGCAATACAACCATGGTTGCGATGATGAGACGTTAAAACTGTTTGCTCATAACAGAATAATGATGACAATAATAGAACAGTTCAACAAAGGCGAAACATAAAATCTGGCTTTCTTTCAAAACAACCTTGTTTTGTTCATTCACAATGAGTCATCTTGACCACACTAGGCCGTGGAAATTTCCTCAGTAACTGCTTACTGTTAAACAGCCTTTCCATTCCAAGGTCAACCTAATTTCTCTTTATCACTCTCAGTGAAAAATTCCTCCGTAAAACAGTTTTCACACAAACTTGACAGCCCCACCCGGCTGCGGTAGGGGTACCGTTACTATCCCCTTCAGTCAACTGTCCGTCAAATCAGCGACTGCCAATTTTTCTCTGTTTTCCAAACATGTACTTCCCCAGTACCTGGACGCTGGTGTACCCACCCGTCCTATTTACTGCGTCGAAAAATCTTGACCAGTCAACTTGCGACAACACAGTGCGCTTGCCTCCAGCACACACACACCTGTCAATTATCTTTGGTTCCCAATCCTGTCATTATCACCGCCAGCGACGTCCTACACACACACACGCTGCCCTCGCCACTCTGGATTCAACACTCGTCTTTCATAGTTTCAGCACTGCTGCCTGGTATCAAATTTACCTGTCACCGTAATGGACTCTCCCGGTTAGTCTGTATGGCGTGTCTTTATCACCCCCTCTCGCTTCAGCGATATGGTTGGTTCCAATTCACCTGTAGTGGACTTGACGTGAACTGTTGTAGCCAGTTCCCGCATGGAGAAAAACTCAGTGTTTATACGGTGGACACACTCCGCTGTCCACCCTCTCTCCGCGAAGAGCCCACAAATATCTCAGAATGACAACAGTCTATAATGTTCTTGACCGTACGTGGCCTTCCAGATACTCCTTACTAAGCGATGAGCGCCCAGATGTTCTTGATCGGACGAGCTCACAGATTGTCACACTTCGTTCTTGATGATAATATCACGAAGTTCTTACGATGATATGCTCATGATATTATTGTGTGATGGTCGTTGTCTAGGTAACGATACTCATGGTGTGTCAATGGAGATATCTAGTCTTGCAATGTAACTCACCCCCGCAGTGCATATTCACCAGTCATGAAACAAGCTTCAGTTGGCGCACATAATCCTTTATTACAGAAATAACACAGACTCACGGAACATATGTATATATCCAGAAACAATGTAATCCATAGATTATAAATATCCTCCTCACAATTTAACCAGCACACATCAATGCCTTCTCACGGCCTGCTTCTTATCTCAATCCACAAGACAGGTAATCCAGCTACTATCCACGGCTGGATCTCCCACAATACAACCCACACATTGGGTTGGAGCCACTGCTCAACTATAGAACCCACTCTGGTTCAGGCCTGTCTTCACAACTCGGAGCATAACACAACCCCGTTGTACGTGGACTACCAACTCCTTCGGTATCTCCAACTCAACTCCCTCAAACGACCTGACCCGCAGTCGGTCTCTTCTCTCACTGACTTTCCAGTCTCCTCACTTCACACAACACACAACTGTCTTTCGACCCATCCCCCCTGGGGCCTTCCACTCATATCCGCCCCATTATTTCTGAGGGTTGATTGTTTTCCTCGTAGCCAGGTCACTCACCTTACTGTCTCCCACTTTCATCTCCATTCTTTCTCATGCCCGGTCACTCAACTCAATGTCAATGACCCAGGCTTATGTCAATGAGTATAAACACAGCCAAAACCGAAGTAATGTAAGTTAGCAGATCGCCAGGCCCACTAAGTATACAGATAAATAACACACCTCTGAAACAAGTTAAAGAATTCAAATAAGTTGGAAGTATGATCACAGAAGATGGCAGATTGGACAGAGAAATTGAAATCAGATGTCGAAAAGCTAGTGCACTTACATATCAACTATCACCCTTACTGAAACATCCAAACATACCCATGTCCGCAAAACGTCAGATAATAAACAGCATATTCACACCAACCCTATGCTACCAATCTCAAACATGGACTTTATCCAAATTACACCTTCGCAAAATCAACACCTGCGAAATTAGATGCCTGAGTAGAGCTGCCAACTTAGCAATCCGAGACCGAGTAAGAAATGTTACTATCAGACAGACTGTGGGACAACACCTTGTGCCACATTTATTGAAAGTCAGAAGATCAAGTGGTTTGGCCATGTCATTAGAATGCAACATCAGCAACTACCATCACTGGCCTTACATCAAAGATCATCTGCGACGAGACCACGAGGACGTCCAAAAAGAAAATGGATTGACGACATCAGAGACATTGTACAACCACACGGAATGACACTATCCAGTGCCGTCCACCGGGCGCTGGAACGCAAATTATTCCTCCCCACGGCGCTTGACGGCAGAAGTGGAAGATGATGATGATGATGATTATTATTATTATTATTATTATTATTATAATTATTATTAATATTATTATTATTATTATTATTATCCCTACTCTTTTCCTTTCCTTCCTCCTCTTTATCTTCGTCTGACTCTTCGTTGTCCTCTTCTTCTTCTTCTCCTTCTCCTTCTTCTTCTTCTTCTTCTTCTTCTTCTTCTTCTTCTTCTTCTTCTTCTTCTTCTTCTTCTTCTTCTTCTTCTTCTTCTTCTTCTTCTTCTTCTTCTTCTTCTTCTTCTTCTTCTTCTTCTTCTTATTCTTATTCTTATTCTTATTCTTATTCTTATTCTTATTCTTATTCTTATTCTTATTCTTATTCTTATTCTTATTCTTATTCTTATTCTTATTCTTATTCTTCTTATTCTTCTTCTTATTCTTCTTATTCTTCTTCTTATTCTTCTTCTTATTCTTCTTATTCTTCTTATTCTTCTTCTTATTCTTCTTCTTATTCTTCTTCTTATTCTTCTTATTCTTCTTCTTATTCTTATTCTTCTTATTCTTCTTCTTCATCTTCTTCTTCTCCTCAGTATGTGATGTGGTCAATATCGTGCTGCCACATATACTCCTAAGCCTGTTCCTAATAACCATGTCCAGCTAGTTCGTCCGAATAGCCCAATTCTTGTTAAAATTGGCCTCGGTGAGAATTCGAACGCATGACCACCAGGCCGCTATCTAGCGTCATCAGGTATCCGGTATCATTTTATGGGGTAATGTCTTCCCCTGGTATCCGGTATCATTTTATGAGGTAATGTCTTCCCCTGGTATCCGGTATTATTTTATGGGGTAATGTCTTCCCCAGGTATCCGGTATCATTTTATGAGGCAATGTCTTCCCCGGGTCAATAGTGTCCAAAAATAAATAGCATTGGGAGTGGAACCCAGCACACTTGGTTTGATAGTTCAGTGCACAAACCATTGGGAAGTTAGAAATACAATAATGTTCATCTATGAGTATGCAATATACAGATGTAGATGCCACGTACATGATCCAGTGATATAGGAAGAGTGTTTACGCACGTGCTATGGTTATATACAGGTCTTTTTGTAGCGCACTTCGCGTTATTTCAAGTCTTTTTTAAAGCTCATTATCTTTAATGAGATATCACAAAAATCGCAACAGGGAAAGAACAAGAAACGGTGAATAGAAAGAATTAATTGCGAAATGTGACCGTGGAAATTTAGTTAATGAGCGCACCCACACAGCTTTAAAGTTTGTCTTGTCAGTTTAAGTTGTGAGCAATCAATAGATTTATTTATCGTATTCTTCTTGTTTTCCTCATCCTCCTACTCCTTATCCGTCTTCCCTGCGTCTTCCTTCTACTCCTCGATCGTCCTTCTTCTTCTTCTTCTTCTTCTTCTTCTTCTTCTTCTTCTTCTTCTTCTTCTTCTTCTTCTTCTTCTTCTTCTTCTTCTTCTTCTTCTTCTTCTTCTTCTTCTTCATCTTCTCCTCCTCCTTCTTTTTCTTCTCTTCTTCTTCTTCCACATCTTCATCATGTTTGTTCTTTCTGTGACTTCTATTCCCGTTTTCAGGAAACTCTAACATGCAGGCGCTTAAATCACACAAAAGTCTATTCCCGACCTGGTGCCATTATATCATCTTCACGAGCTCTTGCAAAGAGCTCATTCCCCTCTCCATGTCAAGGAACCAGTTGTCTGTGCAATTCCGTTATAGAAAAGTGGCATGCGCTTAGAGACGCTTTAGCGTGTAAGCAATTTAGTTGCGTATCCTTTACATGTCGCATTCAACTCTAGGCTGTTTGTGATATCTTGGCATGTTTACGTTCGGTAAATTTCCTATTGTTTTCTGAACCAACCTACACGTATACCATTATATAAAAACCAACACAAGACGGTCGCCTGCATCTGTGTTTCAAACACGGTATGCGGGATTACCAATTGCATCCGTTACTCCTTCGCCACAGAGCAGTTACACATTAGAGTGTCACCTGACCATTATTCAGCACAGCACGCAAAGACAGGCCTGAGATTAAGCCCTGGGCCTTAATGTTTTCCCTGCAGGTGTTAGGTCTATTTAGCCATTAGATATATAACTTAACCCACATACCAGTAGGAATTGTTCTTTTTCTTTTAAACAAATCCGAAGCAGGAACTGGCAATGGATCTGTGAATGCTTGTTGGATCTTCACTTGTGGGCCTGCGGCTTGCGCGGATTAGTAGGTGGCCTCCCCTTTGCTTAGCGAACGACGAGCGCAGGCGTTGACCCTCGTCAGGCGGCACTGATGGTATTACCAGCTTGGCCTGTTTACCCATTGAGGATCAATTCTAACTTTGAGTTTGAGATGCTTGTGCGTCTCTTGTATGCTGCAACTTAAGTTGTGTTGCCTGCTATTTACATTTTCAGTAAATAAAAGAAAGTAAAGTAAAACTGCTGCAATGTAATGTAATATCAGCAACATTGCCGTAAACTGCTGCTGACTTGAGAAGTTGATTATCAAACGTGTAATCCATTTATTGTTGCTAATTTTAATGTCTCTGTCCTTGTCTTGCAATGATCTGTCTTTAGGCGAATCATAATGAACCTAGGCACTTTTAAAGAAGGTAGTTTGCCGTTGCTTTCCTTCTATGGCAGTGACCATACTGGTCGGAGACGCCAGCCATTTCTCCAGTGAAAGAGATCTTCTGCCTACCGTCGCGAAACTTGAGACCATAACCAACAACTATCTGTCGGCTGCCCTCATAATTTCATCCACCACCTGCCTTCCGTGGCTTCTTTTGAACACTTCCAATAAACGAATACGAAATAACACCACATAATCCACAGGAAAACACTAAAAACAGCGTCTCCCGAAGAATAAACGCGTCACGTCGTAGATAAATTAGACGCAGACAGTAAACATTTTTTGGACATGTTATGGGAAGAAATGGAATGGAGAACTTCGTGACAACTGGCAAGATCAAACGGAACAGAGCATAGGGAAGACCGAGAAGTAAATACCTGGATGGCTTGGTGTTATGGAATGGTCAAGACAGGAACACTGAGCTGATCCATGACTTTGGTGATCGAGTGAAATGGCGAGTCATGATCGCCCACGCTTTCCGGCATGGCACATGATTGATTGATAGAATCAATTTATTATCAGGACGAACACGAAACGCAAAATATAAACTTTCTCATGTTTGTAATACAGACGAATAAATCATAAACCGGCTTTGCCGCCTACCTGTTCAATATTTTTTGCCGTTAAACACAACATCGCTTATACATTCTCCTTAACAATAACATTGGCGTCACTTTTTTATATTTACATCGCACTTCATGTTTGGTGCGTTTACGGTCAATGGGTTTTCCCAAACACTCGCAAACTCTCACGAACAGAGGAACAAAAGAAGGAACTTTATTTTCAAAGGAATAAGAGAAGTTATAGAAAAGTGAGGGATTATGTACAAGTTGCGGACCTGTCGTTTTACAGAAGAACCATGAGAACACTGGGGATGGATAGAAGGAACATACCCACGGACGAACAAAAGAACCATTCTTTCAACAGGGTCAGAATTGGGGATCTGAGCTGTGTCCAAGAGGTTACGATCGCGGTTCCCAACTCACCATACCGTGTTAGAAACACAGCTGCAGGCGATTTGGAAGCAGATCGCCCTACGATGGTATTCTTATATTGATATGAGCGCCCGTCATTCAGACAGCAATGGGAAACTACTCAACGTAACCTTACTTAGTATCTCACAAGTAGCCAAAACATATTACTGTTGACTGTGACATGTTATGAAGGACACACGACTAACTTTAAGAATTGGAGACACATAGTTGACTAAAAAATAATTGTGTGGAAACTGTAAATATATCGTTTTACAGGAGAATCATGAGAACACCACTGTGGGCGGATAGAAATAGCAGAGAAGATAAATTGAAAGAAGTTCACTCACAAAAATTGCATATCACTTGCTTCACACGAAGACAGTCCATTTTCTTTGGACATGTCATGAGAAGGGGACAGCTGGAGTATGTCGTCACAACGGGAATTTTGAGACGAATAGAGGCATGGAGAGATACCAAGAGAGGCTGGACAATTTGACATCATGATAGGAAGAAACATTAGTATTAGATATGATTGTCAGTATACGAGACAGAATGCTGTCGACAGACATGATCACCAATGCACACAGCATGTACCATATTAAGAATTGTGGACTCAGGCACGTCTGAAATGTTGCCCTTCTAATCTCCCTCTATTCCTACATTCTTGCATTTGTATATCAGTAATAAGGTTATTCAAACAACAACAATAATAGAATTAAAAAAAGATAACAACAACATGTGCATTATATACTCATGTGAAAATATGCACAAACCATTATAATACAACATATAAATACTATTTGTTTTTTTTAATGTTATCAGTCATCAGTTATCAATTATCAATTGAGGTATCGTCATTGCATTCCGGACAGGTCCGTAGGTGCTTAGATCCCCCCCCCCCAGCATATGCATCAGCGTCCAGTGGCTAATAGTGCCAGTTCTGTGTTGGTTGACGGGGCCCCTTGGTTTCCCGATGTACCTCTCGTGTCTGGCCGTGCCGATTCTTACTCCCAAGTCTCTCATCCTGGACAACGATGTGGATTCACTGACGTCAAAGTCCTCTGTTCTCGACATTTCTTTAAGGATGTTAATAACATCGGCGCGAACATGGGCTGGCCATCAGCAGGGGATGCAGAGCCACCCAGTTTATCAGCTCGTTCATTTCCCTCGGCTCCCGCATGTCCCAGGACGAAGATGAAGGTGACCTTACGGACAACGGACTTCCGCAGCGAATCAGTCCACTGTCTACGTACAGATCCTGCATCGACCCTCCGAATCATGCTCATTGAATCACTTAGTACACACACGTTGGTATAATGCTGTGATTCCAGCCACATGAAAGCCTGTGTTACTGCCATCACCTCCATCATCATGTTGCATGTCCCTTACAGGACGTTGCAGTCAACACCAGTATTTTTCAACTGCTGTTGATGTACTAGGCAAGATTACGCTCAGTAGTTTGCCATTGCTTTCTGAGCGACCGGCTCACATACCCCTAAGTTACGACGCTGCGAGAACATATGCCAATTCTCGCGCACATCACGTCACTCACGAGATTATACGTGATTGCTGAGAAAGACGCTAACACCTAGGCCAGGGAGATCGGTAAATACTAATTATACTAGGAATATCAAGTACACAGCATACAGATATTCATGAACTAATCTGTGTCCTGTACTCAATTCTGTGGATTACGGGTCAAGAACGCAGTTTCACAATTCCGAGTGATGATTAGCATGGCCGAATGGAGAAGAGCTTTCGTTCATAATCATCCGGGTGCGAATGCCGGGGTAGCGGGTTCAACCACTACACCGGTCAAATGGACTAAAATGTTCACCGCTCATCCTTGACTTGGGGAAGTAAATTAAAGTACCTCTGAAGTCGGAGTGTGTTCACCTGAAGGCGAAGGACACTGGTATTACGGAGTACTAACCCATAAGCAAACATCACTTAAGTGCACTAGTAGTAGTTTCACGTGTGTGAACTACGCTTGATATCAAAGCGAGTGAACGAAGCAACAACAAACATAACGGGTTCAAAGTCAAATTTGGCAGCAGAGTACGTTGCGTTGATTTTACCAATGATATGAGCGTCGGCTGTTCAGGTAGCAATGACAAACAACTGGAAGAAAACGAGCTTAGAAATTTACAAACAGGTTCAAATTATGTCTAGTAATCAGTAATGGACATGCAATCAACTGTTAGCTTGCACTCAATCTACAATATGCTCACTAGCTCACGCTGCCTTCGCTTATAATGACGTTTGTCTTCTTGATGTTTAAACTAACAGCCAAAACTTGCTATTTTCATAACTGTCATAACAACAACCGTCTAGATTTACGTTTGCTTAATGTTGTTTTCATTTTGTACCCAGCACTTAACAGCTACCTCGTGGTGACCTGTTTACATTTAATTATAAGACGCCGGGTGCAAGCATCGAGTGTTTGGAATACAAACTCACACACACTCACATATCCACACATACTCACACCGATTATTACACACTCACTTATACACACACACACACACTCGCATACATTCACATACACACGGCTCTCATACCAACACATTAAAACCAGTGCGACACGATCTGCTGCCAAACCGGTCTTCGCTGTGTTTTGAACGCGGATAAGCGGTATTAACAATCACGTTCGCAACGCCATCACCACGGAGCGCGGCGAGCACTCTCCACCTTCTACATTACTGCAAGGCACCTCGGGTAGGTGATAGGTAATCTGTGTGTTGACACGCGGTGGAATTTTAGGTTAAACTATCTAAAGCAATGACATTTAAATCAACATTGCCAGGCATGACTCCAACTGTGATCCTTATCATGAGCTCTTGCACAGAGAATTAACAAGAGACCAATCCATATGCCCATGGTCATGCAGCAGGCCGGCGGGAGAACGTCGCTCTTATCACGACTCGCTGAAAAAAGTCTCGATCCTTTACCAGTTCTCCTGCCTCATTCATGTTCCTAGCTTTGATGTCTTCAATGTCTTGTGTGTATCTTTGTGTTGGTCGACTCTGCTTCTTCTTTCGGGAACTGTCATGATATGGCTGGCAGGCGACGATCCTGATGGATTAAACGACGAAACAGTTAAGTGAGAAAGTGACGGTCCTGTAATTTTTTAAGGGAAACGATCGTTACTTCAAACAATCGCCGTACTGTTGAAAGACGGGAACGTAAAGCGCGTGGTCTCAGGGAAGTTCGGAGCAGGATCAAACAGTTGGATCGCGTGGACCTGCTGTGAACGAGGTCCTTTGATCTAACGGAGAAACACGATGGAACTGGAGATCGTCTTTATTAAAGACGGTGATCAGTACGGTGTACGGAGATCAAAACAACCAGGGAAAGAGAACAAAGGCTGAGGGTTAAGAACAAAACAAGTGACGTAGTCCAGCCAATAAATTTGGACTGAATTTACTGTTTTACCAACCAGTTGAAGATTGCCATTACAATAGGCGGGTGTGGAGTTAATTGAGTGCCGAAATTGAATATATATCACTAAGTCTAGGTTGTGTAAAGTCGACCCGCACTTTTCCTTTATGGAATTAAGTGGTATAATTCTAGGCCGGAATTAGTAAATAAGGTGATTATATATATATATATATATATATATATATATATATATATATATATATATATATATATATATATATATATATATATATATATATATAGATGTAGAATAAAATGCTAGCATGGGGATTTTCGTGTGTAAACGTAGTATAGAGAGTCGACAGCATTAGGCTGAAGAGTGATTTAAGTTGTGTAGAGTAAGGTGTCTGTACAGTCAGAAGGATAAGTCTATACTAGGATTTATGAGCTTTGCTTTAGCGTGTTTTTCTTTTACCTTGTATAGGGTAGAGTGCTGACTATTCTGTCTTATACAAGAGTATAACTCTAGTATGATCTAGGGAGATTACTTTCTGAATATACCAATTACCTACATTCACATATCATAGGTCGGTGTTGAGTTTCTCTCACAGCCTGTTGTTTTACTCAACAGGTTCCCTGCACTTGACAATTAAAGTTGATTACCTATCTGAGCAGAAGAAATTGGTAATGCTCGGGGAAAGTGATACAGAATATCAAGTGTGACCTTGTTTTAAAAACAAAGGCATACCAGTGTGATTTAAGATGACTAACGAAACAGAAGCACTCTAATGATGTCATATAGAAAATAGAGAAAGGAAAATACTATAAGTAAGGTTTTTTTTCACGAAGGACAATCTTCAGTGTATAGCAGAGATATTGTTGGACTGGTGTTTATAACTTTTCCAATAAAAGGAATATATTACCGATCGGGTTGTTTTTTTTTTTTAAACCAAAAAGACCATAATTACGAAATCAAGGAGTGTTGATCTGACATTCACAGGAACTATAAATATTACAGATTGTCGAATGTGTATATATAATTCAGTGGAGACGATATTCTTCAATACGTTTCCAGAACATATTCGCAACAAAACCATCATCAGTCAGAGAGAAGCAGCCGGGTGAGAGATTCCACGTTATGTGCTGTGTGAGGGTGAATGGCTGTATAATGATGACCAACTCTGATACTGATCCGAGAGTATACCTTTGTCACACTTTCAAGATAGATCACATCACATATATTCACACACATACATTGCACACTCAACTGACACTTTTCTGCAATAAATGTTTTAACATTTTGTTCGAAACCTGTGTTAGTGGAGGTATGTGCTGAAGGAACGTGAAGGGGGGTATTGTCTGTTGAAGAGAGAGAGAGAGAGAGAGAGAGAGAGAGAGAGAGAGAGAGAGAGAGAGAGAGAGAGAGAGAGAGACAGACAGACAGACAGACAGAGAGACAGACAGAGAGAGAGAGAGAGAGAGTGATTAAATGACTTTACAAATAAAAGGGGGGTGTGTAGACAAATTTCCCCAGCAGAGGAAAACCTAGACAAAGATAATTAACAGGTGTGCTTGTTGGTACCTTTTCCCCCATGGGACGACAAGCGACAGGAACCATGCCATTTATTACTGTTCTTTCCAAACCGCTGCGACATTTAATGTGCCCAAAGTATTTCAGATTCAGAGATATGGTAATGTTTATTAGTCGGTTTTCGATATTCACATCTGGTAGTTTTCAGTAATTTTCTCTTACTTGGTCTACGCAAAAATACTTTTTTTTTTTTTTTTTTTTGGAATTTGAATTTGATTTCAACAACCCTAATATCTTTTCTTTTATATGAACAAAGTACCTGAAATGTCTAACTTTGAGTTTACATTGTAATGTTTTCTGCAGTCCTAGTTTGTGGAAGACTTTATGTTTGCTGTATCCCCCTGAGGTGATATACATCAAAAACGTCGATATAATTACATTTCAAAACTAGTTTTTTAACCTGATATTGAAGATCAATATATTGTGCAACAAAATCGTGCAGTAACCTTGCTTTAAATATTAACAGCACGTAAAAAATCAGGGATAAAATCAGTTACTAAAAAGTTAGAAAAATCCCGTTTAGTGAAAGTATCCAGTCTTTATTAGCATTGAATACTAGCTTCGTATATAATATGGGTTCAAATTACCTAGAAAATTAATATTAAACCATTCTGACAAATCAATCAATCAATCAGGTGCCATCTCCACAATGAAGGTTGGCTGCAATGAATCTCCAACACTGTCTTGTCTCTCGCCTTGCTGTACATTCTGTCAGGCTGATGTTCGCCATCTCTTGATGTTATCTTCCCACTTGTATCGTTGTCTACCTCTTGCTCGCTTGCCCTCAACCTTGCCTTCCAGTATGGTGTCTATAAGAGTATCATGTCTTTTAACGTGGCCGAAATATTTCACTTGCCTCGTCTTTATTTCTTTCATCAACTCTTTCTTCATTCCCAGTTTTTCTAGAACCTCTGCCTGTGATTGTTTTTTTCCCCATGAAATACGACCTATTCGTCTGTATATCCACAACTCCAGGGCTTCTATGCGACTTTCTGGTTGCTTGTTCAATGTCCAGGCTTCCGCGCTATACAGCAGCATTGAATATACGTAGCAAATGACAATTCTCTGCAAATGACAATTCTCATTTTAATGCGTTATTAATCTCTCTAGATGTTAATACTGATTTCATGACGTTGAAAGAATTTTTGGCCATTCCTATTCTCTTTTTGATTTCTATTTCACTCCTGCCATCATCTGTTATTACATGTCCAAGATAGGAGAAACTTGTTACTTGTTCTAGTATCTCCCCGTTTACTGTATTGTTCCACGGTGACCTTTCCTTTTCAATGCTAATTATCATAGTTTTTGTTTTTTGAATGTTAATTCTAAGCCACATTCTGCAATGTGCCTGTTTACTTGTTCCACTAGGTCTTGCAACTCTTGCTCACTTTCTGCTAGTAACACGGTATCGTCAGCATACTTAAGATAGTTTATGATTCTTCCATTGATAATAAGTCAAGGTATTTCAACTTGTTTAACACTTCTTTCTGTGTATAGGTTGAAGAGGCTTGGGTACAGTAAACATCCCTGCCGTACTCCTCTTTTTATCTCTATAGGCGACGAATAGTTATTTCCGCATCTAATAGACGCCACTTGTTCCCAGTACAAGTTACTAATAAGTCTGATGTCCTTTCCGTCTATTCCTATATCTTGAAGGCACGTAATTAGTCGTTCATGTTGTACTCTATCGAAAGCTTTCTTGTAGTCTATAAAACAAACATATATACTTTTTTCAACTTCTATATATTTTTCAATTAACATCCTCAAACAGATAATTGCTTCTCAGGTGTTGCTGTTTCTGTGGAACCCAAATTGTTCTTCAGCTACTTCCTCATCTATTTTATGTTGGATTCTTTCTTGTATGACCTTGAGTAGTATCTTAGTTATGTGGCTCATTAAGTCCTGTAATCCTCACAATCAACAGCTCTTGGCTTCTTTGGTAGTGTGATGAAAATGGATGTTTTCAAGTCCTTGCGGATGTACCAAGTGTTACATATATCATTACATATTTATGTGACTGCATCAATGCCAAAACTGGATAATAATTTTATCATCTCTGTTGTTATCTGGTCAGGACCTGCAGTCTTTCCTTCTTTCATCTTTTTAATAGCCTTTTGTACGTCAGCCTTTAATATTTTTTTCCATCTTGAGTATTATACAATGTTGGTCTATTGATCCTGTTGTCCCAGAATAAATCGTCTGTGTACTCTGTCCATCTTTTTTATTATGTCAGTGTTATTAATTATAATTTCTCCATTTTTTCCTCTGATGCAACCGTTTCCTGTTATAAAACTGTTTATATGTACATGTAATTCACGTAATCTGACACATACACATATTTAAAAGAATGCAAAGTATCGCGTGGTTACATGTTGTCAGATTGTGCAATACAATTTGACAGGCCGTGCAGTAAAATTTGACAGGCTGTGCAGTACAATTCGACAGGCTGCATGTGTCTATGCGTGCTCCATTTCCGTGATCAGTCACAGCGTTCGACACAAAATGTCTAACTGGCAATTTAGTGATAACCAAAGACTACTGTAACAGCGCTCTACGCATAGATTTGTGCCAGGTTTGATTGGATCTGCCAGCTTATTAGATTTACAGTTGAACTAGCTGGCGTCTGTGACGACGTTTATAAGTGCATTATGTGTTATCTGTCAGTCGCCACAAGAAGATATGACTTGTAAATGACATTTCGCTCAGCACGATGTGTAAAGCGGCGAAGGTAAGGTTGCTGCGATATACCGTTTTTATATCATTTCTTAACTTTGAGGTTTATAACAGGTGTGTCGAACTTCATTCGAAAGAGGAACAAAGAAAAAGGAGAAGATATTATTTATATTATAAAAGTTGATATTGGTATCATTTATCAGATGCATCCGCTTCTTCTTCAGTATTCTTTCGAGGGCAGTGCCTCACACCTAGTTATGCACTTTAAAGGCCAGTGTCAAGAGCCAAAGTTAGCTCTTGTGGCGTTACGAACCCCCAAGTTTGTCAGGATTCCGCTCAGGTTAGGGTGTCAGGAGTCGGGACTTGAGTTTGACTAACTGCTGCGTTGAACACTTCCTAGTTGGGCCCGACTGTAACGTTCTCCATGTTTTACGAGAAGTAGATTGTGAGCTTTACTAAAACACGACTACAAGAGACAAATTGGACGTTGCGGCCAAAGCCTTCGTCAGCACAGGACAAACAAATACAAACCAACACAAAACTACATGAAACACACTATGGCAATATTAAACTATTAAACTAATTAAAATAAAATGTACTCATCTGAATACTGTGTCCTAGCTTGGAAGGTCTGACACACGTAGGGCGCCATTACGAGGACGAACAACAGACTAACTATAGTAATACTTCACAGGAAGTCTCGCATTTTCATAATCTTCTAGTATCACAGTAAAATGCATACTATAAAACATACTATACTACACTGATCTCACTACTACTAACACTGTCACATATAGTTGACCATTACCGAAATATTGCTTCTGTCCGTACGTCTGCTACGACGGTCTCGGCCCGAGTGAAGTTTTGTCCAACTGGTCTTTCACTCCTTTGTTCATTTAAAGTGCGCATTTCGCTCAAAGCGCATTGCACACCCAAAAACAACGAGAGCTGACTTTTATCTCTTGAAAGTCAGCATGTCCGAATGGCATGGATTTGTGTAAAGTTTTCTTCCTTTAGACAGATTCCATCCAAGGTAACGGGTAATATTTTCGCGTTGGTAGGTTTTCTTTCCTAGGAATGCTACCACGACAGCGGCCTTTCTGCGACTTCAAAGTGCCATAGAATGTTATCGTGTAAAATTTGTGGACGGGATGTCGTGTCCTCCTTTAAAGTGTCGTCCCTGGAGTGAAGAGAGTCAACACCCACATTATAATATTTTTTTCCCTATCAATATCCTGGAGAATCCACCAGCTTCCGTCCAACACACTCCATCAGCCCGTGGACACCTTTTCCTATCACTCTCTCACTGTCGTACTATGCCCCCTCTCATACTTCCCCAACGCAACATACTCAACAACTCTTGCTTCTAAAAATTAATAAAGATTAATTTATTAAAAGAAAAGTGTAACGTATATGAGACGTGTATGCGAAGAAAATGCGTGATGTGTTCTATACTGTGTGTATGATCGGACTTTCAGATAATAGCATAGTTTCTTCATTGCAAGGGCACACCACAGCACATTAAATCATAACCAGTGCACCTCACCCGGTGTCGAAACCCTCTTGCCGGATACTGACTGTCATCTGTAGCCACCTGGTAATCCATCTTCATGATCATCCGAAATAGATACTGTTTGTAAGTACAGATCATGGACTGATTGTCAACTAACTTTGTAAGTTCCTATCGGTCCTAAAGAATGCACAAATCCTTTGTAGTGTATTTAGGTTTTACTGTTAATGTTTCTACACTTGATCCTAACTAGTGTTCATATAGGGTCAAGTATATGTCATATGTAATATTACACGGGAATCTAGCACACGATGTGACTTATCCGTTAATGTTCTCATTCCTTAAACAATGTTTGTCCGATGTGTGATATATCAACAATTATCACCCATCCTATGTGAACCATACCACGCAGGAGTCGTTATATTGGCTGGCTCTTCTGGGCCATGCCATGGTGAACCCTTATGAGTATGAGTCCAGCGTAAACATATACCATCTTTCTTCTCGGACGTTATTCCTTTTCCGTAAGAATCATTTTAGAGTCCAACTGGTGGTCGTCCAATTGGAGTGCACTTCTTCAAAACCAGTGTTGAGTTTCCTAGTAACTGGTGGGGAGCCTGATCCTACCGGCTGGGTGTAAGCTTATTACCCTGCTCTGTTATTTTACAGCTAACTACTCTGTCAGAGAGCATTATAGCTTCTCACCTACGTCCGAATCAGGCTATGATAAGGAAAGACCAATAAACAGAGTGCAACCTCAGTATTCTATTCACCCTAGCAGAGCCAATATCACTATTCTACTCTAACTAGTTTTCCACTAACAGTGCTAATCATCACACTATAGTTTTAACAAGGCTACAGTCTATATTAATTAGAACTAATAGGACTATATTGACTACCTTATGCAAAACCGCCTCATTCCGGGATGACTACTACACTTTGCCATAACGACACATGCTAGTTAATATTAAATTAATCTAACACTGTAGAGCCTCTCCCACAAACCACGTCCATCATAATCCACGGTTTTTGGTCAACTCCCCATCTCCAATCATGGTTTATGGCAAAACCTAAAATTGGTCACGTGACATGGTTGACGTCCTGCAGGTGTTATTTGGGCATATCATCCATTGTCAAGAATCCCCTTTTCCCTGGCTTAGTCACTTTCAAAGTTGTCATCACTTGTTTTGACCTCCCCAACAAACTAACGAGTTACTGTATGATCCCAACAACAGTTTTCCCCAACAAGCTGCCAATCTCCTTGATTTCCGGAAACTATAAATTGACAGACGGACTGTTTTCTTCCGAGCTGAGTACTTCCGCTTCCAATCCGACTTGTTTATAATCGTCAAAGCGATGTATGATTCAGCTCATTCACTTCCTCTACACATCTGCAACTGTTAATTTTGCCCGACATGTGATGGCCGACATCCGATTGCCACCATGATCCCATGGGTTCCATCTGTATTCAAATGTTGACAAACTGTCAAAGCGATGCCGGGATTTGACTCACTCACCATCGAGTAGTCCCAATCCGTCGACCAGATGGACACGTGCAGCTACAAATATTGTCCTGGGATTTTGACATCCGATTGGTTTTTACTGTTAGTTAAAATAGTTGTCGCTGGCAGATAGTCCATTTTATCAGAAAGCCTCTATATTAATCAATGGTTAAACGCAAGGTTTTATTTTGTGACACGGGACCTCCTTTATTTGCACCTACCCGAGAAGTTTATGTACCCGATCTCACTACCCGAGAGATCAGAGGGACGTGTGACGTCATTAGGTAACAACGTTCTGGGAAAAGTTCCCAGCTTTATACAGAGATCGAATCATCTGCCTTCTGATTCTGAAGCAGACACGGCGACCTCCCAGCCACGGCTACGCCATTTCTCAAATAAAATGTGAGGTTTTCCGAAGTATTCCATATACCCATGTGCGTTCTCCCAGTTTTTCTATATTGTTGTTGTTGTTGTTTGTTCATCAAGAATGATGATGACCATTCATTTCATCTAGTGGGGCTGAAAGTATGGAGCCGTGAGTTCTAAGATGGCTGATAAGGCCTACTTTGGCTCGAAATGTTCTTTGACAATGTGGACAAAGAATGCTTGACGTTTCTGGAAGAGGATTTCCTGCAGTGGTTTTACTGTTCTGACTTTTCTTCACAGCTCTTGCAGTCCTGGTTGCCTCACAAGTGACTGCATCCTTGGGTAATGATGCACGCCACGAATTTCGGTTTCTGGCTGCAGTCTCCCGGGTGTCATGATGAATTCCAAAAGCATTCACTGAGATTTTCAGAGTGTCTGTAAAGCGTTTCCTCTGGCCGCCTTGAGAGCGTTTACTACAACGCAATTCGCCGTAAAAAATTCGTTTAGGGAGCTTGTGATCTGGCATGCGAGTCAAGTGACCAGCCCAGCGAATCTGATTCTTCATTAGTAGATTGTGGATACTGGGCATAGACGCTCTTTCTAGGACTTCAGTGTCTGGGATTTTGTCTTGCCATTTAATCTTTAGTAACTTCCTAAGGCAGACTGTGTGGAAGTGGTTTAATTTCCTAGCGTGTCGCTGATAAACAGTCCAGGTTTCACAAGCATATAGCAGTGTGGATAATACAACTGCTTTGTAGACTTTCAGCTTTGTTTGCAGGCTTATTCCATTTCTGTCCCATACATTCTTGTACAGTCTGCCAAAGGCTGCGCTGGCCTTGGAGATTCTTGCATTCACTTCGTCATTAATTGTGGCAGCTTGTGACACGGTGCTGCCAAGATAGGTGAATTTGTCCACACCACTTAGACTATGACCATTAACTTTGATATTCGGCACAGTGTGATTATTCCCTAGAGCTGACTGGTACACAACTACAGTCTTCTCCAAGTTGATATTGAGCCCAAAGTTGGCACAGGTATGTGAGAAAGCTGAAACATTATGTTGCATGTCCGGCTCTGAGTTGGCGTATAGAGCGCAATCATCAGAAAACAGGAGCTCTCTGACGGTGTCGCTATTAATTTTGGTTTAAGCTTTCAGCCTTCTGAGATTGAATAACTTTCCATCCATATAGTAGTTGATGTCTATTCCAATGTCGTTGTTCTCGAAGGCATTCGCCAACATAGCTGAAGTTTTCCTATAGATAACTTGGAGATTCTCTATACGGTATCGGAATACAATAGCACCACAAGGATCCCGATGTGTGTGTATCTAAGTACAGACTACATGTCCCCATAATTTAAAAAAAAGGGGGGGCGGGGACCCAAAAAATCATTATTATTATCTCGACAAATCAACGACAAATAGATAATAAACATTCCCCTAACTGGTACGTTACATATACTTTATCTAATTATATATAGTGGGACTCCCTGGTCTAGGTGTTACACGACTTTCTCCGTAATCCCGTATACTCTCGTGAGTAAGGTGACGTGGGCGAGAATCGGCAGCGGTTCTCTCCGTGTCGGTAACTTGCCGGGTATGTGAGTCGATCGTTCAGAAAGCAATGGCAAACTATTGATCGTAATCTTGCCAAGAAATCAACAATCAACTGAAAGATGCTGATGTTGACAGCGATGTCCTGCGAAAAAAAAATTATATACAATTGCCAAAATTATTTGTCAAAATGTGGTGTTAGTGAGTCATGTATTATTAATTATTGCACATTTTCCGTACGTTTTAATGCATATTGTTTATGTTGTTGTCATTGTTGTCTAAGATTAGCTTAATAAGTAACGTATGAATGAAATAATGTGTGAGAGTGATAGAATGGCAGAATGTCAGACGGGCCTGCGTGCCAAATTCTTAGCCCTTTACAAAATAAAGTTAGTTCGTTTGTTCGTTCGTTCTTCTCCCAACGGAGAGCAGATCCTCAACCAACTCACACCCCCCCCCCCCCTCCCCCCTTCCTGTATGTAGACTTGTTTTCTTTGGTTTTACTAAGAAAAGCTTACTTACAAACTCATAAAAACTCACCCTCGGATAAGCTATGCGTTTCTTTTGAACAATATAGATAGACCCTAGGGGTTGAGTGGTCTCCAGATATGGTGTCCCCCTCGAGTGCTGGAGGTTATAGTCCCGGTAGCCGTCGGGATTTTTTTTCACGTCGACTTCTAGTAACAAAATTTCCCCTGGTCTCTGGGTAGTGAGATCGGACCCCGTGTGTATTGTTGCGCACGTAAAAATTCCCTAACGGCGGTGCCCGGGCAAAATTTCGAGTTAAACATCTACCCAAAGTATTTCAGGATCCTCGCCGGTGCTACGGAGTTTGTGCAAACGACATGCACGGAATCGTTACAGTGTAACCATTTTTTGACACCGTTGCTGTGATTCATGTCATACAGGTTAAGGGCTAGAGCTAGAGGGTCGATTTCACTGTAGAGAGTTTTATCCCACATGGCTCGATCTCTTTCCACAAGGCGGACTCCCGAAACCGTCGCACAAAGCACGAACTCCGCAGCTCCAGCCACAACACCCCAGGAAGTCTCCGAGAAAATTATACAATGTAGAACCCATAACCTTTAGAGCGCTAACCATACAACTTTCCTCATACCCTCTCTCTCTCTCTCTCTCTCTCTCTCATCCTCTCTCTCTCTCTCTCTCTCTCTCTCTCTCTCTCTCTCTCTCTCTTTCTCTCCCTCTCGCTTTCTCTCTCTCTCTCTCTCTCTCTCTCTCCTCTCTCTCTCTCTCTCTCTCTCTCTCTCTCTCTCTCTCTCTCTCTCATATACTCATTCACAATCACAAACTCACTAACAAAAGTTTACTTACACATACATTTTTTATGTTGTAAAATACCGTTAGGCCCACACTGTTGTGGAAGATCTGCTCAATATAGCAGTTATGTCGACCCTCCTGTTAAAATTACAGAGATGATAATTATCCCGCAACGAGATAGTCGCGCTGTGCTCAACAACAACAGAACAACTTCAAACATAAAGCCCAAGTTAGAGCGTAGGTAGTGATGATGAGTGATAAAAGCACCGATACCCAGCAATATCAGAACAACTAAGAACATAACAAAAAAGTTACAAAGTAGCTAATCTTCTTGCAATGATAAAATAGTCGAACGACAACAGAACAACAAGGCGCAAAAGTAAAGTTACAAAGTAGCTAATCATCCTGCAATGATAAAAATAATCGGTAACTAACGCAACCAGAACAACTAGGAACACAAAAGTAAAGTTAAAAAGTAGCTAGTCATCCTGCAACGAGAAAATAGTCGATCACGAACGACAACAGAACAACTAGGAATGCTCAGCTAAAGTTATAGGTTTGTAGCGGTCCTGCAATGATAAAACCATGGAAACTCAACAATAAAGCAACAACTAGGAACACAAAGCTAAAGTTATATAGTTGGTAGCAATCCTGCAATGATACAACCATGGATACTCAACAACATCAGAACAGCTAGGAAAACAAAGACCATTCCTGACCACATAACTATCTGCAGAAATGAGTCAAACATAAATCACAAGTGGTAGGGCCGTAATAGCCAGACTGTAACAAACATGACAGCGGTTACATTGTTTCTTTGTGTTTCTTCGTTGTTACATTGATTTCGTCGTGTTCCGATGTTGTTATCTCTATGGTATCACAAACTATCTTATTGTTAACTACTTTAATTGCTATTACCACAGCTGAGGTAATTGGCTTTCCGTTGATTTACTACAGATATTGGGTTCGCGGTGGCCGGATCGTTAGTGTACATTTTTACCAAAACAGTCGTATGGTTTCAGTTCACGACTGTGGCAGTATTTCTTGGTTTGTTTGTTTGTTTTGTTTGTTTTTAGAGCAGTACGGCCCTAAGGCCTATCCGACCTCGTTAATGTGTTTGGTTATTATATTTAGAGTTATCTGGGTCGAAAATGTGGCTGTGTCCGGAATTGACTATCCCGTCTGATAATGTGGTACATAGAATATGTGAAGGTCTCGTACATCACACTCTTGTGGCTTGCTATCCCGTGGAACTACCTTTCATTGTACTATAAGCAACAGTTTACACCACGGCGAGTCTACTATGCATGCGTCAAAGTAAGTGTTAGACAATTGCAAGAACCAGTCGCTGTTATGTTTGTAATTCAAATATAAGATAATTTAACCATTCAGTTCATTTTTAACACAGACGTCACCAGCAATATGTTGCACGATTTAAGGCCTGAGATATGTCGCTGCATCTCGCCAGGTACATACTAAAGAGTTATATATCATAGTAAGTAAATAGATGAATATTATTTTAGCTTAAACACTTAAAACAGTGCTGACGACTTGTTATATCCACGGTAATTTCAAATTTAACACAAACTCTTTCTGTTTGTATAAAGCCACTGGAACCATCTAATTGCTAAATCCTCACTATATTTGAGTTGCTTGGCACTCACACTTTAATATCGATTCAAATCAAATACGGTCTGATTTGGTGTACGGAGTCAATGATTCTTTAACACAGTGGTTCTCAGTCGGTAGGAATTCCCCTTTCCCCCCCCCCCCCCCCCCCCCCCAGGGAATTTAGAGTTTCCCGTGGGGAATGAAGATTATTTCAAGATCGCGTTAATACAAGAACCGATTACTTGATAATGTTTTTCCCTTCATATTTTACGGTTCTGTACGTCTCACCCCTTCTATAATTCATTTTATAAAGTAAGTAGATCCACAAATCACGTTTAATGTGGACGTCTAGACTTGTTTTGGTATGTGCTTCCATTATTACGAATACTGTGTAGAGGAAGGAGCGGGAAAGGGGGGGGGGGGTTAGGTAGGAAATACGAAGTGTGGGGGAATGACGTTGTGAAAATATGGTGAATTCGTGTATTCGTTTAATTACGTTGTCCCCTCGAAAGATTCGCTTAAAAAACGCGTGAAGTTTGGGGACCGATGATTCTATGAAGGTAGGTTTGGTTCGCTGGCAGTGAAGCTTGATGAAATCAGGTGGATAGCAATTACATTGTAGGAGTCTGATTGAGGGTGTCCAGTTTTTCTTTTAGAGTATGGTAGGAGCAAATCTTTGTTCAAAAAATTAACAACGCTTGAATTAGAGCTATAGCATGTTTGCACCATGATAACAAATGGACAATTGGAGAATATCAAAGGAAAAGTGAGAGGAATTATCACAAGAGTCTTGGATCAGGTCTATGTTCTTGTCCTGATTACGAAGCCATTCAGGTACTTACCTATTTGGCTACCCCTTGCTGTTTCCCCCAATAAGTTTGCCAACTGTCAATAAGTTTTGAAGTTTCTCAGCAATGTGCAACAAAAACTCAAAACAAAACAAACATAAAGAGGAAAGGGAGGGTAGGGGGGGGGGGGGGGGTGGGGGTGGGGGGGGGGGGGGGGGGTGGGAGGGATAGGGCAATCAAATGTCTAATTTCTCTAATCAATCTACGGTTTTCATTTTCTTTCTTCAAGGAATGTCTAATGCGCTTTTTTTTTAAATTTGTTCCTCCACAGTATTCCTTACATTTTCCTCCCAATCCCAATTTCCAGTGCTATAGGTGTTTATCAGCTTGTCTGCTAATTATCTATGTTTCATATGCATATAGCAGAATATGTTCTTTATAGCACTTTAACCCTCTTTTTTTTTCTCACTACACTTGACATCTTATTATTTGTTAGCATATTTTCCATCTTTCAAATAGTCCACATTTGACATGACAAATCTTGTTATAATCTCTATCAGGCATCTTCTCAAGGCTGTTACTAGTATATTATGTATGAATGAACCAAGACACGTGTACATTGTACTCAGCTGCCTAGCATATAATGAGTAAAGTTAAGAATTAAAACAATTCAGGAACGAAGGATAAATACATCCTAAGAAAACAGCACCAGAACCACCGGTGGTGTACTGTCTATTGTTATTACGTTTCAACACGCGCCTGGTGTGAAATTCCTGGTTTTTCCACCCTTATTAACCCACCATCTGGAAGGGGTCCGCGGGTGTAAGCTTCAGTATGGCACAAAAACTGCACAATTTGTTATTTCTACCATGGGCGTGATCAACAGCAACACGTCGCCCATCTAACATCGGCAGATGTCAGTTTGTTGTTGTTATTCATACCTGACACTGTGTGAACAATAATTTACACAGGCTTGTGCTAACCCCTGCCACATGTACTACAAACAAAAGTATCATGTTTAACCTGACCGATTCGCCTTTGAGAATAGTATAAAAGAAGTTCGTAAGGAAGTGGTACCCCTCCTAAAATCAGGGAAAGACAGTTCCATTGCTTCTAGCTACAGACCATTTAGCCTCACCAGCTGTCTCTGCAAAACAATGGAGCACATCATCAATCACCATGGGTACATTGAAAGTAAAGACATCCTTGTGACACAGCAGGCTGCCTTTAGGCAGTGCTACTCTACGGAAGATCAGACAACCTACCTCTCTCAAGAAATTGAGGATGCATTCCAAGAGAAGAAGCTGGTGCTTGCGGCATGGAAGATCTGAAGAAAGCCTTTGATAAAGTCTGGAAAGAAGGTCTGATGAAGAAACTGAGAAACTGCAAAGTCAATGGAAGAATGTACGAATGGGTGAAAGCATACTTGCACAACAGAAGAGCCCGAGTACAAATAGACGGACTCAAGCGTAAGAAAGTACTATTGCGTCACGGTGTTCCCCAGGGCGGAGTCTTGTTCCCCACACTTTTTCTAATCTTCATCAATGATCTTGTTGCTTATCTACCGCATGGAATTAAAGCGGCAATGTACGCCAATGACCTGGTTCTATGGAGCATAAATGAACATGCATCAGTGGCTACCAGATTGCTACAAAGAGCTGTAGATACATTTGACGCATGGGCAAATAGATGATGTGTCAGCATAAACATTGACAAGTGCAGCACCACTCTATTTACCCTCTCTCCAAAACAAAAGGCAGGGATCATCCAGATAAATGGAACACCCATAAGAGAAGGTAAAGAACCAACATACCTTGGAGTAACATGTGATGGCAGGCTGACATGGAGAAAGCTCATCAACAAAGCAGTAGCAAAAGCCAGAATGAAAATACCCATCCCGAGAGAGTTAAGTGGAACCACATGGGGAGCCAGTGGGGTAATACTTAGCAAATTTTATCAAAGAGCATACGACCACACCTGGAATACGGGTCAACTGTGTGGTGTTCGGCATCAAAATCCACACTACAAGAGCTGGACAAGGTGCAAAATCAAGCACTTAGAGTCACAACAGGAGGGATGACATCAACACCTATAGTGGAAATGGAGAAGATGGGGAGGATACCAGCACTGAGAGAGCGCAGATATACGAAAACGCTAATACAAGCAGAACAGTTCCCCAGTGTGCCAGGCCACATTATGAAGAACAGATTTAAAAACCTAGCTATGGGGCGGTTGAAAAGAAGTAGTTTTATCCAATAGGCCAAACGAATCTGCAGAGAAACCACCGATCTGCCCACAGTTGGTATCCCTCTAACAACTATTCCAGAGCGAACTCCATGGAAAGACGAACATAGACTACCACAGGGATGGTATCCACTGTATGGTGACCTTATGCTGACTGCTAAGTTAAGAAAGTAGTGTCCTTAGAACTGGCAATTTCCCAGACAGGAGCGCCTCTATTACGGATTTTGTGTCTGTCAATACCACCACATGTCTTTATTTATATTCTAGATGTTTTGCATGGCTCACATCGATGTGTCTATTTACATTTTATTATGCACCCTGAAAGGGAACGAAGCGATAAATATAATATGTTTTAGACACAATTATTAAGATTGGATGTCAGCAACTCAAGATTGCTACACGGATTCATAGCCTGTCTTGAATGTATTCCAGCCACTCATTGAGTCGAAACAACAGAAATGTGAGCAATCGGAAAACCACAGAAACACGGTGACGTAAGCCGGATAATGTACGGTTGAAGGTCTTGCACTGATTATCTGAAATTCCACCTGACATTCTATTGTATTTCCATACATGGCTCAATAAGCAATGTTTGTTTTCATAAATGAAGAGCTACAGACAATTCGAGATGCTTCCGGCGAAACGAGGTCATAAATATAATTGTGAACATACTCGTAAATGTAGACGTTTCATTTGTGTTTTCATTTTCCTTATTTACAGTTTGATGTGGTTATAAATTCTACATTTTTATCTTGATAATCACATAAATAACTGAATGCTGACTTCGACAATAGTTGTATTCTTGTTTTTCTGATTACCGTTTCTGTAATGAATAATCGTATGTAGAAAATAATGTATGGCAAAGGCATTACGAATGCGGTTCGTGATGTCGCTTACCTGCGTTCGATTTGGCAGCAGACCGCGTCTCGTTGGGTTTTAACGTGATGGTATGGGAGCCGGTCGTTCAGAAAGCAGTGGGAAACAACTGAACGTAAACTGCCAAGACATCAACCACAGCAGTGCTGGTGTTGACAGCAAAGTCCTGTAAATAGGATATGCCAAATAAAAAAGGGGGAGGTGGGATACTGTAGGTTCGATTTAGTGCTACCACATTAAAGTGAATTATTTTGTATGTATTGACTTTCCAATAAATATAAAACTGTTATATTCACAATATTGTCTGCCAAGTTGCAGAAGAAAAATAACGCAATGGCTAACGGGACAGAAAAAGAACACAACTTTAGGAGATCAGCAATGCCGACTGGATTTGACCATCGATTAATCCATCATGTGCCATGCCGATAAGCTTGGGCGGTCATGTTTGCCATCTCACTCGATCACCAGAGTCGTGGATCAGCTCTGTGTTCCTGTCTCGACCATGCCATGTGGCCAAGCAATGCAGGTATTTACTTCTCGGTTTTCCCCTTGGTCTCTTCCCTTCGATCTTGCCAGTTGTCACCAAGTTCTCCAAGTCATTTTTTCTCATAACATGCCAAAATATTTTTGACTGTCTACGTCTAATATCTATAAATCAGTTTACGATCTTCATTTGTTTCTTGAAGGACTTGTTCATTGGTTTTTCTGTCTGTCCATGGTATTCTTTGCATTTTCCTCAGAAACCACATTTCCACAGCCATCAACTGTTTTTCAGCTTGACTGCTTATTGTCCACGCTTCACATCCATACAAAAGTATAGGTTCTATGTAGCACTGCAACACTCTTTTTCTCGTTTCAGTTGATATCTTTTTATTGGTCAGTATGTTTTTCATCTTGCAAAAGGCTACCTTCGCAATGGCAATTCTTGTTCTAATCTCTTCAAGCATCTCCCATCAGATGTTATGACTGTGCCGAGATAACTGTATTGATTCACACTTGCTTAAGAATATTCCCATTTACTTGTATTATTACATTGTGGTATTTCCTTCTTCCCAGTGACAACCATAATCTGTCTTCTTAATATTCAGTTCTAACCCTAGTTGTTCACTGTGTGCAACAACCGCATCTACTAAATGTTGCAGATCCTGTTCATTATCTGCAATCAAGACTCTATCATTTGCATATCTAATGTCATTATTGTATAGTTCCCCTATGTTGATTCCTTCCATATCTTCTATATTTCTGAAAATATGTTCACTGTACAGGGAAAAAAAGATCTGGAGACATTACACATGCCTGTCTCACACCTCTTTTAATAGGCTGATATTGACCTACATCGTTATCAATTCTGATGGCAGCTTATTGTTTCCAATATATGTTTTTTACAAGTCTAAGGATATGACCGCTAGTTCTTAAACACCTGGTGTGCTAATGCCGAGGTAGAGGGTTCAAACTCTACACCGGTTAGTTGAACAAAAAAATTGGGTTTTGAA
>JACEFZ010015806.1:0-32431 GCA_014155875.1 Cepaea nemoralis
TGGACATGTTATGAGAAGAAATGGATTGGAGAACTTGGTGACAACTGGCAAGATCGAAGGGAACAGACTATGAGGAAGACCTAGAGGAAAATACCTGGATGGCTTGGCCACATGGCATGGACGGGACAGGAACACTGAACTAATCCACGACTCTGGTGATCGAGTGAAATGGCGAGTCATGACCGCCCACGCTTTCCGGCATAGCACATGATTGATTGATTGATATGCATTAGATTCTCTCCCTTTAGTTTTCCGACTATTTTCTCTCTCTTTCCTTTTTCGTAAACAAAATGGTGTATTTAGTGTGAATAGTGTATGTTCAGCCGGCTTCGTGGTTTAGAGGTTATGACTTTTCTCCGTAATCTCGTATACTCTCGTGGGTAACGTGATGACGGTGAGAATCAGCATTGGTTCGAATCGCATCGGTAACTTACGGGGTATGTGTGCCGGCCGCTCAGAAAGCAATGGCAAACTACTTGAGCGTAATCTTGCCAAGAAATCAACATACAGCTGAAAGATGCTGGTTGTCAGAATCTCTAATGTCTCCAACCGAGATGCAGTAACATCGTTACGCCCGCCAGGCGAATAGTCTCCAACCGGGATGCAGTAACATCGTTACGCCCGCCAGGCGAGTACCAGTTACCTGCCAGCAGGTTGCTGGCTGACGTGATAGTCAGCGGTCAGGCAAGGACAAAGCAAGACGCACGCAGTCCTCGTGAAGCCAATCCACAGGGCAAGCGCTGTGCGGGGAAACCGGCAGACGGCTTGGGAACTCGGACATGACAGGACGTGTGGGTTGAGAAAGGCTTCGTGTAGTTCTGTGCCCGAAAGTCGAGTGCTTGTATATCTTGTGAGATAGACTGTGAAGCTGTGGGTTTTGTCTGTAAGTGTACTGATGTATTGTATATGTATAGTAATGATCATCACATGCCAAACTAGATCGTATTGCATGTGAATTGTAAATAAATCCATTGAACTTAGTGTCATTGTGTGTCAAGTCCAATCATTTTGTACTTGTACTTGTCTCACATATGTTAGGTCCAACGAGCCAGGTTTAAGATCCTGACATGTGTGAACGTGGAAGGCTCGTCCTCTTAGATTGTTTGAACTTGTAAACGTGTAAAACATCGGTGATTGTGTAACTTGTCGCCATTTTGAACTTGTCGCCATTTTGACCTTGTCGCCATCTTGTAAACATGATGTCTATGTCCTTACTGAATGTCATCGTGATGTAAGTGATGTACCATCATAGTTGTAGATTGTTGAAATATATCTAGATTGTATTTGTGAAGTTAGTTGTGGAAAGCAGAAAGTTTGGGAAAGAAAGTGACTTGTGATTTGAAAAAAAAATTGTTGACCGACGACATTACGACCTACAATTACACTCAACGCCATACAAACCTAATCAAAACTTAGTGACAAGCATACACATCACATAAAGGTAGATTCTAACTTATTTCCTCCCAAAAGAAAGCAGGTTTTCTGTGCCATCTGAAACCGTTGCCCGTAGAGGTCATTTGTCCTTGAAGTAGCGACCCTACAGTTCCTAGCCCTGGTGTGAACCGTTCTCCACCGCATCCAGTACACTTGAGTATATTTTTTGTATATACTTTCGGATGCAAATTTGGGCATAAATTGTAAGTTCAACAAGATTGTAAATTTTTCACGTTACTAACACCTTGTAACAAATTGTGTGTCTGATAACTCATTTTCATTTAAACATTCCATCATGTCTTCGTTAAACGACTTCATCGAGATGGGTTTAAAGCTAAAGTTAACTGGTGACGAGTTAACAAAGTGGAGTGAAACAAAATATTCTGAACACCTCCTAGTACAAGAAAAAGCTAGCGAACGCGAGGAAAGAGCGGCTGAAAGAGCTGCCAAGCAGGCAGAGGCAGAAACAGCATTAAAACAGGCAGAGCTAGAATTATCTGCGAAAACAAACAAGGCAGAGTTAGATACTGAATTGAGGAAGGCAGAAATAGCAGCTCAAAGTAAACGAGAGGAGCTTGAATTACAACTCAAAATTAAACAGCTTGAAACCGATACTGCCATAGACAAAGAGTCTAAGAAATCTGAAAGACTGGAAAAAGAAAACCAGTACAAAAAGTATCAAGGTATTGTGAGAAATTATACCTCAGGTGACTGCATTGCAGCGTTCACCCAGAATTTTGAAACCTTAATGGACCACTATCAGGTCCCAGTTTCTGAATGGAACATTATTTATATGAGGAGTTTGTCAGGGGAACCTCTGAAAGTCATAGAGACTATCCCCAAAGACCTCAGAAAAGATTACCACTATCTAAAGTTAAAAATTATGGCACATTTTATGCTAGATGAGGCAGGTTACAGAGAACAGTTCAGCAAATTGAGTCCAAAACCTACTCAAACGTTCTCTGACTATGTCTCCGTAGTCCGAGACGTATTTACAAAATGGCTTTCAGCAGCCAAAGTAAATAAAGACTTTCATAAGTTAGAAGATCTCATCATCAGGGATAAAATCATCACATCCCTTCCATCATCATTTTCAAAATTTTTGCAAGAGAATGAATGTACGAGTGTAGAACAGATTGAGAGACGTGGTTCGGCTTACTATACAGCCAATAAACATTGTTTTGCTAGTGAGGCTACTGATACAAACTTCGTAGCATCTGCTAACTATGAAAAACCTCGATCAGAACCCTACAATAGGCAAAGAACATATAAGCCTACTTCTGAGAAATACAATCATTGTAGATTTTGTAACATTTCACACCACCAAGGTGAAATGTGTGACAAGAATCCGGCATATCTTACATACTTACAGAACTTCATAAATAGTCAGGATAAGGAACGTAAAACCTTTAAAAATGCACGAAAATGCTTCCTCTGTAAAGCGTACGTCCGCTGGCGTCATGCGTGTAAAGGAAGGCAAATGACCAAGAAAGCAAATGCCGCCTTATTTGACAGTTCATCATCAGATGAAGAACATTCAGAAAATCACCCTGTGAACTCAGCACAGGCTTTTGACATGTTTAATTCACATAAATGTACTATTTGTAATACCTTTTATGAAGATGGCATTTTAACATGCGGCCACTCCATTCCTATTGCCAATGAGGAAGCTAATTTGGTAATAGATTCCAAAGGCAGAATAAACATCCACCAGGGATATGTGAATGGCAAGCCTGCTACAGTCCTTCGTGACACCGGAAGTTCTCTTATAGGGTTAAAGAGAGAAGTTCATAATGCCTACAGACTATACAGGCAGGCACGTAACATGCAGAACATTCTCTGGAAATATTGAAAAGTACCCATTAGCATGGGCATATATTCAGACACCATTCCTCACTGGGAAAGTAAAATGCGCTGCATTAACTAACCCTGTGTGTGATATTATCATTGGGAACTTACCAGAGGTGAATGATATGCCTCATGATATTACATCTGTTTGCATTGATGATAACATAACATCATCACCATCACATGTCATCATTGAAAGTATGGTATCACCAGATGAATGTATGGTAGCTAATGGAGCACTAACATCTCATGAAATCATTGACCAAAATGTTTCATCACCATCTGATATAATTGAATGTGTGAACGCAGTAACCAGATCTACTGCTAGAGTGCAAGATGAAATTAATCAAACTGAGGCTATAGAAATGCTTAGCCCAGTGGTACTGCCTCCTAAAACCATGAAGGAGAATTTTGTAACAGCCCAAAAGGCTGATCCTTCATTATCTAAATATTTTAATCTGATCGGCCAAAAGCCAAAGGTAACTAAAAATGCAAGATGGCATTTTGCTCTGAAAAATTGCATCCTCACCAGGTACTATACCAGAGGTAACAGCACCACAGAGCAAACTGTTTTGCCAATTGAATACCGTAAGCAAGCCTTACATCTTGCCCATGATATACCTCTTGCAGGGCATATGGCATACTCCAAGACCAGATCAAGATTACTAACACAGTTTTATTGGCCAAGATTCTGCAATGACATTAAGCAATATTGTAGAAGTTGTGATATCTGCCAAAAACTAGTGAAAAAAGGTAAACACCCACAGGCCAAATTACAAATTACCGACTTAGCCAGTCGACCTTTTGAGAAAATATCTGTCGACATAGTGGGCCCTCTGATTCAAGTAACATCCAGAGGGAATAGATTTATCTTTACCATCATCGATTTATGTAGCCGCTGGCCTGAAGCGATTCCTTTAAAGAACATAACTGCCAACGATATCATGGAAGTTTTCTTCCATATATTTTCACGAATAGGATTTCCAGACACTATCCTATCAGATCGGGGAAGCCAATTCATTGCATCATCTACTCAAGCTTTCACCAAAATGTTAGGGGTGAAACAATGTTTCAATTCACCATACCATCCTCACTCAACGGGAATCATAGAAAAGTTTAACGGGATTTGAAGCATATGCTTGCTAAAGTCACGCAAGAATATCCCAAAAACTGGGACGTATATTTGCCTGCTATACTTTTTGCTTATCGCGAGGTCCCACATTCTAGTACTGGATTCTCTCCTTTTGAACTTATCTATGGTGCCAAGCCGCGAGGCCTATTGAGTATCTACCATTCAATGTTAACTGAAGCCACCCCTCTACTTAAACCCATATCATCATACGTATATGTCACATCATTGCGTGAAAGAATCATCAAATCTTGTACTATTGCAAAAGAAGCACTAAAACTATCTGGTGCTACATATAGACAATATGCAGACAAAGGTAACAGGACAATAACGTTGACACCTGGACAGGACGTACTTCTCCTCTTACCTAGTGACCGACATTTATTGACTGACTCTTGGCAAGGACCATTTAAAGTAATAAGACAGATTTCAACTGTAGACTATGAGATTCAAATAAAAGACAAACATAAAATATTCCACATCAATATGCTAAGACCATACCACAACAGAGACAACGAACAAGACGATACAACAGCCTGTACAGTTATAATAGACCATGAAGATGACGAAGATAGTGACGAAATTCCAACACCTGCATTAGACACGACAAACTGCTTGAAAGAAATCAAAATAAACCCAAATTTAACTCAAGCAGAAACAGACAGCTGCAAACATCTCATACAACAGTACAACACCATCTTCTCCAACAACCCAGGACAAACAGAATTAGTACAACATCACATCACGCTCACTTCAAACACACCAATAAAATGCAGACCTTACACCATTCCATTGCATTACAAAGAAAACTTACATCAAGAGATCATTAGCTTAGAGAAAAACAACATCATTAGACGATCCCAATCACATTTTTCGTCTCCAATGGTCATGGTACGCAAAAAGGACAACACGATAAGACTCTGTGTAGATTATCGAAAATTAAATAAATTAACACTTTTAGATCTGGAACCAATGACCAACTGCGAAGATCTACTGACAGAACTGACAGACTCTAGGTACTTTACGAAGTTGGATATGACTAAAGGTTATTGGCAGATAACGGTACACGAGCAGAGCAGACATCTAAGAGCCTTTGCCACACCTTGGGGACTGTACGAATGGTGCAAATTGCCATTTGGGCTAGTCAATGCCCTAGCGACATTCGTACGCATGACACGACTCTTACTTGTTGACATAACAAACATTATCTGTTACATGGACGACATTTGTGTTCACACAAAGACGATGACAGACCACATAAAGACATTACAGCAGACATTTGAACGGATCAGACAGCACGGACTGACTGTGAAGCCTACAAAAGTTGACATAGCCTATCAAGAAATCTCCTTTTTAGGGTATAAAATATCTAATGGCTTTGTCACGACAGACGATAACATCGTGTCTAAAATACTGAAACTCTCACTTCCGACTACCAAGAAACAAGTCAGAAGTGTGTTAGGACTATTAAATTATTATAGGCAGTTCATACCAGATTTTGCTGAACTGACAGAAAAATTTACTAACCTACTAACGAAAAACCAGCCTGAAAAGATTGTAAACAATGAATGCCTAAAATTTGCATTCCAGAAAGTGTTATCTTATTTTTCTGAGAATAGTTTAAAGAATCCCATTCTCAAATTGCCAAATTTACATATTCCTTTCAGATTACGCACAGACGCGAGCTCCGTGGCGATTGGGGCAGTTCTGTTACAGGAACATGACAACATTCTACACCCTGTATACTACGTCTCTAGAAAATTGAAACCAAGAGAACGCGCTTGGTCGACACCACAATTAGAAGCCCTTGCTCTAGTGGTGGGTATAACTAAATTGTCCAGATTCCTCCTGGGACGGCATTTTATTGTAGAGTCCGACAATAGTCCATTAAAATTTATTACTTCAGGAGTGCCGACAAACCAGATGATAGCGCGATGGTCACTTTTGCTGCAAGATTACAGCTTTGAAGTGCGACATATCGCTGGCAGAACCAACACGATTGCTGATCTTTTGTCCCGTTGTCCGAACGACCCAGTAAGCACTAATGTCTGAGTGCAGTGTGTTAGAAAACACTCAGACCAACACAGCCATCAGTGAAGTTTTTTTTTCAGGAAAGCTGTGTACATCTATTATGCGATGTGATAGGGTTCATTCCCACTGCAAATATTTTTTCTTATTTTATTATTAGTGTAGTAATCGTCTTGAATAATTGCGTAGTGTGTGTTAGAAAGCGAACAATATTAATTGTATATATTATGAAATAAGAACAGTGCCACATGCGCTCATAACTTACCTCAAGCGAACTATTCAAGTTATCAGTGGTATCTGCGAGTGGAACATATCCAGTGATATTTTAATCCGTGAACGAAAGAGTGAACTGAACTGTGACATTTACACCACTGCAGTCAATCGCAATCCAGAAGTTTTCCAGCGAAACAACGAACACATTAACTATCAGAACAATTTCACATTCCGAATTGCTACGAACGAAAGAGTGAACTGAACTGTGACATTTACACCACTGCAGTCAATCGCAATCCAGAAGTTTTCCAGCGAAACAACGAACACATTAACTATCAGAACAATTTCACATTCCGAATTGCTACACCAGAGCGGTAACAAGTGTGTGATAGAATTTTTAACGACATCAGCTGTTCGTGTGTACTTCCGGATAGTTTGTAAATTTAGACCAAAAGTAGCAGACGATAAACAAAAACCTTAAAAATTTATGACGCTTCTAAAATAATTATGAAACACCAATTTCGAATACACGAATTGTGTATTAGTATTTTTCGACTAGTGTAATCTTAGAATCATATCTTGAGTAACTTATTCACACTATCGACATTTTTTCGCTAGTATGGAAAAGCATCAAGCTATGACGCTGAGAAATAGAATAATAATTGTAATAGATTAGATTTGAGATCTTTTGAAATTATGTCCCTTTCATTTAATTGTTGTTACATTATTACACTAAGGGCGGTAAATTGAAATGTATTCGAATATGTGTTGTATAAAAATAGCCATTGTGTTGCCAGATTGTCAACACTCCAAGAGGTCATCAGCTGGGCATGGTATAGGGTTACCGACGTTGTAGACCAACGGAAGAGCTCCCGGCCAAATGAGGTCGGAGCTCGAGCGTTGAATGCGGCTTATAAAAAGACGTATTACAGTCTTACCTGATGTTTTTTGTTGCAAAAAGCATATTATTTCGTTTTTTTAAGAGGTTGCGAGGTAGTTGCATTGGATGCTGGTGCTACCGATCTGACTGGGTCAATATTGCAACTCAGGTGATCATCCATCGAGAGGATGAAACTTGGAAAGTGGTAAAGATTGAACACCACATGACTTAACATACAACTTGCATTTCTTATGTATTTCTATGCCAATGTACATGACAACAGAAAGGTCGATTCTGACATGGTTAAAAGATTAACCCTTTATCTATGTAGAGTATGCATGAAATATAAAATCTTTCATGAATAAGCCCCGGGGGAGCGTGTCAGAATCTCTAATGTCTCCAACCGAGATGCAGTAACATCGTTACGCCCGCCAGGCGAATAGTCTCCAACCGGGATGCAGTAACATCGTTACGCCCGCCAGGCGAGTACCAGTTACCTGCCCACAGGTTGCTGGCTGACGTGATAGTCAGCGGTCAG
The DNA here is from genome assembly GCA_014155875.1 of Cepaea nemoralis. Lineage (NCBI taxonomy): Eukaryota > Metazoa > Mollusca > Gastropoda > Stylommatophora > Helicidae > Cepaea > Cepaea nemoralis. Next base: position 8,071 of record JACEFZ010015806.1, read on the forward strand.
GTAAGGACAAAGCAAGACGCACGCACTCCTCGTGAAGCCAATCCACAAGGCAAGCACTGTGCGGGGAAACCGGCAGACGGCTTGGGAACTCGGACATGACAGGACGTGTGGGTTGAGAAAGGCTTCGTGTAGTTCTGTGCCCGAAAGTCGAGTGCTTGTATATCTTGTGAGATAGACTGTGAAGCTGTGGGTTTTGTCTGTAAGTGTACTGATGTATTGTATATGTATAGTAATGATCATCACATGCCAAACTAGATCGTATTGCATGTGAGTTGTAAATAAATCCATTGAACTTAGTGTCATTGTGTGTCAAGTCCAATCATTTTGTACTTGTACTTGTCTCACATATGTTAGGTCCAACGAGCCAGGTTTAAGATCCTGACACTGGTGTTGACAGCGATGTCCTGTAAAGGATATGCAAAAGAAAAAAGTGTATGTTCAAGATGTTGCCGTTTATTTGTAAATTTTCATTGTGTGCTACGGAGCATTGTTACATGTCAGATTTTGGATGACGTGGGAAATTTAATTTCTTACAAACTCTGAAAAAGGCTGGTAGCGGTACTATTTACTTACATACAAGTTCGCCGGAATAACATATGATGATACTATATGTTACATTTTAAACCATTCGTAACATTCACACTAATATACCCTACGGTGTAGGGCCTGAAAAATAGTCTTTAGACTCACTATATTGCTCCTCTCCTCGGAAACCTTTAGTAAATTTTTTTTCCAACGTTTATTTCATACAAAGCAATGTATTTTTACAAGGTGTAATGTGTGTTTCTTTGTTTGTGTATATTACAGAACGTTGCCGTTTGTTAGTGTTACGTGTCACATGCGTTAATACAACAAATACATGCATATACAGTTATGATAATATGACATTTATGGCATAGTGCATGAAAACACACACTCCTCGTTTCATTCCCATCTCGACAAGTGGAATGCATGCTACACCTGTCCATCTCTCTCTCTCTCTCTCTCTCTCTCTCTCTCTCTCTCTCTCTCTCTCTCTCTCTCTCTCTCTCTCTCTCTCACACACACACACACACACACACACACACACACACACACACACATTCTGTCTTGATCTATCTCTTGCTTTCTGTAGATAATAGTACATGGATTTACGTGATCTTGCGCAATAAACTTTACATTTTCATTCTATTTAAATTGTGGCTTCCAAACAAGGAACATAGGTGTAACTCCCCCCCCCCCCTCGGCTTATTATGTACGAAAACAGTATCTTTTAACATTGCGAATACGGCGTATACATTCATGCACGTGTGACATTATATTCTTGGCATGGTGTAGTAATCTTTTGTTCCCATGCATACCAAACCATTTAATTGAAACTTTCACATCGCAGGCAACTCATGCAAGCTTAGTTTCATGAAAGCAGGTTCCACAGTATTGCTGAATCACAGCATTCCACTTAATCAAAAGTGCGAAGGATTTGTTTGTGGCGGGCTGGGCTGAGACCGGGAAAGCGGTCAACAAAGAGGGAGACAGAGAGATCTGGGGAGAGAGAGAGAGAGAGAGAAAGAGAAAGAGAGAGAGAGAGAGAGAGAGAGAGAGAGAGAGAGAGAGAGAGAGAGAGAGAGAGAGAGAGAGAGAGAGAGAGAGAGAGAGAGAGCGTAAACAGATTGGAGTATATTTAGTTCACTACACAAGATGGCAAATTTCCAACACTACAAAGAGTTTACCTGAGCTCTTCTGGCGCAGGATCAAACCTCGGTCGACAAGACCACTGACTCAAATGGGCAGCTTCCCATCGTTCTGTCCAGGTTGGGTCAATATACCCAGTAATAAAGAATGGACATTTATTCAGTTATTTGGCCCTTTTTCCCCCAATGATTGGGCTTATTGGTACATATTCGGAGGATATAAATATCTGTGAGAGTGTGTGTTTGAACATGTATGTTATGTAGTGTGAACTTGATAGGAGTGGCGCTTGCTTAATCTGTAAATAGCTGGGAGATTTTCTGTTGAGACATCTGTGATAGTATTTGTGGGTGTATTGTGTGGTGATTGTGGGTGGCCGAGTTTCGACTCGACCATATTATGTTTCTATACTCCGCTAGTGCTACGAGAAGTTTAGTGTGTTTGTCTTTTGTGGTTGTAGATATTGTATTTAGGAATATCGCTTTGTATGCGTCAGTTTTCTTGTTTGTGAGTGTTTCTATTAACTGTTGAAGTGCAGTCTTAGTGGCTGTGATTGTTGGGCATTCATAGAAGAGATGGTCCTCTGTTTCCTGAATATTGTGTCTACATATTTGCATGGGGCTATTTACTTGGATGTCTGTGCTGCTCTCTCTGTTGTCGGGGTCATATTATAAATTAGCATGTATGTTACTTCTTTGGATTTCGATGTGATCACGTGTGATCACGATGTGGGAGCACGTGTACACCTCGGAGGAGCAAATGGATCACCATAATCTGGTTAGAATGAGGCAGCGAGGAGTGACGAGGGGATCTGGCCGACGCTCGACGCTCAGAGGAAAGGCGAGACGGACATATAATCAGATTGCTACTGGAACTATTAGTGTTGGAACTCTTCGCTGGTTGCTGAGGATGGGGACGGAGCGCTTATGGGAATGTCCCGAATGCTGTGATGTCGGTTCCTAGATCAATCAATCAATCAATCATTTCGATGTGATATGTTGTGTAAGTTAGTGAAGGTGCAGCTATAGTCTTTCATATAATATTTGTATCCTGTTTTGATTCTCAGATGTAGTGGTGGGGCTTGTTGTTTCACTAAATATTTGTATATCTGCTTGGTTGTTTGTTGTATTAAATGTTCATTGCCTTGAATTGCTTGCATACATTTTCTGTAGAAGTTCGGTAGTGTGCCGTAATAGTGCGGTGTTGTTTTGTCTATTTCCTTAAGTCTATGTAATCTAATTGCCATATAGTATAATGCTAGCGAGTGTTGATCTGGATGATTGATGATGCGTTCTATGTAGGTGATTCTTAGTGCTAGTATTTTTGTGTTTAGGTCTTGTAAAGCTACAGCTCCTCGTTTCTTATCTTGTATTAATGTCTTGTGTTTTATACTGTGGATTGTGTTGCTGAAGATGAATTGACTGATGCGTTTATTTATGTCTGTGATTGTTTGTTTTGGGGCGTCTAACACTGGGGATAAATATATTATTGTAGGAATGATAAAGGTGTTTACAATTTTGCTTCGTACAAAAATTGTTGATGTCTTGTATTTGAACCTATGTAGTATGTCTATAATTTTTTTTGTCAGTGATTGCCATGTTTCTGTATGTGTTTTTCTGGGATTGGATGGAAATGTGATCCCATAAATCTTCATGTTATCTGTGACTGTTAGATCTGGGGGAAATCTGCTTTATTCTTCCACTTCTCCAGACCCATTATTTTAGACTTCTGTATGTTTATTTTGGCTCCACTCCCTTCCCCAAACTGTCTGAATGTGTGAAGTATGTTCGTTATGGAAGTGTTGGTTGTAGGGAAGAACGCGGTGTCATCTGCATAAGCAATTAATTTCCACTCCCCAGACCCTTGTATAAATGTACCTTTAATGTTAGTGTCCTGTCTAATTGCTTATAAGAGTAGTTCTAGTGTGAGTACATATAGGACTGGTGATAGTGGACACCCTTGTCTGACAGATCTAGTGATTCTGAAACTGCCAGTGAGTGAATGATTCACCAGTACCTTACTTTCAGGACTTTTATACAATATTTCTATCCACTGTCTGTAGTATTGTCCTATGTTACAGTGTGCTAGTGTTTTGTGTAAGTACGAGTGTGAAATTCTGTCAAAGGCCTTCTCCTGGTCTAAAGATAAAATGGAGGATTGACAGTCTTTCTGGTGCGTGTATGTAATAAAATCTCTAATGAAATGTGTATGTTGGTGTATGTTTCTGTGTTGAATACTGCACTGTTGGTCTGGGTGGATGAGTGATGGCATGAAGTTTTTTTTTATTTTGTTTGCAAGTGATTTTGCTAGGACTTTGTAGTCTGTATTTAATAATGAGATGGCTCTTTAGTTTTTTCAGCTGTGTTTTGTCTGTGTTGTCTTTATGTATGAGTGTTATATATGACATGTTGCAAGTGTTTGGGAGTTCCTGTTTGTGGACAGCTTCTTGGTAGACTTTTAGAAGGAAATTGCCTAGGATAGGAAAGAAGTGTTGGTAGAATTCTACTGTGAGTCCATCTGGTCCTGGTGTTTTGTCTTTGTGCATTTGATTGAGTGCATGTGTTATGTCTGCTAATGTAAGCTCTGTGTCTAGTGTGTCCTTATCTGCGTCTGACAGTTTCTTTGTGTATTGTAAGAACCTATTTTGTGTTTGTGTGTTGGCGGGTTCTGCTGTATATAGGTCAGTGTAGTACTGTTGGAATTTTTGTAGTATATTTACTGCCTCTGTTTGTATGTTTCCTTGCATGTCTGTTATTGCTCCTATTTGTCTGTTGCGTTGAATGTTTTGTTCTAATGCAAGGTGTTGTTTATTGGGACTTTCTTCTGATATGTTAGTAAGTTTAGTTCGAAGGAGTGCACCACGGAATGTGTGTTGCTGGTGTTGTTCTAATTGTGATTCTAGTGTGTTTAGGTGTAGTGCATTCATGTCAGTCTGTTTTGTGAGTTGTATTGCTTTCTGTATGATATGTTCTTGTTGTAGTCTGTCTTTATGTATGATGGAAGCTAACTGTTGTGTTCTATACCGTATTGAATTCTTTAGTAAATCCCAAATTTGTGTTATGTTGTCGGTGGGTGTACTATTAGTGTATGTTAGAATAAGTTGTGTCATGTTTTGTACATAACCTGTGGTTTGGAGTAATGTGTTATTGAATTTCCAATGTGGTGTTCTTTTTGATGGCCTTGTATTTGTAGTGCCTGTAGTGATATGTGCTAATACTGCTTTGTGATCTGTGTATTGTAATGTCTCTTGTAGATGTTTTGTGTTTATTATGTGGTGTGTTGAAGGTGTGTATATTCTATCTAGTCTGGCTAATCTATTGTAAGCCCTATTTGTGTGTGTTGTTGCAATGTTATTAGGGTGTCCGTATCTGAAAGCGTCTGTTAAATTGTGTGTGTCTAAGGTATTCTTTAGTATATCCAGCTGATGTATTCCATTTCTGTCATTTCTCCTTAATTGTGTCTTGATTCCTGCTTTGCCTGCCCCTACGATATCCAAATCTGAGAGTACAAAATTGAAATCCCCTGCAAGGATAACATTTTGCCCTCTGTATGTTTGTATAAGTAAGGTGTCTAATTCTTGGTAAAAATTTGGTTGATGATTGTAATTATGTGGTGCATGTATGTTCACTATGGTGTATGCATGTATAGTGTTTTCAACCTGTGTCATCATCTTGCTCTTATCTAGGTAACTGAACTTGGGTTCATACAGGCAACAATAAATCTGCTCGCTATGAGAATCAAATATTTATTGTATGTACATATACAGTATGCGTTGACGCATATTACATATCACAGATAGTTAATCTCAAACACAGAGTTGTCATACAACAATCTAGCACACTATCTAGCCTATGTATATATATCTATGAATATCTATTGAGTCCCTCTCAGGCAGGCCTTGTTGCCTCTCTCAAGTCCGTCTGTCCTCTGCCGGTCTCCGCGTGTCCCAATCCGACACGGGCGGTAACTCTGTCCGAGTTCCTCGTGGACCCCGCTTTAGGCGGGCCACATCAGTGTCCACGGACCCATGGACTCGATGACCGGTGGTTCGAGAAGGCTCTAGATTACTCGGGCTCTGAGCGACTCGCTTCTCTCTCTTGGGCTGGAGTTGCAGCCCTCTAATAATATACCTAACGGTGAGACGGTGACAACCTGTATTATGGAGATTCGTCCCTAGTTATCCGTGTATGTTTTAATTATATCCCACCTGTCTGATGTCTGCAGAATAGCTGTTCCTGACCCAATTTTGTGTGTGCCTAAACTAAAGCATGAATGTTTGAGACCTAGCTGTGTAGTAACAGCTGTATTTGAACATATGATTGTTTCTTGTAGTAGTATAAAGTCTGGTTTGTGTTTGTTTATTAGTGTCTTAATGTGTTGTAATTTTGTACGTATACCACAAATGTTTAAAGTAATAATAACTAAATCACTAGTCATTATAATTTAAGTAACAACAAATGAATGAGATATTATAAGTGTATCGAATCACATGCAAAGTTGTTATCCGTGATGGGTACATTTAGACGAGCAAGTCTGTAGTATCAAAAGTGTGTGTGAGAGGATCATCTTGATCCTCCTTCTTATCACTTGTGTCTGTGTCTACGAAGAGAGTGTCTGGTATGCTGTATGTGTCGTCTTCGTCTTGTACTTGTGTCTCCTCTTGTTGTTCTTGTTCAGTTTTCTTTGTCATGCCTATAGTAGCTTTGACTTTTTCTTTCTTTGGCAGTGATATGTCGTCTGTTTCTGTGTCATCGCTGTGTTTTGACTGCAGTAGTCTTCTGTTAGCCCATTTTCTCTTCGTTGGTTTGTTGACGATTTGAAAACCGTCAGAGTCTTCATTCCTTGGATTGATTTCTTGTGTGTTATTTTCTTGTGTGTTCCTGTCTTCTTGTGTGTTGATTTGACTACTGAAAGTTTGTTTCAGTTCAATCTCTCCCTGTGGAGAAATTTCTCTTTCAGTGGTGGGAAATCTTTTTGGCTTTGTACACTGACTGCTGCTACTATTTGTGTCATCGATTGTCGTCGACTAGGGCATTTATTTGCCCAGTGGTTGTTTGGCCACACGCTGGACAATTGGTCTTTCTCCCCGGCATTGTGATCAACACTCTGTGATTATTGTTCGTAATACCAGGAGTGTAGATCCGTATATAATGGGGGACTTCATTTGTTGGGTTACTGAGCGCTCCCCACTTGCCAGCCCCATTCTTTATCCTAAAGACCTCAGCCTTGTCGTCTCCTGTAATACTGTGTACCAGTTTTTTTTAACACCTTGAGGAGCAATTGTGACAGGTAGCCAGTGGATGATCAGCCTGTCTCTTTCTTTGTCTAGGTGTTGTAGTGATATGTCTATTCCTAGGTTAGTTAGTTAGTCGCAGTTCCAACTTCACAGCAACGGGTAGTCCCCATCATGCTCCGTTCCTGTGCCAGCGAATATCACACAAAACGCTCCCCACTGCCCAATGTAAAAAGTGGAAAAGACAGGAGTCTCGACAAACAACAGCCAGCATAGATACACTGTGCATAATGCCGCCGCCAAAATGTCAATACAATAGTCCTCCACGAAACACCCAGTTCATCTCCGATGGAATCGGCAGTCATTTTCCCATCTGGATGTTTCCTAGATGTTCACCAACACAGTCCACAAAAATACAGTTCATTGTCGACGGTAGTGGCAGTCAACCAGAAGCCACGCAGCCACACATTTCTGCATAAGGCAAAAACCAGTCCACTCTGGGACATAGCCAGCTGCCATCGCTACGAACATGCTGTCATGTTCCAAACAAAAATCTCTGGCAGATTCAAAAGCATTTCATACGAAACCCACAGCTCACAGTGTCGCACCACGCACTCATTCAGTAGCAGGGCGACGGAACCATCATATTCCTAGGTTTGGTAGAGAAAACATTTTGCCGTGTAATTTGGCATACACGGCTTTCTGAGCCTCTGCTGACAGGTGAAAGCACCACCTAGTGGGAACCTCGAACCTATGCAGGTCGACGACTCCTCCTGGACCAGTTAGGACACTCATAATAAGTGCAGGTGTTGCTTTAGTAGCCGCCCCGGGACCAGTTATAGAACACATTATCGTTCCGGACTGGTGAAGTTGCTGGACATCGTAGTCATTTTCCGAGACCACGACTTTAGTGATATTTGAATACATCTTGAAATTTGTTGTTTCCGGTAATAATTCCAGGGAAATATCCAGAATATCAACTCCAACGAATATCACCACAACATCCGGAAAACAATACACAAGTTTTCAAAAATCTTCATATTGGAATCATCATGATAGCATTCAAGTGTCAGATTCCAGTATGAGATATTCAACAGAAAAATTTTCAATCAAATCATCCGAAACAAACTCCGAAGAGTCATGTCCCTTCTTAACAGTTAAATAAATATTATGCCCATTTATTTAACGGATAACAACTTTCTCCTCCCCTCCCCTCCTTATCTATCTATCTCGCGCGCGCGTGTGGGACTGAAAGGACACAAAAAGGACGTCGGTTTTATGACTTCATTTCGGATCTTGTCAGTTTTTCCACCTCAAAGGGTAATCTGAAACTACTGAACGTAAACTTACCAGGATATCACGAAAACCCAATAAATGCTGGGTTGACTGTATAAATGTCGAAGAGAAATAAAAAGATGAGTTAGGAAATTTTCTCGTATTTAAAATATATGCATTATGTTTATGAAAACTTAGAAAATGCCTTAAAGATTGTATCATTATATATTATAACGCATATGTCTGTAGATAACTGTAGATAAACATTGTATAAATCTTTGAGCAAAATGCAACAATTATTTAAATTACATATATAGCTGACCCGGCCCGACTTCACCCAGATCCTGGCTGGGATTGATAAAGTAAGACGTTTCAACATGATGAAGACGCTTGCAGATCTTCAAATTGATAGGAAAGACCTCAATCTTGTGAAAACCATATGTCTGTCTGTCTGTCTGTCTGTCTGTCTGTCAGCAGCAGAAGAAAAAGAAGGGGGAGGAGGGGGAGGAGGAAGGGGAGCAGGAGGAGCAGGAGAGGAGGAGGAGTGGGAGGAGGAGGAGAGGAGGGGGAGGAGAATGGAGAAGAGGAGGAGCAGGGAGGAGGAAGAGGAGAGGAGGAGGAGCAGGGAGGAGGAGGATTATAACGCATATGCCTGTAGATAACTGTAGCGAAAAGGTCCACCTATTTGAGAAATATGCAACAATTTTACATATATAGCAATGCTATTAAAAGTTATGTCCCCTCGTTATATATAAATTATAATGTAAATAAAAATATTAAATTTTATTAAGTAAATAACTGTTTGTACACTAACAAACTATGACAGTTGGCAGCACCCTGGTGGGGAGCGTCTCATTTAATTGATATTAGTAGTCATATAAGCTCCCGTTCCCGGAAATATGGCGAACAGTTTGGAAGAGAACAATCTTCATCCCAATAACTAAACAAGGTAATCTGAATTTTTTTTTTTTTTTAAGTGTTTGTGCAATGACTGCACACGGTTTATTATTCAACAAATTAAGAATGTCGCAAACATCAGATGCCTCCTATGTATGCTTTGCTACAGGTTAAACAATACTTATGAACGGTCTATCTATATATTAAATGTTCTTTGTCAGTAGGGACAAAGAAACGTTTCTGATGCTCTATTGCGAGTTATTTCTCTTGGGGAAACATACAAGAATGCAATGCTATATGCATTAGATTCCCCCCCCCCCCTTTTTTTTTAGTTTTCCGACTATTTTCTCTCTCATTCCTTCTTCGTAAACACAATGGTGTATTTAGGGTGAATAGTGTATGTTCAAGATGTTGCCGTTTATTTGTAAATTTTCATTGTGTGCTACGGAGCATTGTCACGTGTCAGTTTTTGGATAACGTATGAAATTTAATTTCTTACAAATTCGTGAAAAAGGCTTTTAGCGGTACTATTTACTTACATACAAGATTCTCACGTTCGCTGGAATACCATATGATGATAGTATGTTACATTTTAAACCATTCGTAACATTCACACTAATATACCCTACGGTGTAGGGTCTGAGAAATAGTCTTTAGACTCATTATATTGCTCCTCTCCACAGAAATCTTTAGTAACATTTTATTTTCTGCTTTCCTTGGATTTATTCATTTTGACATCTGAAGAAAATAAGAAACAAGCAGCAGACTTGGTTTTAATAAACAGATCGGATTCACCCACAAGTGAATATTTAAATTCATCATTTAACTGTATTCATTCTTCTTGGTTGGTGGGTACGTATATGTAGGAGGCGTCACTGCTCTCCATGTTCATTGAGATATAAAGATTCATACAAAGGTGGTAGTTCATTCATATCCTGTAATGAATCAATGTCACTGTCATGAACGTGATCACCATTGGTGATATTAGTATCAGGTGTCGTCACTCCATTTTGATTGTTCTGTGGTGAGCAAGAACTTGACGGCTGAGTCTGATGTAGACCACTATTCTCTGCATTTTCTCTAGCTTGTGCTGCATCCTGCACGAGTCGATCTCTCTCCCTCTCAATGTTCTCACAGCTGTCTGGGGTGTTCTTTTTTATCAGACATTTGAAGCACTTGGTGATTCTTAGAACAAAATATGTCGGTACTTCAATTTTAATTCACCGCAACAAAGAAGAATCCCTTCGAGCCTCATTTGCATCGGTCCGGCAATCATTTTCCGGTTTAGTGTTCGGTGGACTGCTCGATCGATGGATGTTTTTAAGCTTTTGGGCCCGTAGGGCCCTCACTGTCGACGACAGTGAGGGCCCTACGGGCCCAAAACTAAAAAAAAATCCATCTCTATACACGGAGAAAAGATCTGGTTACAAGACACACCCCTGTCGTACTCCTAGTTTTATCTGTTCGTAACTACCCTCTTTATTTCCCATTTTAATTGCTGCTACTTGGTTCCAGTAAAAAAATTTTACATTACAAAATTTTACATCATTACATTATCATTTCATAATGGTTTGAGGAGGGAAAACTTACAAGATCCGAAATGAAGTCACAAATCCTTTTTGTGTCTGTTCACTCCCACGCGCACGCGCGAGATAGATAGATAATTAGGGGAGGGGAGGGAAGGGGAGGGGAAAGTTGTATCCGTAAAATAAATGGGCATAATATTTAACTGTTAAGAAGGGACATGACTCTTCGGAGTTTGTTTAGGATGATTTGATTGAAAATTTTGCTGTTGAATAACTCATACTGGAATCTGACACTTAAATGCTATCATGATGGTTCTAATATGAAGATTATAAGTGGGTGACATATTTTGTTTCTTTATTACGTATAGTTTAGATTAGGTATAATGCAATGTAAGGACAGTATAAAAGACCTGCACGACCTTGAGGGATATTTACCACCTGATCGAATAATTTGTTAATCTGGTTTCTCTTCACAACGAATAAACATTTCGCCTTTTTGTTTTGGAAATGGAAACAAAAGTCTGATTTCCCTCTAGACCTAACGCATACACACAATATGAAACTGTATGGGATCACATTTCCATGTGACCCCAGAACAACACACAGAGAAGCATGGCTACAACTAACACACCAAATCACAGACGTGCTACATAGGTATAAATACAAAACATCAACAATATTTGGTAGAAGCATAATAGTTAACACATACATCATACCAAAAATAATATACTTAGTGACAGTGTTAAACCCTCAAAAACAGACAATCACAGATATAAATAAACAGATAAGACATTTCATATTTAGTAAGACAATACACAGTATACAGCATAAAACTCTCATTCAGGATAAGAAACAAGGAGGAATAGCACTTCAGGACATAAAAACTAAAATAGAAGCACTTAGAATCAGCCACATAGGTAATATTATCAGACATCCAGAACAACATAGATTAGCATTATATTATATAGCACACAAAATAAAACATCTCACAAATCTAAACAATGCAGCAGCACATTATCAGGGCATATTACCATCCTTCTATCACACATGTATACATGCAATGCAAGGACATGAACATTTAATAGATGAAACAATACGAGAAATATACAAACAATTAGTTAGTAAATAAGCACCATCGCTTAAGCTGAGAATCAAAAGAGGACGAAAATATTTCATGCCAGACTACACATCCACCTTTTCCAACTTACACAACAAACACATCACATCTAAGGCGAAAGAAGTAACTTACAGACTGATTTTTAATATAACTCCCATAATACCCAAATTAGCATTCAGATCCAGGCAAATAGGAAAATGCCAATTATGCAGGAACAACACAAAAGAGACAGAAGGACACATATTTTTCATATGTCAAACAGTCACAGATGCAGTGGAAACTCTACAACAAATAATACAAACACGCACAGGCAAACAAACAGACATTTACAAGACAATCTTTCTTAACACTCTTCCTAAAACATCCGAACACACACACACAAAACTACTTCAAACACTAGCGGAATACAGAAAATTAGTTTGGACTTGCAGAATCAAGGCAAGGTTCAACTCCCTTACATACAACAGAAACTTATTTTTACTAATGTTTAAATACAAACTAGCTACTATTTTTCCTGACTGAAATGTGTAAATTTCCTAAACTGGAGATAGGTTGGCAAGGACCATTTCCCGTGGAAAGGGTGATATCCAGGACCAACTATCAGATCCGGATCCGGGGAAAGTCGAAGATTTTCCATATCAATCTCTTGCGGAAATACGACGAGAGATCCGGAGACGAAGCAGCTTACCTCATGGCAATGGCAGTTGCAGTGGAGACATAAGTGGGAACCAACGAGGGCAGGGAATATCCCCTGGTACACCAGGAAACCCACAAGGATGTGCAGGGTAACCCTGATCTGACATCCCAGGAGAGAGAAAAGATAACCCAGGTTCTCGAGTCTCATAAGGAGATACTGACTGATAAACCAGGACGAATTAGGTTGGTGGAGTTCGAGATGACCTTGACCACCTAAGAGCCTGTTCGCCAAAAGGTTTACCCAGTGCCATTCTCTAAAGAAAAGGCTCTGGAGGAGGAAATACAGAAACTGCTGGAGGATGACGTGATTGCGCCACCCACATCCCCATACAATGCGGGGGTAGTGTAGTAGTGCATAAGAATACGAAGTCAGGTTGTTTTCTTGTTGATATAACTTTTATTGGTGTAAGATGACAAAGGTTCGATGTTCTCCTCCACTCACTACCAAGGCCGGGTCTTCACTCCCTTGCCAACCCAATACGTCACGATTGAGCATCTCTCACCCTTTCATTCTCGATGCTCAATCGTGCTGTATCTGTTTCCCACTAGACTCTAATAATACCCCAGTACTCTTCCCTTACTGTTACACCTCCCCATGTTAAATAAAGAATTTTCCTTTTAAAGGAAAAATCTTTACTCCAAATCCCCATACTCCATTCCCTCTTTGCCTTCTAATCTTCACAAAAATCAAGTTTGAGTAATTAATATATCTTTTATTCTTCTCCCAGTGACATGGTCTGCTAATAACCCCCCCCCCCCCCCCCATATACTTCTTCTTCGACTTTTAATCATATAATACCACGTATGGTAACCCTGTTAATCCAAACAGTCCCTCTTTCTTTTTTATCTCCCCAACATTATATAGTTATCTACTACATAATTCTTCATTTCTGGTTCTTTCTTGTTTCCTGTATCAAATATACATATTATAAGAATAGCTCATAAATTCTTTATCGAAATTTTTGACCTTATAAAATTTCTCATTCTTTACTATTCTGGTTCTTTCTTGGCTCATCTAGTTTCCTGTATCAAATATACATATTGTAAGAACAGCTCATAAATTCTTTATCGAAATTTTGACCTTATACAATTCTCATTCTTTCAAACTCCAGGACGTACGAAAACAATGTAGTTAGAAAAAGCAAAGAGGCGGTGCGCACCTATTAAGGAACATAAAGAATGAATACACGACATGACCACATGGACATACAGTAAATGTACATTTAAGACGCTCACCCTTTACCTCCCTTGCCAATAAAAAAATTTTGTAAAATAATTTTTTAAAACACCTTATGAAATATATCATTGTTCGTTATAAAACAATTTGGCATAAGTTTTCATAAACCTTATATATTTCAGATTGACATTGCCAACCATAATTCTGTTCCTCTTTCGTTATCTCACCTTTTACCATGAGCCCATGTTCATATTTTATGAACACCTTTAATATAATTAAAGCTGGTATTTCACAGCACCTATATCTTGCCCCCATACATCCCATCCTGCTATTTTATAAATACAGTGACGTGTGTGCAAGCCCTGGATACGTCTATCCATTCGTGTACACACGTTCACCAACTATGGTTTCCCACTAGTTAATGAACGCGTAGCATTCCTTAGCTATTTACTCTTAGGTTCCCCTTTACCTTATATCAGTTGACAAATTAGTTTTTTATCAACTCTTTTCTGAACGAAAAAACCTTTAGCAAAACCCTATTCATTTGAAACTTAAACTTACTTAACTAACTTTATAACCATGTAACTCAATATACCAAACCCTTTATGTAATCGAAATAAAATGAACACAACCTCCTTCAAATTAATCTAGAAGAAAAAAACACATTTTTACAATGACATAACATGCATGTTATCAAATCAGAATAAAATATTCTATTCTACCTATCACTATTGGACACTTTTACGGCCCAATAGTTTTTTCAACTCAAATGCTAGGAACACAATCACCCTATTCTAAATCAATTAATCAAACAACAACAATCATTTTTCAATTCCAAATCAAGGAAAAAAAACATTTGAAAATGAGGGACTAAAACTTAGGCTAGATAAAACCAACAAATAGTAGCCATCATTTTCCAATACCAACTCAAGCATAAAAACATATTATGTATGACTCATGACTCAAACAATTATAACTACGTATAGTGACCCACTAACATTGGCCTCTCTTACTAAGTAAAATAACGGATATCTATTTATACAGGTCATTCCATTATTTCTATGATCAAGAAAACTAAACATTTCACTGTCCATCCGTAATTCTGTTAACTACAGACTAATTACTTATTAGAATCACCCCTGTTCTATTTACATAACCCAATCAGTAACCCCTTATATTCTCCTAACTCCTAGCAGCACATAACAAGCGAAATAACCTCTTAAGTAAGCACTGTAATGTGGCCAGCAATCTAATATTAAATCAACGTAGTAGCTAACCTCTACTTATCAACGAACTTGTGACCTGGTTTTTCTTGGAGCAGTTATCACCTGTTAATCCTTCTTGTTAAATACGGCATTTCTAACAGTCACTAAATACGTTCACCCCTTTTGTACCAATATCTCAAGACCATTTCCACCGTTTCGTACAGGCATCCCTTTCACTTCTAACTCCTACTATCTGCAGTACTTTCTAACATTTATCTCCTGCATTTCCGCTTCTTCAACAAGTCCAAATTTCTTTGAATAAGTGCCAACTCTACATCAATATCTTCTTCTTCGTCTAACTTATTAGTTTCTTCCATACTACTACTTGACTCTGACTTTTCATCCATTTCTTCTTCTTCGTCTGTATGTCTCTCTTTAGCTGCCGCTAATCTTTTCCGTTCAACATCCCACCTAATTTGTCGATCACTATTTCTTAAGGATCTTTCTAGTAGAGGTATATCTTCTCCGCTTGTTGAATAATCTCTAATTCTCCTCTGTCTTTTCACCTCTTTATCTCTTTGATTGTCCATTCTTCTTTTCGTTGCTTGTCTAGTATTTTTAAATGGAGCACTTATTTCTTCTTCCATACTATCATAATGAGTTTCATTCACCTTTTCTTCTTCCATTGTTTTCGGAATTGTCTGTTCTTGAGTATGTTCGTAACTTGGATTTGCCAGCGACTGATTTTGTTCTGGTTCTTTTCTAAGACCTGGTGTTACTGTAGCTCCTCTAACAACCTGTTCATCCAAAAATTTCGTGTCCGAATAATAATTATTATTATAATTATTATTTTCTATCTCATCTTCATCTCTTCTTAAGTGTTCAACGTGTGCCCTTGCTATATGTGCTGTGACCTGGTTCTTTATAACATACGATACATTACCAAGTTTTTCTAAAACGTAATACCCTGGAACCCAACGAGCATCAAACTTAGAGATTCTTCTATGCTTCTTGTAATAAACTCTATCCTCTACCTTAAACTCCTGTAATTTTGTATTTACATTTTTGTACTTTTTCTGTCTTTCCCTAGCTTTAATTATATTATTCCTTAATCTTACATGTGCCTTATGCATTTCCTGTATTATGGTCTCTTGAAATTCTTCACCCATATATTTCTGTCTAGGTTTTAGTATATTATCTATAGGTAGTATTGGTTCCCTCCCGTGCAATAAATAAAATGGTGAAAAACCCGTGCTCTCATTTTGATTTGTACGAATGGCGCTAAGGGCAGGTCCCAAAAATAAATCCCAATCTCTTTCATGTTCATCAATAATTTTTGCCAAAATGTCGTATAAGGTCCGATGTTGACGCTCGTTTTTCGCATTTGAAGAAGGTCTATAAAATGAGGTCTTAGTATGTCTTATATTTAAATCTTTTAATAACTTTTCGAATTTTTTATTTACAAACTCTCTACCATTATCTGTAAGTATACTTTGTGGGCAACTAAACCTTGGTACGAACTCTTGTAAAAAAAATATTAATGACAGTATCCGCGCTCTTATCTGGGATTGCATAAACCTCCGGCCAAAGACTGTAGACGTCCACCATATGAATTAAATACACATTTCCTGACAATGTCCTGGGGTGTGGACCCGATATGTCTAAACTAATCTTTTGCATTGGGAACTGAGGAATATCTGTGTCCTGTAAGGGAGACTTTATTGTTTTCATGTTTCTTAATCTGCACTTTTCACACATATCTACATATTTGCATGCAGATTTAAACAAGTTTGGCCAATAATATTTACTTGTAAGTGCTTTCACCAGTTTGTCTCTACCGAGATGTCCATTTTCATCGTGATATGCTTTTAAAAGTTCATTTTCCAAATGCCTTGGAATATATTTCCTTAGCTGTTCGTTCCTTTCACACATATAATATAACTGTCCATCTTCTTGTAAAACCAAATAATTCCTTTTATATTTGTTATCTTCTGTTTCTCGTAATTTTTCTTTTATTTGTATGATTCTTGGGTCCAAATCTTGCTCTTCTTTCATATTAAATTGTGCTAACTGTAGGTCTTCTTCCCTATGTTCAGACTCTTGATCCGATGGTAGACTATCAAATTCTTCCCTATTTACTATAGCAGAATCTAGAATATTTACTTGCCAATTTCTGTCGTCTATCTCTGGTTCAGCTGCTTCCTCTTCTGTATCTTCTGATGACTGTGGATATGGAATTCTAGACAATAAATCGGCGCATGTATTTATCCTACCTGGTATGTACTCAATTACCGCGTTGTACCCCTGTAGATTCAATGCCCACGTCTGTATTTTCCTGTTCTGCACTGGAGCTTCTAGAAAAGACTTTAAAGGCATGTGGTCAGTTCTAATAACAAAATTTGCGTTATGTAAGTAGTAATTTAGTTTTTGAAGAGCGTAATGAATCGCGAAAGCCTCCTTCTCAATAGTCGTCCATTTCCTTTGTGATCTACTAAGTTTATGTGACAAGAAGTAGATAGGCCTTTCATTTTTAACCCCTGGTATTCCAGATTCTTTTCCTTCATATGGTTGTACCAAACATGCTCCTACTGCATTGTCCGAAGCATCTGTGTATAGTATCAACTGTTTGTTTAAGTCTGGATGCGTCAACAGTGGTACCAGTGTTAAGCTGTTTTTTTAAATAGTCGAACGCTTTTTGACACTCATCATCCCACTTAAACCTGGCGTACTTGGCTGTTAAGTTTGTAATAGGTTCAGCTATCCTTGAAAACGCTGGGATAAACCGCCTATAATACGCACATGTTCCTATAAAAGCACGTACTTCCTTAACGTTAGTTGGAGCAGGTAACTCTTTAATAATCTTTATCTTGTCCTGGTCTGGTTTAATACCTTCTCTATTTATAATATACCCCAAATATTTTGTTTCTGTCTTTAAAAATTGGCATTTACTAAGCTTTAATTTTACATCATGCTTTCTTAACCTGTCAAACACTAGTCTAATATGTTTCAAATGATCCTCCACATCTCCCTTCGTATAAATCAGAATATCATCAATATAAGCAAGAGCGAACCTTTGCATACCTTCTAAAACTTCATTAATTAAGAGCATATAGTGAGAGGGTGCCGTCTTGACGCCAAAAGGCATTCTTAAAAATTCGTAAGAGCCCATATGAGTACAAAAGGCGCTTTTCTTTTGTGCGTCTTCTGACATCGGAATACACCAAAACCCTGACCTTGCGTCCAACGTTGTGAAATATGTAGAGCCATTAAGTAGCCCCAAAATATCATCAATTACCGGCAGTGGGTATGCTACATTCTTGGTAATTTTGTTCAACGCCCTGTAATCGCAGCAGAAGCGACTTGTACCATCAGGCTTGGCCACTATTACCACCGGAGATGACCATTCTGACTTCGACCTTTTTATTATTCCTGCTTTCAGCATCTCTTCTATTGCCTTTTCTACGATTTCTCTGTTTCTTAATGGAGTTCTATATGGTTTTAAACTTATTGGTGGATGATCTCCCGTGTCTATTTCCATTGTAACTGTTCGCGTCTTTCCCAATTCTAAATCATTCACCGCAAACACATCTTGATTTTGCTTTACAAGTTGTTCCAACACTTCCTTATTTTCCGGCGGAGCTTTTAACTGTGACAACAATTCTTGTTCCCTTGTTATTTTGTCTAGTGAATGTATATGGGCTTTATTTCTTCTGGATGGATGGATCAATTCATCCATTCTGACGTTCCCTCTTCTTCTGTGTCCGCGTCTGTCATTTCCCCTTTCACTAGAAGTTTCCAAATAACTTGTTCTCGACCCTTCTGCTCTATCCGTTGCCAATATGTCACTAATGTTATGATCTAATTTGGCTATCACACATCCTCTGTATAACTTGATTTCTCTACCTGTGTTGTTGATAACCATTACTGGAAAGGTTAAGTGTTTATCCAACTCCATTACTCCATCTGGAACCTCCAAACCAGGCTCATCTATTATTTCCTCTTGTAACTCAGTGATTCTGACTGTGTTTCCTTCCACATAATATGGGTTTCTCTTCAGCTTCGCTTGTATCAAATTAACCGACTGTGGTTTTAACGTCGTTGTCATTTTAACTCTAACTAGTGCTGATATATGCATATCTTCTTCCATATCTATAAATACGTCTCTGAATTTTAACTTATGTAGATCATAAAAAAGTCTTATTCCATTCTTTATCAAAAAATCTCTCCCTATTAACATGTTTCTATTTAAACCCCTCACTACATGAAAAAGGTGTCTTATGTTGATCCCTCCTAACTTAAAATTTATCATTGTTTGTCCAACTACTTGTAAATTCTGTCCAGTAACAGAGTGTAAATTATTATGACTCTTAAATATTCTACAATTTCTTACTATTTTGTATAAAAAACTTTCTTTTACTACACTAACCTGAGCTCCCGAATCAATTAATGTACGAACTCTATACTTTCCTATTTCTAATATACAGGAGCTATAATCTGTTTTATCTTCTATAAATTTCTTGACTTCATCTAGTTGAAAATATTCTCTGTTCGATCTATTATACTTGTTATTAACATATTCTCTAACCCTTGGGACCTTACTATTTACCCTCCTATCATAGGTCCTGTCTAATAGGTAGGGCGCCAATTTTCCTGTGTTCTTGTACCTGTAAAATTCCTGTGTCCATCAACAACATTCCTACTCACCCTATTATTGTCCTGTCTACCTTGTGTATTTGACTGGACACGCCTGTTATTACAAAAACGAGAAACATGTCCCCGTTGACCACAAACCCAACAGACAATATTTGTGTTATTTGTGTTTCCCACTGTCTCATTTGTAGGGTATCTCACATTTCTTCTTTCAACATAATCACTCCTATTTCTACCTTGTAACGTTTGTATACCGCCTCTCCTATTCCATCCGAATCTTGTTTGTCCTATTTCCATAGGTTCCTCAACTCTGTCGTCTCGATTACTTCCCACTTCTCGTCCTGTTCTTAATCTAAACCTTCGTCTCAAATTTTCCTCTTGTACCGCGATATCCACCGCTTGTGATAACCTCTCAGGGTTTTCCCTCATCAGCTTAAGTTTCAAACCATCAGATTTGATGCCATCTACAAAAATCCCTACTAACATCCTTTCCACCTCCTCCCCTCGTACATTCTGTCCTAAGAATGCTTCTTCAGCCAGGTTAATCAATCTATCGCTAAACAATTGTACCGTCTCTCCGTTATTTTGTTTAGCCTGCCTCAACACCGAAAACGCATGTTGTGGATCCGTTATTTCTGCATATTTCCTTGCTAGGTCTTCTTTGAATTGTTCCCACGTCTCATCTACTCTAGCCTCTAATTTTCTTCTGATATGATCCGACACTGGTTCCGTTGCCGTCTGATAAGCCAGTCTCATTTTTTCTTCATCTGTTGCTGAGATCAAATAGGCATATTTTTCTATGGAAGTGACCCATTTCTTATAATCTCTGGCCTGTCCACTAAACTTTACAATTTCTGTTGCCATCCCTTGTTGTTTAATCACCATATTAAGTCGGCCTACTGCTGTTCCCACGCCTGTCAAAACCTGTGCTAAGGTGTCCTGTTCCGCCATGCTGAAAGAATACTGAAACAAGGCAAGCAAAAAAAACACACAATTTCAACCTCTTAATTTAAAGAATACCCTTACTTATTATAGACACAATTTTAACTTCTCAATTTAAGTAATGCACTCACTTATTATAGCAATACACAGTTAGTTTCTGGGTCTAAGTATCACACAATTTTACTTCTAAATTTAAGTAATGCACTCACTTATTATAGCAATGCACAGTTAGTTTCTGGGTCTAAGTATCACACAATTTTACTTCTAAATTTAAGTAATGCACTCACTTATTATAGCAATGCACAGTTAGTTTCTGGGTCCACAAAGGTCGATAGGCCTCACAAAGCTCGACATGGCTTCACAGGGCTCGATATGGCTTCACAGGGCTCGATATGGTTCCACAGGGCTCGATATGGTTCCACAGGGCTCGATATGGTTCCACAGGGCTCGATATGGTTCCACAGGGCTCGATATGGTTCCACAGGGCTCGATATGGTTCCACATGGCTCGATATGGCTACACAAAAATTCGATATTGCTCCACAAAGCTCGACAGGGCTTTACAAAATTCGATATTGCTCCACAAAGCTCGACAGGGCTTTACAAAACCTGATATTGCTCCACAAAGCTCGACAGGGCTTTACAAAATTCGATATTGCTCCACAAAGCTCGACAGGGCTTTACAAAATTTGATATTGCTCCACAAAGCTCGACAGGGCTTTACAAAATTTGATATTGCTCCACAAAGCTCGACAGGGCTTTACAAAATTTGATATTGCTCCACAAAGCTCGACAGGGCTTTACAAAACTTGATATTGCTCCACAAAGCTCGACAGGGCTTTACAAAATTTGATATTGCTCCACAAAGCTCGACAGGGCTTTACAAAATTGATATTGCTCCACAAAGCTCGACAGGGCTTTACAAAATTTGATATTGCTCCACAAAGCTCGACAGGGCTTTACAAAATTTGATATTGCTCCACAAAGCTCGACAGGGCTTTACAAAATATGATATTGCTCCACAAAGCTCGACAGGGCTTTACAAAATTGTGAGGAGCGGTCAAGCGTATCAGCCACCCAGGGGCGGGCTCTTGAAACAAAATAAAGTTCTGAGATGAGCTGACGAGGGCTCGATTTTAATGACTAATTTATCGGGCCACAGCAAGCAAAACCATCACTGGACGACAGTGATCAAGAAAATCAGTATTTCAACTGAGCCCCGCCAAGGAGCTTCGGTCCAGGCCAATTATAGCTGTAAGTCCCATAGACGGCCATTTTCTTAGAATTTGAGAGCTGAAATAATTTACTCAGTCCGTTAACAAGCAAGTGACCTTCAGAGCAGCCAGGTCAAAGCAACGGCAGTCCAACTCACAGGAGGATATCAACTATAGTTCGGTTACCCAGAGCATAATAACAGGCGGCTCCCGACCTTGACAAAAACCGATTTGAGAAAACGTTAAATACCTTCTATTTTAGGCATTCTTTGAAGGTTTCTTAGTACTTCGCGTGGTAGCCGGGACGGCCCAATTCAGTATCATGGTTATACGGCTCCATTTCGCATCCTGTAGTAGTGCATAAGAATACGAAGTCAGGTTGTTTTCTTGTTGATATAACTTTTATTGGTGTAAGATGACAAAGGTTCGATGTTCTCCTCCACTCACTACCAAGGCCGGGTCTTCACTCTCCTTGCCACCCAATACGTCACGATTGAGCATCTCTCACCCTTTCATTCTCGATGCTCAATCGTGCTGTATCTGTTTCCCACTAGACTCTAATAATACCCCAGTACTCTTCCCTTACTGTTACAGTAGTTTTGTTAAGCAAACCAAGTGGAGAACACCGGTTGTGTATAGACTACCGACTACTGAACAGTCATACACAATTTCAGGTGGAACCGTTGCCAAATCCAACTCAGTTATTCGCGAGGCTCCATAAGGCAAGGTATTTCTCAAAGGTGGATGATCTGAGTCGCGGGTATTATCAGATTCCGGTCAAACCAGAGATTCGACCACTACTGGCGTTCAGTACCCCCAGTGGACATTACGAATTCAAGGTCATGCTCTTTGTACTCAGCAATGCAACTAGTGTGTTTACTCGCATGATGAGGACTTTACTTGATCCTTTACAGGGTCCGTCCATCATCGCATTCATGGATGATATTCTGATTTCCAGTGACAGCTTGGATGACCATTTACAATCCTTGGAAAGAGTTTTCAATAGGCTCAAGGAAGCAGGACTTACTGCTCGCCCAACCAAGTGCATGATTGGTTACCAGACTCTGGAATTTCTTGGTCACACTATAATTCCAGGACAGAATGTCCCAGAGGAAAAGAACCTAGAGAAAATCAGAAGTGCTCCAAGGCCAAAAACGAAGATGTGCGATCTTTTCTCTCGTTGAGTGGATTCTACCACAAATTTATTCCGCAATTCACTGAACTGGGAGCTCCATTAACGGAAACCTTGAAAAAGGGATTCCCGGACCAAATCTTTGGACACCAGAATGTGAGAGTGCCTACAGTCAGTTGAACGAGGCCTTGGTCAGCAAACCTGTGTTACAGCTCCCGGACCTTTCCAAACCATTTGTGTTGAGAATGGATGCAAGTGGGATTGGGATTGGGGCAGCTTTGTTACAGGAAGGAAAAGACGATGCTTCGGTTTTGAAACCAGTGGCATACGCAAGCAAGAAACTTCTCCCGGCTGAGAGGAATTATTCGACCGTCGAGAGAGAGAGAGTGTTTCTCTCTCGTATGGGCCGTGCAAATATTCCAGCCCTATTTGTATGGAGTTCAGTTTCGAGTTCAGTCGGATCGTCAACCCTTGATGTTCCTGGCCACTTCTCAGAAGCTCAACGCCCGTTTGATGCGGTGGTCGTTGCTAAATCAGCCATACCACTTTACAGTGGAGTATATACCTGGGAAGGAAAATGTTGGAGCTGATTTCCTGTCTAGACATCCAGCTCCTGAAGAAGAGGAATAGATCATCTGGATCGAACCTCCAAGGAGAAAGAGTTGTTGCGGACTACTCTCTTAGGAGGGGGCCTTTGTCACGAAAAATAAACTTGATAGTTCGATCGATGAAAAAAAGAGACATTCGTCTGCACAAACACCGGCAAACCCTTTGATGTTGTATGGACTGAGGAACAAAATAAGTCGCGTCAAATGTCTACACCGGTCGGCATTTTGTTAACAAGTTGTTGCTCGAGACGAACAATGGCGCCATCCATCTATGAGGAGGGAGTCAGCCTTTGAAGTGATAGACGGAATGTCTGGCCAGACGTCGGATGGAGTCTTGTGAGGTGGAGACGGTTCTCTAGATCACAGACAGGAGACAATTTCCCAGATGAAAGGGGACACCAGCCAGATGTTCACATTGAGTTGGGAAAAATAAAGAGAAAAACAACTTCTCGACGCCTCTGCGTCTAGACAATTTGGTGACGTCACTCAAGCACCGATATAAAACCGGTTGAGGTAAACAAGTTGGAGGAGTCGGCTAAAAATTCTGAAGTGTTAAGATCGGCGCATTATTCCGAGTTGTGTTACATGAGAGAGACTATAATGTCTAAGTGGTGATAGTTATCGGCGGACATAGATCCAGTCTGTGATTGCATAGTCTCCATCATCAACCAGAATAGGCATATGGTATTCTATAAAGCATATCTAACTTAGAGTATGAGTAGGAATAGAGTACAGTACTGTGCGGTGATACATTGTATTATAGGTGCGGTGATAGAATGTTCTATAAGTGCGGTGCTAGAAAGTATTATAGGAGCGTCGGCACTAGTGTCCTATTGTATGGCTTTAACTAGCTTGTGTGCTATATCATTTTACTCAGGGAGTTGCGGACAATGTAGTGGGATAATAATTAGAGAGATTGAGGATGGTTGGGAGGGAGGAAGGGAATGTGAAAAGGTAGGATCTTCCAGTACGGCATCTGCTGGGTTTCTACCCGTTCCTTTACTTCCTGGATGTCTGCCAAT
>JACEFZ010015807.1:0-32122 GCA_014155875.1 Cepaea nemoralis
AAAAAATTAAATTTGGCACAGTTTCCCATTTTCCACCTCTGAATTTATGCTTTATCTCTTCGTGAAAAGACCTTCAGAATAAAACAACCCATTTTTCGAACTATACCAGTTATCACAAGCCAGTATGACATCTTCGTCACTGTCAACACGATTTCCTTTCAGATGTTTCTTAAGATTAGGGAAAGGAACAAAAAGTCTGATGGAACCAAATCTTGAGAATATGGTGGGCGTGGACGAATTTCAATATTCAAATCGTTGGCGGTTTGCAGCACAAGCCGTGCTTTATGAGAGGGCGCGTTGTCTTGAAGCAAAGGCAGAATTTGCGTACGAGCTATCCCTCGTTTTCTGGTAACAGTCTTTATTAGTTTGATTAGGAGATCTGCATAGTACTGCCCATTAACCGTGTTGCCATGAAACATGTAATCTTTCAATATGACACCTTTGACGTCCAAAAAAACAGTCAGCATCACTTTTCTTGCAGATGTGTGTGCTCTTGGCTATATATGTATGGTGTTTTCCACTGCATGCTGGCAATTTTTGATTCTGGGTCATAATGGTGAATCCAAGTCTCATCTACTATCCCTATGGTTGTCAATATGTTTTTCGACCGCCACATGTTGAGCAACTGGCCACAGCAATCAACCCGTGTTTGTTTCTGTTCACATGTCAGCAGACACGGGACCCAGCGGGCACACACTTTTCTCATGTGCAGTCTGTTGTGTAAAATTCTAAAAACTGTACCCTTACTCAAGTTTGCTGAACCCGATATCTCTGCAATTGTCATATTGCACCATATCGAGAAAACCAGTTGAGGATTTGAATTTCATAATTCATATGTCCATTACAAATTGAATGAGCTATACATGTTCGCTTCAGTGTTTTATTCGCAACTGCGAGCGTTATAAAGCAAGTCACCTGGACAAGTCAAGAATCCTGATACGGGGGAAAATGGCACGTCGTAAGAACACCAAAAGACACATGGCATCCAAGATGTGCAGCGTGGGAGCCGATAAGACCGTCAAGAAGACGAACGTGGAGAGTCTGCCTGCGAGCTGCATCAAAGAACCTGAAACTACAGCTACTACTGAAGCCACCACGAGGAAGATCGACGACAACCCACCACAGACAAGAGCCAACACAGCTGAGAAGGAGGAGAAAGACACCAGAGTCGGAAACACGGACTCAAAAACTGTCAGATGGGTTGTCAAGCGTATTCAAGTGGAGCTGTCAGCCTAACAAATCACGAAGAAGCTACAAGAAGAGAATCCCAACATCCGAATCTTGAAGGCGGAGCGGATCCAGACGTATTCAAAGATCCCTACCACGCTGGCGGTGGTGACGTCAGAGGGCAGCGATATGCCGACCACAGTATCGATCAACAACAAAAAATACAACAGCCAGAGATATTCATCCCAAGAATCAATCAATGTTCAAAATGTCAAAGGGGCGGCCACAGCAGAGCAGCATGTCGCAGTAAGACCGAAATCTGCCGGTACTACGCCGATCACCAAGCTTTCAAGGAGTGTCCGTTGGCCAAACTGGACACGGACTTTCGAGCACCCAACAACAAAAGAAAGTGCGCCAACTGCCTGGGCAAGCATGGAGCCAGATATTTGGGTTGTCCGTACCTGCAACGACACAGATACATATTAAAGCTCGCCATCATCACAAAGACACCATACAACCAAGCAATGTGGAGGGGCGAGACAGCCACGGGTATATCACAAGCTGAAAGAGATCAACTGCAAAAACAGATAGACGAGTTGAAGAAACAAGTCAAGGCACTGCTGACGCCGACTCCGACCAGCGACAACGAAAAACTACTGGCGGAAATGAAGGAGATCCAGCAAAACATCAAGCAAGAATGTGGAACATATGGCACTGAATAAGAAGGAGAACGAAGAAATCCTACAAACCATTAAATCAGAGCGAGAACTACAGAAAGCTGATATGGAACTCTTCCGAAACAAAACAACAGAAGCCGTACAAGAAATTACAGAGAAACCGCAAGATGAAAACCAAGTGACCGAGCCTGAATCGCAAGCGAAAGCCAGCAGCCCAACCTCGACGTCTGAAACAGTCAAAAGAAAGCCAATATCCCGCCAGACAGCCGAACAAAAACCGAGATGAGCACCCTGATGACGGCACGGAGAGGCCCCGGGGACCTACCTTGGAGGAGTTGCTAGAATCGGCAAGGGAGATGGCAATTGAAGTGGAACTCGTGAACAAGGAATTCAGAATCCCTGGGAAGAAAAAGAAAAGAAGAAGCCCAAGAAACTCAGGGGGCAACCGATACAATACACAGATAGAATCTATGACTGTAAGACCGGATTCAGGTACTATATAGATGACGGAGAGATAATCCCATGGCTGTCCACGGAGGAAGACTGCGAAAAGAAACATAAACTCTTTATCGAAAATGAAAACAGGCGCAAGAAAGAGGAAAATGAAAACGTCGTAAAGCTCCTACAGAAAATACACAAACAAGGAGGCAAAAAGACCAAATAAAAAGTCCTTTTACGGACTGCAACCAGACGAGCCAGGAACCTGCACCAACAAAGAAAACCACAAGAGGAGATGAGCACAAGGGATAGCCGCCGACCGATCCCCCAGCTGACGTCACAGACACAAACGCTTACATAACCAGTCCGAGATAGGACTCACTCGTAAGAGCGCACAAGGCAAGAATCAGGGTGAATGAACCCACAAAAACCACAGATTTCAACAACAACCGACTGTGAGGAAGCAGGTTTAACGAGACCGAGTTTGGAATTTTTGTTTTGAAAATTGGAATTGGAATTGGAATGTGCCAAATTTCAATTTTCTCCGCCTACTCCTTCATGGTCAGGCTAAAGACTTATGAGAAGCCCCTTGTACTAACATAATGATTATGCTGTGCAGTTTGCACACACACACACAGTGTGGCACACACACGCACACAACACACACACACACACACACACACATACACACATACACACACACACACACACACACACACACACACACACACACATTATCTAGTAAGATTTCATGCGCTCAAAGATTCACAACAACACGTGCAAGTACTCACATTACGTGTTGGAAATTGAGCGGCAAAATAACAAAAGCGTTCAACGTTACCTATCGCATAAAAACAACAGATCACATAAACAGGCAAGAAAGGAGACTAGCTCTTTGTAATAATGAATACCTGGTTTTGACAGAAGTGTGGGGCGTGTAATTACTGTTGTTTCTTGACGGTTCTCTTAGAAAGCGTTGATTGAGGAGATTGGCAGTCGCACTACCGAGGTAAGTGAAGACAGCACCGACGCTACACAGACTTAACACCGCTGCCCCAACTACTGGAGCTAGCGGCCCGACTTAAACAGTCATGTTCTGGCTTCTAGAGAAGTAGGCGACCAGGACCTGACAAGTGTTCATGGGGGAACACAACGCCTAAAAGCATCATTTGACACGTTCGTTAGAGTAGTAGGCTCCAGGTCGACAGCCACGTTCTAAGTTCTTTATGGCTTACAGAACTCAGGTACATGGTACTTCCGGGAGGAGGAGGGGGGATGCTGGTAGAACTTCACGTGTACTTTTAAGTTGAGGTGACCTGCTTCACTTCTTAATTTCTTTTTATTTTCGGTTTTCAAAATGTAAATATGTCACACCCTTGAAAGTAAAGTAGGAAAAGTCAAGTAAGTGACGTAAATAAAGTAAGTAAAGTGAGGAGAGTAAGTAAAGTGAGGAGAGTAAGTAAAGTGAGGAAAGTAAGTAAAGTGAGGAGAGTAAGTAAAGTGAAGAAAGTAAGTAAAGTGAGGAGAGTAAGTAAAGAGAGGAAAGTAAGTAAAGTGAGGAAAGTAAATAAAGTGAGGAGAGTAAATAAAGTGAGGAAAGTAAGTAAAGTTAGGAGAGTAAATAAAGTGAGGAAAGTGAGGAGAGTAAGTAAAGTGAGTAAAGTGAGGAGAGTAAGTAAAGTGAGGAGAGTAAGTAAAGTGAGGAAAGTAAGTAAAGTGAGGAAAGTAAGTAAAATGAGGAGAGTAAGTAAAGTGGGAAAGTAAGTAAAGTGAGGAGAGTAAATAAAGTGAGGAAAGTAAGTAAAGTAAGGAGAGTAAGTAAAGTGAGGAGAGTAAGTAAAGTGAGGAAAGTGAGTAAAGTGAGGAAAGCAAGTAAAGTGAGGAGAGTAAATAAAGTGAGGAAAGTGAGGAGAGTAAGTAAAGTGAGTAAAGTGGGGAGAGTAAGTAAAGTGAGGAGAGTAAGTAAAGTGAGGAAAGTAAGTAAAGTGAGGAGAGTAAGTAAAGTGAGAAAAGTGAGTAAAGCGAGGAAAGTAAATAAAGTCAGGAAAGTAAATAAAGTGAGGAAAGTAAGTAAAGTGAGGAGAGTAAGTAAAGTGAGGAGAGTAAGTAAAGTGAGGAGAGTAAGTAAAGTGAGGAAAGTAAGTAAAGTGAGGAGAGTAAGTAAAGTGAGGAGAGTAAGTAAAGTGAGGAAAGTAAGTAAAGTGAGGAAAGTAAGTAAAGTGAGGAGAGTAAGTAAAGAGAGGAAAGTGAGTAAAGTGAGGAGTGTAAATAAAGTCAGGAAAGTAAGTAAAGTGAGGAAAGTAAGAAAAGTGACGAAAGTAAGTAAAGTGAGGAAAGTAAGTACGGTGAGGAGATTAAGTAAAGTGAGGAGAGTAAATAAAGTGAGGAGAGTAAGTAAGTGAGGAAAGTAAGTAAAGTGAGGAGAGTAAATAAAGTGAGGAAAGTAAGTAAAGTGAGGAGAGTAAATAAAGTGAGGAAATTAAGTAAAGTGAGGAAAGTAAGTAAAGTGAGGAGAGTAAATAAAGTGAGGAAAGTAAGTAAAGTGAGGAGAGTAAATAAAGTGAGCAAAGTGAATAAAGTGAGGAAAGTAAGTAAAGTGAGGAGAGTAAATAAAGTGAGGAAAGTAAGTAAAGTGGGGAGAGTAAATAAAGTGAGGAAAGTAAGTAAAGTGAGGAAAGTAAGTAAAGTGAGGAGAGTAAATAAAGTGAGGAAAGTAAGTAAAGTGAGGAGAGTAAATAAAGTGAGGAAAGTAAGTAAAGTGAAGAGAGTAAGTAAAGTGAGGAAAGTGAGTAAAGTGAGGAGAGTAAGTAAAGTGAGGAGAGTAAATAAAGTGAGGAGAGTAAATAAAGTGAGGAAAGTGAGTAAAGTGAGGAAAGTAAGTAAAGTGAGGAGAGTAAGTAAAGTGAGGAAAGTAAGTAAAGTGAGGAGAGTAAGTAAAGTGAGGAGAGTAAATAAAGTGAGGAAAGTAAGTAAAGTGAGGAAAGTAAGTAAAGTGAGGAAAGTAAGTAAAGTGAGGAGAGTAAGTAAAGTGAGGAAAGTAAGTAAAGTGAGGAAAGTAAGTAAAGTGAGGAGAGTAAGTAAAGTGAGGAGAGTAAGTAAAGTGAGGAAAGTAAGTAAAGTGAGGAGAGTAAATAAAGTGAGGAAAGTAAGTAAAGTGAGGAGAGTAAATAAAGTGAGGAAAGTAAGTAAAGTGAGGAGAGTAAGTAAAGTCAGGAGAGGAAGTAAAGTGAGGAGAGTAAGTAAAGTGAGGAAAGTAAGTAAAGGAGGAGAGTAAGTAAAGTGAGAAGAGTAAGTAAAGTGAGGAAAGTAAATAAAGTGAGGAGAGTAAGTAAAGTGAGGAGAGTAAATAAAGTGAGGAAAGTAAGTAAAGTGAGGAGAGTAAGTAAAGTGAGGAGAGTAAGTAAAGTGAGGAAAGTAAGTAAAATGAGGAGTGTAAGTAAAGTGGGAAAGTAAGTAAAGTGAGGAGAGTAAATAAAGTGAGGAGAGTAAGTAAAGTGAGGAAAGTAAGTAAAGTGAGGAGAGTAAGTAAAGTGAGGAGAGTAAATAAAGTGAGGAAAGTAAGTAAAGTGAGGAGAGTAAGTAAAGTGAGGAGAGTAAGTAAAGTGAGGAGAGTAAGTAAAGTGAGGAAAGTAAGTGACGTAAATAAGCAAGTAAAGTGAGGAGAGTAAGTAAAGTGAGGAAAGTAATTAAAGTGAGGAGAGTAAGTAAAGTGAGGAGAGTAAGTAAAGTGAGGAAAGTAAGTAAAGTGAGGAGAGTAACTAAAGTGAGGAAAGTAAGTAAAGTGAGGAAAGTAAGTAAAGTGAGGAAAGTAAGTAAAGTGAGGAGAGTAACTAAAGTGAGGAAAGTAAGTAAAGTGAGGAAAGTAAGTAAAGTGAGGAGAGTAAGTAAAGTGAGGAAAGTAAGTAAAGTGAGGAAAGTAAGTGACGTAAATAAAGCAAGTAAAGTCAGGAAAGTAAGTAAAGTGAGGAAAGTAAGTAAAATGAGGAAAGTAAGTAAAGTGAGGAAAGTAAGTAAAGTGAGGAAAGTAAGTAAAGTGAGGAAAGTAAGTAAAGTGAGGAGAGTAAGTAAAGTGAGGAAAGTAAGTAAAGTCAGGAAAGTAAGTAAAGTCAGGAAAGTAAGTAAAGTCAGGAAAGTAAGTAATGATAGGAAAGTAAGTAAAGTGAGGAAAGTAAGTAAAGTGAGGAAAGTAAATAAAGTGAGGAAAGTAAGTAAAGTGAGGAAAGTAAGTAAAGTGAGGAAAGTAATTAAAGTGAGGAAAGTAAGTAAAGTCAGGAAAGTAAACACAGTAATGTAAGTGAAGAAAATAATTAAAGTGAGAAAATAAGTAAATATAGTAAAGTAAGTAAACTAAGTGATTTAATTAAGTAAAGTAATTAAAGTTAGCTATTTAAATAATTAAAGTTATTTAGTAAAGTAAATAAAATATATGAGTAAAGTAAGCAAAGTGAGAGATGCAATTAAAATTTATATTGCAAAGTAAGGACAGTAAGTAAAGTAAGTAAAGTGAGATACATAAATAAAACAAGAAAGTAAGGTAAAGAAGGTAAGTAAAATAGAGTAAGTAAAGTAAATTAAGTAAAGTAATTAAACTAAAGTAAGTGATGTAAGTAAAGTAGGTAAAGTATGTAAAGTAAGTGACTATGTAAAGTAAGTATAATCAGTAAAGTAAGTATAGTCAGTAAAGTACGTAAAGTTAATCAAGGGAATAAAGTGAGGACACTTGTTCTACACGCGAAGAGACGTATTGGGCACACGGTGCCAGGCTTGTATTCTTTCACACAGGAGGGTAATAATTACGAAGATATGATTCCTATTCTCCCCAGAAAGGATCCGACTCTCAGCAACAACGACGTGCCAGCACAACCTCCTGTTAGCCACCAACCAGAGGCTCTAGTCGGTAGTCATTACATACCCATGAGACATCATCAGTACCCATTTAATTGTAATCCAGAATGGTTGCACCTCACACGGTATAGCCCAGCTACACTTCGTCAAGCACTTATAATGTCGCTATACCAACAACCAACACAACCTGGTATTTACTAGCAACTTAGGACAAAGCTACACCGGATCTCGGTACAAGAAAGAGCCTCTCCTTAAACGTTTATCTGCATATTTGGTTATAACTTGATCTAGTAACGTATTAGGTTATAAGTTATTACAAACATTGACTGGTTTTGACTTTATATTAATTGATAGTACTTAGCTGTATAGCTTTTATAATAATTCTAATTGTGTTTTCACGGTGAGTGAGGGGGTCTTCACTGCTCTTCCTTACGGATCTGTGTACGTATTTTTATATATTTACAGAGATATTACTGTTTCTCTGTACTTTAGAGTGTGTTTTGTAATAAGGGACGTAAGTTGTATTCACTTTGTGTGTGTGTGTGTGTTTTGCTTTTAAACTTGTGATTACGCATTGTTGAAATGTCTAATAAGTACAAACACTGGCTCAGGAATAATGGGCTCAGAATCGGGCATGTAAACATATGCCATCTATTAGGGAAGCTGCCCGAACTATCACTTATACTTAATCAAAATTTTCACATGTTTGGCGTTAGCGAAAGTCGATTAAATGGCAACATCTCAGATGATGACATCGCTATCAGAGGTTTTAAAACCATTAGAAGAGATCCCCATCAGAAACAAGAGACGGGTATTGCAGTTTATATTTCCAACTCGCTTAATGCCCACCGCAGGCTAGACTTTGAAACCTGTGAGATTGAGTGTGTATGGATAGAGGTTAAACTTCAAAATTGCATACCGCTAGTAGCTGGCTATCTTTATCGAAACCCCAGTGCAGGAAATATCTGGTATGAAAAATTCCCCACTATGATGGATGTAGTCTTTAGTAATGCTAGGGAAATAATATTGCTAGGTGACTTCAACATAGACGCTAACAAATCAAACAAAACATGGGAAAACATAATAGAGTCATATAATTTCCAACAGTTAGTGAAACAAGCCACTAGAATCACTAAATCATCTGCAACACTTATAGATCATATTTATACTACGTGTGCTGATAACATCACAGAATGTAGTGTACCTATCAATGCAATGAGCGATCACTATCCAGTATGTTGCACGTGGTCGAAAAGGGGCACCAAAACTCCCAAACACAAACATATAAGCATAAAATATAGAAATTACAAAAATTTCAATCGAGACGTCTTCTTACAAGATTTGGTCAACTCATCTCTAGATTATGTTTACCAGCTTCCTGACCCAGACGATGCTCTGGACCACTGGCTAAAGACCTTTCTAAGTATATTTGATAAACATGTTCCATTTAAGGAAGTTCGTGTTAAACATCACACAAAGCCCCCGTGGATCACACAGGAGGTAGTTGAACTTATGAGAGATCGCGACAGGGCTCACAAAAATAGAGATCTAACTATGTACCGTAGTCTGAGAAACAAAGTTCAATATGTTATTCGGAAGGAAAAGAAAAACTATTTTAAGAACATAGTAATAGATAAAACCAACACTAAAGATATATGGAAAGCAATTAATACCTTGACAAACAAACACAAATCATCACAATCATTACCATCAAATCAGGTTACATGTGATCAATTCAGTAGATACTTTCAGTCCGACATAAACCAACTGAAGGCTGCAATACCAGATGCGCCTCATGACATATCTTTATTATCATCATTCTGTGAGAACAAATGCTATGGACACATTTCCTCCAACATACCGCTAATGACGACAACTGAAGTATTTACTCATCTCCGTAATCTAAAAAACAATAACTCATCAGGACTAGATGGAATTAGTAGTCGGATCCTTCGCCATGCTGCACCGGCGATCTGCGAGTCACTAACTTTTATATATAATCAATGTCTAACCAGAGGTCACTTCCCATCAGCCTTTAAAATCGCTAAAGTGTATCCTCATTTAAAAGCTGGTCCTCTAGACGATCGTCTCATGAGTAATTATAGACCAATTTCCATATTATCCTCATTATCCAAACCGCTAGAAAAGCACATCCACAAAACAACACTAGATCACTTAGTTCGCCATAAACTGATAGTTGACAGTCAGTCAGGATTTCGGCCAAAATATTCTTGCCATACGGCACTAACAAACATGATAGAAAACTGTCATCAAAATATTAACAACAATACTCTATGTGGAGCGGTGTTTATAGACTTTAGGAAAGCATTCGATATGATAGATCATACTATTCTAATTAAAAAACTAGAAACAATGAAAGTAAGTTTTAATATAGTGACATTAATAAAATCATTCTTATTAGACAGAAAGCAAGTAGTATCACACAATAAAGTTTTATCTCAAGCCATTACCATTAATATTGGAGTACCTCAGGGGTCTATTCTTGGCCCTCTATTATTTGCCATTTATATAAATGATCTTCCATTAAATCTGTCGTCGTCCTGCGATCTATTTGCTGATGACTGCACAGTGTATACAAACGCTGTTGATCGTAATGTGCTAGAAATATCCTTGCAACAGGAAATAAATAGTGTAGTTAACTGGAGTCATGCAAACCGCATGCAAATTAACATTACTAAAACAAAGTCTATGTTAATAGGAACCAGGCAAAGACTTCACACTCTAAACTCGCAGAGAACTCTTCAGCTGCACATTGGCAGCACGCCTGTAGAAAGTGTCACCGAGCACAAGACACTGGGTGTTATCATAGATCAAAATCTAACTTTTAACTCACATGTTCATGCTCTAGTTAAACAAATAGCCAAAAAAGTATACCAACTTGCCAAAATTAAAAATTTCCTTGACGAAAACACAAGAAAGATATTCTATACTTCTCATATACAAACACATATTGATTACTGCTCCACAGTTGGGATGGATGCTCCAAATCAATAACAAAACGCCTATATTCACTCCAGAAAAGGGCAGTGCGTTTAATTAATGGTGAAAAGCTTACCGACAATTATAACCTATATAAACGTCTCCGGTTACTGCCACTCCACAAGCGCCTGCTTTTTAATAAGACCAAACTAATTCACAAAATCCTATTTCAAAATGCTCCAAGCTACCTTTGGCCATTGTTTAAATATAACGCTAGACATAGCGAACGACTAAATATACTTCATGTCCCTAAACCTAGGATAGACTTATATAAAACAAGCTTATCATACTCTGCCGCTCAGTTGTGGAACAATCTTCCACAAGAAATCAAAGACACCACCAATCATGATACATACATTCGCAACCTGTTTGAACACTACCTTAGTACAGACTACATGCCCCCATAACAAATAACACAAAAAAGACAATAATGGTAACTTATCTCAAACGACAACTAGCCAAAAAACATTCCCTTATGTATGGCACGTTACACCCTCCTTAGGTATTTATAATGCCCATGTTAAACACTGCCTCAGTGAGTCATTTGTTATTGATTATTTTTCATGCGTTTTAATGTTCTTTTGTTGTCAAAAGTTGCTTCATAAGTGATGTTGAATGAAAGAATGTATGAGAGGAAATAGAGAAGAAGGGCAGAATGTCAGACGGGCCTGCGTGCCCAATTCTTAACCCTTTGAAAATAAAGACTTATTATTATTATTATTATTATTATTGAGCAACTCCAGTGGAGAGGTGGTGTTGTCACTGGAGAGGTGATGTGGTCAATGGAGAGGTGATGTGGTCAATGGAGAGGTGATGTGGTCAATGGAGAGGTGATGTGGTCAATGGAGAGGTGATGTGGTCAATGGAGAGGTGATGTGGTCAATGGAGAGGTGATGTGGTCAATGGGGAGGTGATGTGGTCAACAACACATCAGCCGCCTTGACTTTGCGAGGCACCGACCTGAGAGTTGGAGTCCAGGTAGTTGTACAGATCCGCCTGAGTGGGAGTCCGGGTAGTTGTACAGATCCTCCTTAGTGGGAGTCCAGATGTTGTACAGATCCGTCTGAGTGTAAATCTAGGTAGGTGTACAGATCCGCCTGAATGGGAGTCCGGGTAGTTGTACAGATCCTCCTGAGTGGGAGTCCAGATTGTTGTACAGATCCGTCTGAGTGTGAATCCAGGTAGTTGTACAGATCCGTCTGAGTGGGAGTCCGGTTAGTTGTACAGATCCGTCTGAGTGGGAGTCCAGGTAGGTGTACAGATCCGCCTGAGTGGGAGTACGGGTAGTTGTACAGATCCTCCTGAGTGGGAGTCCAGATAGTTGTACAGATCCGTCTGAGTGTGAATCCAGGTAGTTGTACAGATCCGCCTGAGTGGGAGTCCGGGTAGTTGTACAGA
Organism: Cepaea nemoralis; assembly: GCA_014155875.1. NCBI lineage: Eukaryota > Metazoa > Mollusca > Gastropoda > Stylommatophora > Helicidae > Cepaea > Cepaea nemoralis. The sequence continues at coordinate 11,526 of JACEFZ010015807.1, forward strand.
TCCTCCTGATTGGGAGTCCAGATAGTTGTACAGATCCGTCTGAGTGTGAATCCAGGTAGGAGTACAGATCCGTCTGAGTGGGAGTACAGATAGTTGTACAGATCCGTCTGAGTGGGAGTCCGGGTAGTTGTACAGATCCGCCTGAGTGGGAGTTTGAACCCATGATCACAGCGTGGTAGGCAAGAATTCTGGGCATTGACCTATCATGGTTTACGCATCAGCCCCGACCTCCATCAGATGCCAGCAATGCCCGGTTCACCGGCCTGGGGATATGTCCCAACCCCTAGTGAGACTTGCCCGGTTCACCGGCGTCAGAATACGTCCCAACCCATAGTGAGACTTGCAAGGTTCACCGGCGTCAGAATACGTGCCGACCACTAGTAAGAATTGCCCGGTTCGCTGGACTGGGAATACATCCCCACCCCTAGTGAGACTTGCCCGGTTCACCGGACTGGGAATACGTCCCCCACCCCTAGTGAGACTTGCCCGGTTCACCGGCCTGGGAATACATCCCGACCCCTAGTGAGACTTTCCCGGTCCACCGGCGTGGGAATACGCCAGTAGTTATTCTAGCGGGAAGCGGGTATTAAATGAGGAGCCTTCTCCGAGGAGCAGACGAGCTCTATTAGACAGTCCATAATTTTATGATATGACACCGGCACACGTCGGTAAATGTTACAAAATGAAACGTGCATTTTCAAATCTCACGAGTGAGAATACTTAACTGCCTCCGGTTTTGTATATTAAAACAAAATTAAACTTTAATTATTAAAAGTAATATTATATATGACTTAATATTTAAAAAATAGTGTTTTCAACGTTAAAAAAAAGTTACAATTAAAGATGCCGGCCGGATTCGGGGTTAGGAGGTCTACCATCAACATTCATTGGCACCTTGCCGTCTTGACAGACGATAGTTTGTGCTTTAAAAAGGCATAATAACTTTTAACTATGGCGGTAGCGAGTGTGACTGATAAGGCCAATTTGCGCTGTAAATGTCCGTTCACAGTGGGTGCATGTGAACACGTGGTCATTTCCACCATCATGCACCATCTTACGTCTCAAACGCTTGATGTGTGACTTTTCTGCAATAATTTTCTCCTTTGACTTTATTCCATTTCTGATATTTGCCCTCCATGCAACACGTTCAGCGGCGACTTGCTCCCAATGTGCATTATCAATGCCTGTATCAATCATGTCCCTCTTACACACATCTTTGTATCGTAGTAGAGGCCGACCCTGAGATCTCTTACCCATCTGTAATTCACCAAAAAAGATATCCTTTGGTATTCTACCATCATCCATCCTCCTAAGATGTCCTATCCATCTAAGTCTACGAAGACTGAGCATGGAATAAACTGTCACACAACCTGATCTTTCCAAGACTTCAGTATTTGTGATTTTGTCTTGCTACTTAATACCAAGAATTCTTCGCAGACACCGCATATGAAAGCTGTTTAAGTTGTTCTCTTGGTGTGAGTAAGTTGTCCAGGTTTCACTGCCATAGAGAAGAGTACTAAGGACACAGGCTTGATAGACAAGGACTTTTGTTTTGGCAGTAAGCTTCCTGTTCTCCCAGACTCTTTTTCTTAACCTGTTCATTGTTGTTGCTGCCTTACCAATCCGGATGTTGATTTCCTGATCTAGGGATAATTTGCTATTTACCACTGATCCTAGATATGTAAAATGGTCTACTATCTCTAGTTCAGCGTCGTCAATAAAGATTGATGGTACCCCATGTGCACCTTGTGACATAATCTGTGTCTTCTTTTTGCTAATTGTTAAACCAAATTCAGAACAAGCATTGGAGAATGCAGATAGTAGACATTGCAATTCTTCCTCAGAGTGGGTCGTAACTGCAGCATCATCTGCAAAAAGCAACTCTCTGATCAGTACCCTCCTAATTTTGGTCTTAGCCTTCAATCTCTGAGCATTGTAGAGGCCGCCATCTGAGCGTGAGTGAATGTATATACCACCATCCTGATCATGAAATGCATATTTCAGTAGAAGTGAAAAGTATATTCCAAAGAGGGTGGGAGCTAGTACACAACCTTGCTTAACTCCACTCTTGATTTCAAATTCTTCAGAAGTTGCACCATCAAACTTGATTATACCCTTCATGCCTGTGTGGAACGATTCCACAATGGACAGAAGAGTTGGTGGGCAGCCAATCTTCTTTAGTGCCTTGAACAGACCCTCACGACTGACCAAATCAAATGCCTTTGTGAGGTCGATGAAGGCAATAAACAGTGGTTGATTCTGTTCACGGCATTTTTCTTGCATTTGTCGCAATGAGAATATCATATCAGTGGTAGACCGGTTCTGTCGAAAGCCACACTGTGATTCGGGGTAGACTTGATCTCCTAGGACTTGAAGTCTGCGCAGAACAATTCTGGCAAATACTTTTCCAACAATACACAGAAGTGAGATACCCCTATAGTTGTTACAGTCGCTCCGATCGCCCTTGTTCTTGTACAGTGTTATGATGCTTGAATCTTTGAAATCCTGTGGGACTTGTCCTTCACGCCAGCATAGCTCTATTAGCTGGTGGATCTGTATAGTGAGTGTGTCTTGCCCACTCCTGATAACCTCTATTGGAATCCCATCCTTACCTGGAGCCTTGCCAGATGCAAGTTCATTTATAGCACACTTAACTTCTGTTATGGTGGGAAGTGTGTCCAGGTGGTCAAGAGTTGGTAGAGCCTCTATGGCGTTGAGGGCATCATCCGCTAGTTTGGTCTCACTTGAGTAAAGCTCCAAATAGTGCTCTACCCATCTGTCCATCTGCTGTTTCTTATCAGTGATGATTTCTCCAGTCAAGGTTTTCAATGGTGCACTTCTTTTGATCACTGGACCGAAGGCTTTCTTTATTCCTTCATACATGCTTCTTATGTCTCCCTTATCACTTGCGATTTGAATGGACTCACATAACTTGATCCAATAATCATTTGCACACTGCCTGGCAGCCTTTTGCACATCCTTCCTAGCTTGCCTAAGCTCACTCAGAGTGTTACGCGTTGGTCTTTCCTTGTTTCTTAAGAGAGCTTTCTTCTTCTTATCAATCAAGGGCTGCAGAGTCTCGCTGTTGGCCGCAAACCAGTCCTGCCTCTTATGATCCACAGTGCCGTAAACCCCTACGGCAGTTTTATAAAGAGTTTCCTTAATTTGACCCCACTTTTCATTTACTGTACAATTTTCTGGTGTATCAGTGAAAGCGTCTTCAAGTTGCTGTTGAAACTGAAAGCACTTTTCAGGATCATGTGTGTTAATAATATTAATCCTGAGGCTAGGTTTGTGTTTAGCTGTGTAGATTCTCTTTGGTCTCAGTCTAACCCTTGCAACAACCAAAGAATGATCCGTATCACAGTCAGCACTGTGGTAACTACGAGTCAATGATATATGGTTCAGATGTTGTCTCCGTGTGATGATGAAGTCCAGCTGGTGCCAATGGCCGGATCTTGGATGTTTCCATGTGACCTTATGCATCTCTTTTGTTTTAAAAAAGGAGTTTGTAATACATAGGTCATTACTGGTGCAATGCTCCAGCAGCCTTTGCCCATTTTCATTCATGCGCCCGATGTTGTATTTTCCAAGGCACACTGGCCATGAACTCGAGTCCTTGCCCACACGAGCATTGAAATCACCGAGCATATAAATGTAGTCAGATTTTGGAACTGCCTTGATCACGGAGTCTAACTCCTCATAGAACGAATCCTTCACATCATCAGAGGAATCGAGTGTCGGTGCATATGCAGTAATAATGGTGGCAAACCCACAAGAGGTTGCCAAGCGCAGGGATAATAGTCTTTCATTTCCTCCTGCTGGAATTTCAATCATTCCCAGTAGCGAATTCTTCACTGCAAAGCCCACACCGTGTTGCCTTTTTTCTGCCTGCCCTCTACCCTTCCAGAAAAAGGTGTAGTTGTTTTCCCTGAGTGACCCTTCCTCAGCGAGGCGAGTCTCCTGCAGGCCAGCAATATTAATGTTTAGACGATTGAGTTCGGCATCAATCACAGCCGTTTTTCTCACATCGTCAATATTGGTCAAGTCAGTGGAAAATCCTGGACACATGGTTCTCACGTTCCAGGTTGCAAGCCGTAGCTTGAGGTTTCTATATTTATATTTGTTTGTACCTGGTGCGTTGGTTTTACAGCCTGCGATTCAGATTTTGTCCTAGCCCCAAGCACCCATTGAAGCAGGCAGGCTGTGGCGGATCAGCACCCAATTGGCTGGGGGCTGCCCAGCTTGAGGCGGGCGGTAGCTGATCAGTGACACCTATAGGTGTCTCCCACCGTCAGAGGCAACGCGTGGCGCCCCATGTCTACGCCAACTGACAAGGACTTATAACCCGTAACAGTTGCCTCTCGCTTTGATTCCGAGACCAGTTAAGACCAGGGATGGAGTTATTGCCTCTCCATAGCACAAAGCCTGGGCTAAAATATAGAGATCATGTGTTGCCCATGCAGCATGATCCCTCTCTCGGCCTGCCTAGTTTACTCCAGAGGAAAGGCAACACCCCTACATCTGGAACAAGACAAGCTGCAGAAGCTGCCGGATCAGCAAAGCAATGCTCTAACTGTCCGCCTGTCGGAGCTTCGATCCTAGACCAGTCGCCAACCAAGGCTTAGGGCCTGGTCCGCCCTGCCATGACATTTTGCCTTTAGCTTGCATTTCCTCGCACCAGGGTAAGGCTTGTACCCTCCCAATTGCGCTCTTCCGCCCGAAGCCGTTGGCACAATGTGGGGTGTCGGGTTTGGTAAGCGCCGCCCAACGTTCAGCGCTAACAGAAACCAGGTAGTACCGTCTACTGTTATACGGTAGCTCAGTCATATCTGACTAAGACCTGACTTTAACCATCAACAACATCGATGTATATTTGCGGATCCGATCCTCAGAAGTCCTTGTGTGTTTCCGTTATATATCTCTTGTAAAGTGACCACTGTTTATTATATAATGGCGGTTATTATTATCTGTAGTGGATGTGACTTAAACACTATCATCATACCATTGGTGGTGTATTAGGGATACAATCCACTTCCTTGATTTGTATGACAGTGTGACTGTGGAGTGGGTTTGAGACTGGTTTTCCGTGTATGTGTGTATTCGATAACTTTGCCCAAGGTGTTTCAAACTTCTGGACATAGCAACTTTCAAGAGAGGGCAATGCATGGGTTGACCAGTGCAAACTAAGTATAGTTTCGTGTGTCTGTATGTCTGTTTGTGTGTGTATGAGTCTGTATAGCTGTTTGTGTGTGTATGAGTATGTATAGCTGTTATATAATATCAACCGCTTAGCTAATGGTATTGATATTACTTCCTTCCAACGGATAATTTTTCTCAGACACCATCTTTCTGTTACCATTAAATTTTGGTGGCCTTGCCTGCTCATTGTCCACGTTTCACATCTAGACAAAAGTACAGGTTCTATGTAGCACTTCAACATTATCTTTCTTCACCAGAAGAAAAAGTTCAAAGTGTCAAATGTCAACTGCGTCGAATAGTCTTGTCTACCAGTGGAAGACTGTGTTCAATGTGTCCATGAATGCCCTACTCTACCAGTGGAAGTCTGTGTTCAGTGTGTGGATGTCTGATCCTACTCTACCAGTGAAAGACTGTTCATCTTGTCGATGTCTGATCCTACTCTACCAGTGGAAGACTGTTCATCTTGTCGATGTCTGTCTCTACTCTACCGTGGAAGACTATTCATCTTGTCGATGTCTGTCTCTACTCTACCAGTGAAATACAGTGGTCAGTGTGTGGATGTCTGTCTCTACTCTACAAGTGAGAGATTATTGTGAGATAATGCACTTGACGCTACCAGTATGTCCGTGTCTTCAAATCTTCAGAACATCAGTCTCCATTCTATCCCACAAAACCACTATCATACAGTATATTCTATCCCACAAAACCATTACCATACAGTATATTCTATCCAACAAAACCACTATCATACAGTATATTCTATCCCACAAAACAACTTCCATACAGTATATTCTATCCCACAAAACCACTACCATACAGTATATTCTATCCCACAAAACCACTATCACACAGTATATTCAACATGGCAAGAGCGCAGCTGCCACCAGGTACCCATATAACGACGTTGAGTCGACCCCGACGTGTGTACAACGGGATAAACAAGAGGCGCACCTATGAGTTATATGCCTTTGCGCTATCGCTCTCTTTATCGCTGTCTGTACTCACGCTCAGCTAGCAGGTCTTAAGTAATTATCTCCTGGACCAGGTGTCTGGAGCTGTCACAATCTATCCACACCTGCAGACTGATATGTGGTGACAAGCACAGTCTGATGCAAACACCGCTCAGGCTCTACAATACTGCCACTGTTACCGATCTGGCCAGTAACAGCGAAATGAAGAATGCTGAAATATTTCAAGACTAGCCGGAGTGTGGACCCAGTCGTCAGTTATTTCCTCCTCTTGAATTTGTTAACATTATATTCTGAATATGGTGGCATATTTTCTTGGACCAAACGGCACACCATGGATCGCACGGACCGTATCAGACAGTCAGCACTGTCCTGGGCACATCTCTGGCACTGTCATAGACACATCACTGGCACTGTCCTGGGAACATCTCTGGCACTGTCATGGGCACATCTCTAGTACTGTCATGGGCACATCTCTGGCACTGTCATAGACACATCACTGGCACTGTCATGGGCACATCTCTGGCACTGTCATAGACACATCACTGGCATTGTCCTGGGCACATCTCTGGCACTGTCCTGGGAACATCTCTGGCACTGTCCTGGGAACATCTCTGGCACTGTCCTGGGCACATCTCTGGCACTGTCATAGACACATCACTGGCATTGTCCTGGGCACATCTCTGGCACTTTCATGGGCACATCTCTGGCACTGCCATGGACACATCTCTGACATTGTCATAGACACATCTCTGGCATTGTCATGGACACATCTCTGGCACTGTCATGGGCACATCTCTGGCACTGTCCTGGGAACATCTCTGGCACTATCATGGGAACATCTCTGGCATTGTCCTGGGCACATCTCTGGCACTGTCCTGGGCACATCTCTGGCACTGGTTGAAGGTGTCCAGCACGAGGCAATGTTGGCTGCACAAATAGATAACTGACGGATTCGCATTGAACCCCAGCCTAATATGTTGACAAGCCAGCCTTCTACTGACTACGCTATCATTATTTTGGAATTCAGAAACTGCAGCCAATCAACATTCACGCTGTCCCACATCCCTCATGTGAACTGAGAGGCTGTACCTACACAACATTCACGCTGTCCCACATCCCTCATGTGAACTGAGAGGCTGTACCTACACAACATTAACGCTGTCCCACATCCCTCATGTGAACTGAGAGGCTGTACCTACACAACATTCACGCTGTCCCACATCCCTCATGTGAACTGAGAGGCTGTACCTACACAACATTCACGCTGTCCCACATCCCTCATGTGAATTGAGAGGCTGTACCTACACAACATTCAAACTGTCCCACATCCCTCATGTGAACTGAGAGGCTGTACCTACACAACATTCACGCTGTCCCACATCCCTCATGTGAATTGAGAGGCTGTACCTACACAACATTCACGCTGTCCCACATCCCTCATGTGAACTGAGAGGCTGTACCTACACAACATTCACGCTGTCCCACATCCCTCATGTGAACTGAGAGGCTATACCTACACAACATTCACGCTGTCCCACATCCCTCATGTGAACTGAGAGGCTGTACCTACACAACATTCACGCTGTCCCACATCCCTCATGTGAACTGAGAGGCTGTAGCCGCAATGACATCCGCGACACCATAAGAAACTGTCCACTGTATTGTTATCAATCACGTGAATAGACAACAAGCAAATAATGCCATACATTGACAATAAATCTCAATAATATACAATATATTGACAGTAATACATAATAAATAAATAAATAAATGTTTTGCATATCCTTTACAGGACATCGCTGTCAACTTCAGCATCTTTCAGCTGATTGTTGATTTCTTGGCAAGATTACGCTCAGTAGTTTGGCTTACATACCCGTAAGTTACCGACGCGGTTAGAACCACCGCCGATTCCCGCCGTCGTCAAGTTACTCACGAGAGTATACGGGATTACGGAGAAAGTCGCTGACCCCTAGGCCAGAGAGACAGACAATAATATACAGTACAACAAAAACACAGACAATAAATTATATACCATACATAACATGCAATATCTAATACATAGACAACAATATACAATACATAGAAAACAATATCTAATACATAGACAACAATATACAATACATAGAAAACAATATCTAATACATAGACAACAATATACAATACATAGACAACAATATACAATACATAGACAACAATATACAATACATAAACAACAATATACAATACATAGACAATAATATACAATACATAGACAACAATATACAATACATAGACAACAATATACAATCCATAGACAACAATATACAATACATAGACAACAATATACAATACATAAACAACAATATACAATACATAGACAATAATATACAATACGTAGACAACAATATACAATACATAGACGATAACATACAATACATAGACAACAATATACAATACATAGACAATAATATACAATACATAGACAACAATATACAATACATAGACAACAATATACAATACATAGACTATAATATACAATACATAGACAATATTATACAATACATAGACAACAATATACAATACATAGACTATAATATACTATACATAGACTATAATATACAATACATAGACAACAATATACAATACATAGACAACAATATACAATACATAGACTATAATATACAATACATAGACAATATTATACAATACATAGACAACAATATACAATACATAGACTATAATATACAATTCATTCATTCATTCAGTAGCATGTCCTTTAGAGAACCTCGCTCCCATAACAACCTTCCGGAAAACCTCTCGATCATAAGCAAGATGTCCCGCGTCTGATACACCCATCTGGAGATCATCCGCCACATCCTGCACCCATCTTCTCTTTGGCCTTCCTCTTCCTCTCTTCCCAGGCATATACCCTTCCATTATTGTTCTCTCCAAACTTTCGTGACGTTTCAAGTGACCGAAATATTTCAATTTTCTTTGTTTTATCGACTTTAATAGCCAACCTTCTTCAATATTCAACTCTTGAAGTATGGATGCATTTGTTCTTTTCTTTACCCAAGATATTCTTAGAACTCGTCTATAACATTTATATTCAAAGGCGTTTATGCGCTGTTCAGCTTGTTTAGTAAGTGTCCATGTCTCACAGGCGTATGTTGCAATGGGAAAGATGCATGCTCTTAAAAATCTAATTTTTGTAGTTTTGTCTGTCCCACTCCATAATTTATTCAGCTGTTTTAGTCTTTGAAGAGCAATTGATAGTCGCCGTTTAATTTCTTTCATTGTGTCGCCGTTGTTGGTAATCAATGACCCAAGATATTCAAAATTTTCCACCACCTCCAATTTTTCCCCATTAATGTATATTTCTTTCTCCATAGTAGTTTTATCTGTATGCATTATCTTTGTTTTTGCTATGTTAAGATATAAGTTGTGATTTTCACTATTCAATTGGGTTGAGGCTATTAGATTGTCTATGCCATCCTGTGTTGTGGAGAGTAATACTGTATCATCAGCATATCGAATCTCTGGTATGTCATGGCCGCCGATATTTAGGGCATCATATAGCTCCCTGTTTATATCATCTCTTACATTTCTCATTATATTTTCGGCGTACAGGTTAAACAAATAGGGTGACAGCACACAGCCCTGACGGACTCCTTGCTTGATGTCAAACCAATCTGATGCCTCGCCATCTATTCTAACTGCTGCTTGTTGGTCTAGATAGAGCATTTTTATGAGTTGTACTACATGTGAAGGAAAGCCCATATTCCTCATGATTTCCCAAAGTTTCTGATGTTGTACACAGTCAAATGCCTTTGAATAATCCACAAAACATGAGAATAGGTTTACATTAAATTCTCTGCACTTCTCTATTATTAAACGCATGTTGAATATGTGATCTCTTGTTCCTCTTCCTTGTCTAAATCCAGCTTGAACTACGTTAATCTCTTCTTCCATTTTCTTACGAAGTCTTCCCATTATGATTTTTAGTAGAATTTTACTTGCATGACTGATCAGGGCAACAGTTCTATAGTTGGTGCATAATTTCAGGTTGCCCTTTTTTGGTATTGGAATGAAGATAGTTCTCTTCCAATCTTTTGGCCAAATACCATATTTCCAAATCTGTGTACATAATGCATGATATATGTGTATGCTTTCTTCTCCTCCCGCTTTAATTAGTTCAGCTGGTATCTCATCACATCCAGGTGATTTACCTATTCTTCAGGTTCTTTATAGCCCAAGCAATTTCATCTAATGAGGGTTCAGGTTCTGTCTCTGCTGTCATTGGCTCATGTATCTCATTCATATCCTCACTGTCACTCATATCATACATTCCACTGCAGTACTCCTGCCATCTTTCTAGAATTTGTCTAGATTCTGTTAAGGTATTTCCCATCTTGTCACAGATGACATTCAATTGAGGTTGAACATTTCTTGTCAATAACTTCATTTCTTTGAACATTTCATAATCTCTTCCAGTCTTATGATATTGCTCTATTCTGGTACAGCAATCTTGTATATATTGATTTTTGTCCTTTCTTGTGTTATTTCTTATTTCTCGAGTTAAAGATTTATACTTCATCCTGCTGTTATCGGATTCATCTCCTTTCTGTTTCAGCTCCCTTCGTTGTTTTATTAATTCTAACGTGTCTGATGTAATCCATGGCTTAAGTTGCTTTTTCTTGGTCGGAATGAAATCTTTGGCTGCAGTTATCAAGATATCTCTAGCTTGTACTGCCAGTTCATCAGGTGTCATTTCTTCTTGTACAGACATCAAGACCTCAAAGCGATTCCTAACTTCTACAGTGTATGCATCCGGTATTTTTGTGAGATCAAAATTGGTCTTCGGATAAGCTTTTTGAGTTTTAATTTCAGATCTGCCTCTAATAACTGATGATCTGTATCACAGTCTGCACTTCGTAGGGTTTTTGCAGATGTTATGCTTGATCTCCATCTTCTTTGTATTAAAATATAATCTATCTGATTTTTGGTAATACTGTCTGGAGACTTCCATGTGAAGAGTCTTCTTGGATGTTGTTTAAAAAGCGTGTTGGCTATCGTAAACTCATTTTCTGTGCAAAATTCAATTAATTTGTCACCTGCATCATTTATAATTCCTAATCCAAATTTTCCTAAAACGTGTCTCTCATTTTCAGCTCTTCCTGCACCTACTTTTGCATTAAATTTTCCCATTATTATTGCTATATCATTATGACCAATCTTATTTAATGTGTCTTGCAGAGTGTTGTAAATATCTTCAATTTCGTCCTCCTCTGCTGTTGAAGTAGGTGCATATATCTGTATGAGAGTTGTATTTTTTGGACGGCCTTTAAGTCTAATAGTGAGGATTCTATCACTAACTGGATTATATCCCATTAAAGCTTTTGCAGTTGTCTTATCTAAACAAAATGCCACTCCACTCTGGCCTCCGAAATCTCTACCAGAATAAATGAAAATACTTCCATTTTCAGCTGTAAAATGTCCCTTGCCGCTCCAGCGATGTTCACTAATTCCTAAAATTTGAATGTTTAACCTCTCAATCTCATCACACACTACTTTAAGCTTTCCCTCATACAGAATTCTCACATTCCACGTTGCTATTCTCATTCTGTTTCTTAGTCTGACACAGTGGATTTCCTTGGTAACACAGTCAGGATTAACTCCGTCATCACGATTACTAGTACTGGTCCCTGTGTCACTCTTCCCCAGTGTTATCTGATCTGCCTGGCCTGGGGGTCTCGCCACCAGATCTCTTTCTTATTATGTTTTCTTTCATGGTTGTTATGGTTTCTTGGCAAGTTTTGCAGAAGGTAGTTTGCCCTTGCTTTCCTTCTGGGCAGTGACTGTACTAGTCGGTAGCCACAGCCATTGTCTCTACTGTTGAGATCATCTGCCTATCGCCGCAGAGTGCAAGACCATAACCAACAACAATCGACTGTCCGGCAAGGTGGTGAAGGGAAGGGCAATGGATAGGCCACACATCGTCAAGACTGCACGAGGCGTAGGACGAACTGATGTCTTCAAGGCCACTGCTTCCAGGTCCAGGTGGGGCAGGATGGGAGTGAGCCGAGGAGCGGCCAGACATCAATATGTGATCAGGCGCAGACGACATTTTTATTTCATCAACAGAGAACTGGTGCCCCCAGACGCTGTACGCTGGTAGAGAAATGGTGCCCACAAACGGTGTACGCTGGTAGAGAACTGGTGCCCACAGACGCTGTACGCTGGCAGAGAAGTGGTGCCCCAGACGGTGTACGATGGTAGAGAAATGGTGCCCACAGACGGTGTATGCTGGCAGAGAACTGGTTTCCACAGACGGTATACGCTGGTAGAGAACTGGTGCCCACAGACGCTGTACGCTGGCAGAGAACTGGTGCCCGAGATGGTATACGCTGGTAGATAAATGGTGCCCCAGACGATGTACGCTGGCAGAGAACTGGTGCCCACAGACGCTGTGCGCTGGCAGAGAACTGGTGCCCACAGAGGTATACGCTGGTAGAGAACTGGTGCCCACAGACGGTGTACGCTAGTAGAGAAATGGTGCTCACAGAGGTATACGCTGGTAGAGAAATGGTGCCCACAGACGGTGTACACTGGCAGAGAACTGGTGCCCCAGACGGTATACGCTGGCAGAGAACTGGTGTCCACAGACGCTGTACACCGGCAGAGAACTGGTGCCCCAGACGGTATAAGCTGGCAGAGAACTGGTGTCCACAGACGGTGTACACTGGCAGAGAACTGGTGCCCCAGACGGTATACGCCGGTAGAGAAATGGTACCCCCAGACTGTGTACGCTGGCAGAGAACTGGTGCCCACAGACGGTGTACGCTTGCAGAGAAATGATTCCCCCAGAGATTAATTTCTGTCCAAACAATAAGAATGAGATTGCATTCTTGTGAGAACAAATGTAGAACAATTGGAGCACACGGGACGGGATTACAAATCCTCTTCATTGGTGATGTTTTTATCAGTGGTAACTGATATTTTTATCGGTGATAGTAAAGTAGTTTGAAGAACAACAAAGCTGTTGGTGAAGACATCTCAGGCGAAATGCTCAAAGCAGCAGATGAGAATACCTTACAACATTTGTTACAGCTGATCAATGAAGTGTGGCAAAGCGAATCCCCACCACAACAGTGGAAGGATGGTGTAATTTTTAAACTGCCAAAAAAAAGGTGATATGTCTGATTGTATAATACTGGCGTGGTATCACCCTACTGTCAGTACCAGGAAACCTTTTTTGTAGCATGTTACTTGAGAGATTGAAGAAGTCTATAGATGAAAGGCTCAGAGAAGAACAAGCTGGCTTCAGACCAAAACGGACATGTATAGACAACATTTTCACTCTTAGAATAATCATTGAAGACTCTGTAGAATTCCAGTCGAAATTAATCACGAACTTGTCGACTTTCAAAAAGCCTTCGACAGTATCCACTGTCCTTCACTTTGGAATCTACTTAACATCTATGGTTTTCCTACCAAATATACCAATATCATAAAATCTTTCTATAAGGAGTGTGACATGTTTGATTGAGTTGCCAGAGGACCTAGTTAGTAGTGTTCTCTGGAAATATATCTTGAATAATAAATAACAAGATAAAGGATATGATTTAGCACGTTTTGTCTAGAGGTCACTCAAATGAGCTAATCATTCCCGCAATAGCCTTTTTAGAGAACCATTTTTCTTTGGCTCAAACCCCCACTGTGAGACCACTATGTATCTACACAGAAATTTATATAAGAAGTACCTAGTTCACCCAAGGCCAGAGAAAATCTGAACTATTAGCGCCTGTACAACTGAGGATCCCTCTCACTCAACATAATGTTGCCAGTGTGCTGTTCGTCCGTCACTAGATCTTCTCCTATATATTTTGTCAGTGTGACCTATATCAGGTTGTCCCATTTCTTTGGGATTGTAGGACTCAATTATTTGTAGGCAAACTCAACAATAACTGTACATTACATCTGTTGGACAAGACATCTACATGACAGTTTCTTGACAAAAGTGGGACATACATTCACAAGGAATTGTGTACACCAGCCATTGTACAAGACTTACATCATAAGAGATACTTGACAACATCTATACAAGACTTTTCACAATATGTATAACCAACCACAGCACTTAAGACAGTCACCAGAGACAACACTTGACAGCAACTGTACAAGAAATTAACTGGGGACATGTACTTAAAACACTGGTTCATCAAACACACAATTTATTGAGCTGATGGTGAGTCTAGTGATGACCATTGTTCCATCTGCTGGCATGTCAACACCTCAATACATACATTGAAAATGCATAAAATATGTCCCACATGCATGAAGATAAACATGATACACCACCCCCCCCCCCCCATTACTCCACCACCCAATAATAAATTCTTCTCTTCCTCCTCTCCAATATCTAACTACACCATCCCGTTACAGTATCGGTATCTATCATCATTTCCTGTCTCTTGGGAATTTAGGAAATCCTATCCATGGGCAACCCAAGGAAGAAACTACTGTTCTGGGTCTGTTGAATCCTTTTATCATCAGCATGGATGTTGGACTAGCTCCAGTTAGCAGCCTCCCCAGAATAAGCTTCATGGCAGATTCATTCCTCTTGAAGACAAGATTTGGTATGATGATATGGTACTGCATCTCACGGTTGATCAGGCTGTTAGTGAAGGCTGTCACTGGGTACTTCAATAATGACACACTTAATGTCCCATACATTGCAGATACTCACTTAGCCAGATCAACTTCCCTACTGTTCAATCACATTCTTCAAGAATCACTGTGTGAGCATCCGGCTGGATATTTTCTAAGTTTAGTCTTAGATAAACAAACACTCCAAGTTACCCCACAGTTCTCCATGAATGTAGTTCATAGAACAAGATTTGATGTTAGTCTCAGTTGATCCCTGACTGACTCAAGATCACTGTCCAGTTCACCACTATTATAGTGCTTCAGATTGTGTTATGCTCCCATTTATGCATTCAGCTGTTAAAGAGCTGAGAGAAAACTCTTCTTGATATTCCCACATTTTGATAGGGAGTCACTTCTGGATCTAGGACTTCTGGTTAGAGGTCCCAGATGATATATGGATGCCTCTCCTCCATCCTCCTGTTCTCTGTCAATATACAAAATGGCACAACATCTCTTTACATGTGTTAAAAGATGATGTTATCATACATTAACATACACAGATTGGGGATGGGGAAGATTAAGGTTGATGATGTAGTGAATTTCACTGTGATGCACTGTGGTAATCACAAGACCATATGCTGAGACAGGGTAGCTTAACACAATTACAAGCATTTATGTGGTCTAAGTTCTACCATGTTTGAACCACAGTAGACCTGGGCACAAGGAGGACCAGACACAGTACAGCAATCATTGTGACATAGCAACATGGGACAGGCATTGTGAAGGGGAATGGAAAATAGGCATTTACAACTGCAATATGCATTATGTATTAACTAATGGCATTTACCCAATTAGCAGACCAGACATCCATTCCTATGGCTGTGATGTTGGTGCATGAATGTCCTATTCCATATACACTCACTCAGCAATGCCAGACCTCACCCCTTTTCTCAGACAGACCTGACTCACAGATACATCATCTTTATCATCATCATGTGCTCTCTCCCCACTGAGTAATTTTCATGTCTACTACAGTAGGTAACAGAAGCTCAATTGCATACACAATTGTTCACATATGCACCAAGCACATATGTGGAAAAACATGTTTAGTCCTTGTAAATTTGCATGAGCCATACATTATATTCAGCCAACTAAGACACAGGTTCACACACCTATGGTTCTCTTAAGAACTAGTTTATATGAACCAACCAACAGTAGAGATACCAGTGTAATACTTCAAAGAGAAATTATATTAATTCTCTTGAGCTTATAGCCACCAGGCATCACATGGACTTAGCAATTCTGGCGTGCCATCACCGTCCTGTTTACATATGGATATTTGAAGCATCTTTCTTTCTACTAATGTGAGAGGCTACTTATTAAAGCACCAGCTCATTCACTCCAACATTCTCAGCGTTTTACCAAGGAACTTGTACATGTTTACATCACTCATTCTAATTCAGACTGCCATATGTTAACTCGCGAGAGCAAAGGTACAGTTGATTTAAGAATAAGTCATCCTAGGCATGAAGAATGCACAAGGGGTTTGGGTTTGCGAATTTGCATTGAGTGTACTATACATTCATCAAACATACGCAACCAGTCACAACAAGGGATTGATATGCACTTGGAGTATACAGCGTGAAAGACATGTCAAGGTTGAAGAAGCAGTATCCAGAATACTGGCGCACAGAAGTTAGGTTTTCCACTTTCACATTTTATTCATAAAATACTCTTATATTCTTCTCATTCGTTCACTAGGCACAACTACAACATTAAAGTATGTTTTAAAGTGGTACCTGTTGTCCAGAGAACAATATATTATTGAATCTTTAAGGGCATTGTTGGGTCATCACATCACACTAGCGACCGCTCCCGGTGAAATCCCTGCTCAACTAATTAGATTTTAAAATATGGCCCAGGAATAGCGTGGGCTCATTACTTATTAACCAATGAAAAACAAGCGCATACCTCTGCCCTCCCCCAACTCGTTCTAGAACATACTAGTTCCAAGAATCGTCCTTCTATTTGGAAACGCCACTTTAATCGGAAGTATTCTTATGAATGTGTCGGGCTGGGAATGGGGAGTTCTGTTTCATCATGCCACAAGGAGACACGTTGCTGCGTGAGAACAGAATCAGGCAATTCTGACTGGTTCTCAGTGGAAACGGGAGTGAAACAGGGTTGTGTCTTGTCACCGATTATCTTTGGAATAGCTATCGATTGGATCATGCGCAAATGCACAAACAACACAAATAGGGGTATCCATTGGGTTGACAAAATTCTAGAAGACCTGGACTTTGCCGACGACATAGTGCTTTTGAGTTCAACACACCCAGATGCCCAAGAGAAAATAAACCATCTCCAAAATGGTTCAGGACAAATTGGTCTCCAAATTAACACCACAAAAACAAAAATTATTGATCTTACCAACAGTTCAGACGACACCAAATTAAGCAACCATGTTCTTGAAAAAGTCAACAGCTTCACATACCTAGGAAGCAAAATGACATCTACAGGGGACTCAACACCAGAAATATTATCTAAAATCTCAATGGCATCTGGTGCCTTCAATAAACTGTTAAACATCTGGAAGTCAAAGTCACTCAGCCAACATACGAAACTTAAAATCTTCAATTCTTGTGTGATTCCAGTGCTAACGTATGGATGTGAGAGTTGGAAATCAACGGTAGCTTTAGATAAAAAATTAGACAATTTTGAGAACAAATGTCTTAGAAGAATTCTAAACATCCAGTGGACAGATTTCAAAACCAATGCGCAAATAAGACAAGAGACTAAGCAAGATATTGTATCCAATTTTATAAGAAAACGCCGTTGGAACTATATCGGCCATGTACTCAGAATGGACAAGACAAGACTCCCCTACCAAGCCCTCATATGGTCACCAGTAGGGAAAAGAAAATGGGGAAGACCAAGAGAGACCCTGCTTAGAACCATCATCAGAGAAGGCTCATTCAACGGTCAAGTAAACATCCAGGATCTACAACAGGTAGCAGCGAACCGCCGGACATGGAGAGCCATGACTTCTGCCCTATGCGCCGACTTAGGCTCAAGAGGAAAGACAAACTAAGTTAAGAACCGAGGCTTGGAGCGAGGGCAACACCAAATAGCCAACAGCACAGAGATGCAAGTCGCAGACACATTCCACCTGACGCTTCTCCTCACCAGTCACGTGCACCTCAGAGGTTTAACGCATTCATAAAAATACTTCTGATAGATTCCAGAGTCGGCGGTTGTCTATGTGTACGTTCGTGTGTATGTTTCTCTGTATGTCTGTACGCGTTTATTGTTATTTATCACGGACTAGCTAAAATTTCGCCGGTGAATATAACGAATATTAGTTTTCCTTCGCGAATATTAAGTTTAAATTATGCATCAGGAAAAGAGATTATGGTTTGTTCCACTGCAAGTGGTTTCTCATGTGGGTCTCCTGTCTTCTAGTCTGCTCACAGACACGGTGTGACATCTCTGTACAAACAGTTCGTGAAGAGGAAGACACACAGTGGTTCGTCAGCTAGCTGACAGTGACAACACACAGTTGAACGTCAGATAGGGGACATAGAACACACAGTTGAACGTCAGATATAGGACATAGAACACACAGTTGAACGACAGATATAGGACATAGAACACACAGTTGAACGTCAGACAGAGGACATAGAACACAGTTGAACGTGAGATAGAGGACATAGAACACACAGTTGAACGTGAGATAGAGGACATAGAACACACAGTTGAACGTCAGATATAGGACATAGAACACACAGTTGAACGTCAGATACAGGACATAGAACACACAGTTGATCGTCAGATATAGGACATAGAACACACAGTTGAACGTCAGATATAGGACATAGAACACACAGTTGAACGTCAGATATAGGACATAGAACACACAGTTGAACGTCAGGCAGAGGACATAGAACACAGTTGAACGTGAGATAGAGGACATAGAACACACAGTTGAACGTGAGATAGAGGACATAGAACACACAGTTGAACGTCAGATATAGGACATAGAACACACAGTTGAACGTCAGATATAGGACATAGAACACACAGTTGAACGTCAGGCAGAGGACATAGAACACAGTTGAACGTAAGATATAGGACATAGAATACACAGTTGAACGTCAGATAGGGGACATAGAACAAACAGTTGAAGGTCAGATATTGGACATAGAACACACAGTTGAACGTCAGATATAGGACATAGAATACACAGTTGAACGTCAGATATAGGACATAGAATACACAGTTGAACGTCAGATATAGGACATAGAATACACAGTTGAACGTCAGATATAGGACATAGAACACACAGTTGAACGTCAGATATAGGACATAGAACACACAGTTGAACGTCAGATATAGGACATAGAACACACAGTTGATCGTCAGACAGAGGACATAGAACACACAGTTGAACGTCAGATAGAGGACATAGAACACACAGTTGAACGTCAGATGGCAGTCATTGACAAGGCGTTCTGTATTAGTAAAAGCACAACGAAGCAGAATCAGAAGCAACAGAAGTAGAAATAGAAGCAGACCGACAACATGCTAGTAGATCCCGCCTTGTACATGGTTTTAAATCGCTCAAATAAGCCTGCTTTGTGAATTGGGATGTTTCCACAGGATCAGTGAACGGCTCAAGGATTGGGGATGTTTCCACAGGATCAGTGAACGGCTCAGGGATTTGGGACGTTTACACAGGATCAGTGAACGGCTCAAGGATTGGGGATGTTTACACAGGATCAGTGAACGGCTCAGGGATTGGGGACGTTTCCACGGGATCACGGAACGGTTCAGGGACTGGGCATGTTTCCACAGGTCAGTCAAGAATTGGTTTGTTGCTTACACCTAAGTGAATAACATTGTTTGGCAAAAAGGAATAACATAAACAATATAATCTGACATAAATAAATGGATCTTTACAGCCATGAACTAGGTGATGTCTATGTCAGTGGGATGTAACATGATGAGTGAATGTCTACAGCCATGAACACACTGCTGTCTATGTCGGTGGGGTGTAACATGATGAGTGAATGTTGTAACACGCTACGTGGAGGGTCCCAAATAGCCCTGTCACAATATTTCAAAATTGTTCTCTTTTTATAGCCCTGGCTGGAATAGGTCTTTACCTGCCAACCCTCCTCCGTTTTCCCCGGACTCACTGTCACTCTTTCTTTCGACCTAAGGACCTATTTCCTGCAATGTTCTTCTGGCTGATCCATATATATAACACAGTGATCGTTGGAATAAACTAAAACTTGATTTATTAAATCAATAAAGGACAGCACAGAAAAACACCAAGGTAGGTAACACAGAAAGTTCTAAACAGACACCACACAGATAAGTTCAGGCACATAGCCTCAAGTAGCCATAGTCACAGACCCAGCTTCAAATACTGTCCGATCTGTCCATATACGTCTCACCCTGTAGGCTGGAAGCTCCTTCCTCCCCGGTACTTGGGTGTAAGTTCCACAGGCTTCTGTAGAATCAAATCCACTGGTTGGTGAAGGCTTGTTCATGGACTCAACATATATTGGCGTCTTTCAATGTCCGGTATAAAATGGGAATGCCGGATAATCATGCGTAGATTCAACTAGAATTGGACTGCTCTCGGGCCTATGTCAATGAAGGGACCCGAGATGCACCATTACTGCAAACTGTCATTGTTTATGGGTATGCAGGATAATCATGCGTAGTCTCAACCAGCATTTAACTGTTCTCGGGCCTATGTCATTTCTTCAAGATATCATGCCGTAGCTC
>JACEFZ010015808.1:0-32174 GCA_014155875.1 Cepaea nemoralis
CTCACGGCTGGCCTCTAATCTCAATCCACAAGACAGGTAATCCAGCTACAATCCTCGGCTGGAGCTCACACAATACAACCCACACATTGGGTTGGAGCCACTGCTCAACTATAGAACCCACTCTGGGGTTTGGCCTACACTCAATACAGAACCCACTCTGGGTTCCGGCCTGTCTTCCCAACTAGAAGAACAACACAACACGGAGCTCTCTCTTAAACGACCTGACCCGCAGTCGGTCTCCTCTCTCACTGACTTTCCAGTCGCCTGACTTCACACAACACACAACTCTCCCTCGACCCATCCCCCCCTGGGGATTTTCACTCATATCCGCCCCATTATTTCTGAGGGTTGATTGTGTTCCTTGTAGCCAGGTCAGTCACTTTACTGTCTCCCACTCTCATCTCCATTCTTCCTCCTGCCCGGTCACTCAACTCAATGTCAGTGACCCAGGCTTATGTCACCCAAGCTTAGTCCATACACGTGCTACTACTTCTAGTGCACTGGACTGATGTTTGCGTGTGGATTAGCTTTTCCTATTGACAGTCTCCATCGCCATCAGACAAACCAACTCCGACGTTAATTTACTTCTCCAATTCGAGGACGAGAAGTCAACATTTTAGTCCAACTGACCGGTGTAGGGATTGAAACCGAACCTGGCATCATCACACCAGAAATTTAAGATAAGTATTCGTTTGTGCTATGTGTGTGTGTGTTATTGTTTAGTTATTGTTGTCCCGATAATGACGACTTCAGCCGAAACGTACGCCTGTACCTGTGTGTTCTTCGTTTCGACGAGCTTTCCTTAGTCATATTTTGTGCTTTTATTCGAAGTTCCAGTATCAGCTCGGCAGCAGCAAACTCCCAGGTTCGATACCAAAGAGATGAAGTCTGTGATTTTCACTTACGGACTGAATGGCTATCTGTTCATCAGCTAGCTAATTAAGTAACTAACCAACCAAATAGTCAGCCAGCCTAACAGCCAGCAGAAACCAACTTGCATATTGTTACCGCTATATGTTTATTTGCCAGCTCCGTGGCGAAGGTGTTACGGACGCAGTTCGTAATCCCACATACCCGTGCTCGAAACACGGCTGTGGGCCATTTAGAAGTAGACCGCTCTGCGTTGTTGTTTTACAAAATGGTATGGGTGCGTTCGGAAACCAATGAACGTAGACTTGTCAAGAGATCACACCAGCGAAAATTGCTGGTGTTGACTGCGACGTCCTGTAAAGAAGGATAAGCAACGAAATTAACATTTGTTTGCCTACTCCTGTAGAATAATGATATTGTGAACTGAGATCTTATTTATTTAGTTTATTACAACTTTATGTAAACTGTTAAGGCGACAGCAAAACCTAACCAAAATAAAAAAAATAATCTTCCCAAGCGGGGAATCGAACCCCGGCCGCCGCGGTGAGAGCGCGGAATCCTAGCCACTAGACCACTTGGGATTGATATCCGCTTCTGTTTAAATTGCATTTGTCTTCTTTGTTTATACCTTTCGCTTCTTTCTTTCGCTAGAAATGATTGCTTATATCTGCAATGTTGCCTCTTATTTAAAGTACCCACTAACTAACAGAGTGACTAACTATTTAACTTGTAGCTAACTATATAGTCCAAATCAATACACATAATAAAGCCCAGAACCTCGGTGGATGGAAAAACACACAGACATTACGTAGGATACACCCGAACATCCACATAACAGGAGAAAATCTTAACAACGGGACTCGATTAACAAAAATAAAATATGTTTAAAACAAACAACACAAAGAAGTACTTATATAAACGGAGTCTGATCGACGAAAACGGAATAACCAACAAACTTGCATATCTCATTTATTCAAAACAATGTATTACCTTAGTTAATTTAAACACAGAAGTCACCAAGAATAACAAAATAATACTATTATACCTATTATTAATAGGTTCCAGAATTTATTATCTCGCATATTTTCGCTGATCTCGTCTGGTATATGGACAGATGAATCGTATTTTGGCTGAAATAAATAAGTAGTGACTGATACTGTTAGAATGTCAAGCATTTGATTATCCACACAGTACAGCAAAGTCACAAAGAAGTATTTCTGCCTGCATAATCCAGGTTTCAGACGTCTAATTGGTAAGACCTAGACGCATTTGAGTAACAGTTCGTCGAATACAGTATACGAAACGCCTTTTCTTTGTTAATTGTATGGTCGAAATATTCATTTGTATTGCAGTTGAGGAGGAATTAAAATTAAAAAAAACAAAAACAGAAAGAGCTATCTCAGCCAGCATGATGGAATGCGGAAGTGGAGAAAGGGTGGACACTTAAAAGACATGCAGTCTAATTCTGGCAAGAAGTCAGCATGATTGAATGGATAAGAGTGTTCTTAAACTTGCAGTGTGCTGATGCTGAAGTAACGGGTTCAACCCCTACACCTGTCAATTGGACTAAAATGTCTTTACGTACTTGACTTAGGGACGTTAATTACAAGTACCTCTGAAGTCCGAGTGGGTTCGACTGATGGTGAGGGACACTGGTAATAGGGGAAGCTAATCCACACGAAAAAATCATTCCATTGCATTAGAAGTAGTAGCACGTGTGTGGATTAAGCTAGAGTTCAAAGCAAGGGAGCAAAACAAAAACAAAACATATCACGGCAAAGAGCAAAGAAATCCAGAAACTCTCAAGAAGAGGCACTTAGTGAACTAAATATGACATGCTAACCAACAGTTCTAGCTTTAAAGATGTCGCTTCAACAAGCGATACTTACCAAAAGGGAAGCACTTTGCAAAGTGGTGTGCAAAGCAAAATCAATCTAGAGGTTCTGGTCACCACACAGATCATGAACTGAGCGCTCAGAAGAAGTTATCAGTATTTCAGATTTAACACGATAAATACAATAAGACAGATGTAGGGAAAAGAAATAGCACTCACTGTAAGATTCACGTTATTAAGAGAAGTAAGAGAAGTAAAGAAAAGAGATTAAGAGAAGTAAAGAAAAATAAAAATGAACTTCCCAAGCGGGGAATCGAACCCCGGCCGCCGCGGAATCCTAGCCACTAGACCACTTGGGAGATGTACCTTACATCGATGTTAATTATCTTGAATGTAAACGCAAGTATATGCTTGTGATTTACTATATGTGAACACGTGTCAACATCATGAAACACAGCGACTGACAGCATTCCGTAGAACCACTGGTAACAGAAACAATGGCAAGCAGTCAGGTAACACGATACTAAGATACACTTAGTGTATTACTAAACAGTCTTCTCAAACTCCACTATAATACTACTTCTACTCGTAATATTGAGAATGGGCTTCCCGTGAAACACGGTGATGTGTGTGAAGTCTAGTGTCCAGAACGACAATTTCTAGAAAGGACAAGTGAATTCAGCTCACTAACTAGCATTTGCCATTGACTACTTCATCATGTTGTCATTACTTGTATGTCTTCTACAAAACATACATCATGTAAGGTGATGTGGTACCTCCCCGGTGTTTCCCAGCGAGGGATAAAGAACGTAGATTTGTAGAGCACCTGCCAGCCTTGAGTCAGTGCCGCTGTACAACATTCACTGCACTGTGAGATTATAATGAAAAGAGCAATAGTGTAAAACGTGAGAAAATCTGGGGGATCAGGTTGAGGACATTAATCAATAGTTGTGAATTACTAACTAACTGATTGACTGATTAACAAACTAAAACACGATGAAAGCTGCAGACGAAACGTTTGCCTCATTATCGGTTTGCACGTTTCCTAATCATCGAGCTTTAATTGTTCGCGTTCACTCTCTTTAAACCCAATGTCACACGTTTCTCTTGATGATAATGATATCACGAAGTTCTCACGATGATACTGTTCATGATATTGATGATAAGTTTGGTGTGATGGTCGTTGTCTAGGTAACGATGTTCATGGTGTGTCAATGGAGATATCTGTCTTGCAATGTAACTCACCCCCGCAGTGCATATTCACCAGGCATTCAACAAGATTCCGTTGGCGCACATAATCCTTTATTACAAAAATAAGACGGACAAACGGAACAGGTTTATACATCCAGAAACATAACGCAATCCATAGAATATGAATATCCTCCTCACAATTTAACCAGCACACATCAATGCCTTCTCACGGCTGGCCTCTAATCTCAATCCACAAGACAGGTAATCCAGCTACAATCCTCGGCTGGAGCTCACACAATACAACCCACACATTGGGTTGGAGCCACTGCTCAACTATAGAACCCACTCTGGGGTTTGGCCTACACTCAATACAGAACCCACTCTGGGTTCCGGCCTGTCTTCCCAACTAGAAGAACAACACAACACGGAGCTCTCTCTTAAACGACCTGACCCGCAGTCGGTCTCCTCTCTCACTGACTTTCCAGTCGCCTGACTTCACACAACACACAACTCTCCCTCGACCCATCCCCCCCTGGGGATTTTCACTCATATCCGCCCCATTATTTCTGAGGGTTGATTGTGTTCCTTGTAGCCAGGTCAGTCACTTTACTGTCTCCCACTCTCATCTCCATTCTTCCTCCTGCCCGGTCACTCAACTCAATGTCAGTGACCCAGGCTTATGTCATTACCCCCCTCTTAAAAGAAAACTTCGTTTTCAAATATTGGGAGACTAAAACTTACTAAACATGTGACCCAGACATATAGCCTGGGTAGCCCTAAGTATGGCTGCACCTTACTCTAGCTACCACACTACATAATACATCAAATGCACATCTATATTCATCACACATAAATACAACCATCTATCTTGTGTATCAATGCATGAACTAATACATCACATAATAATAATAATACATCATAGAAACGCATTATACTTATGTACCCACAGGTCTCTTACTACTTTACGACCACACAATACTATTTGTGTACCGACCCTATATCAGGTGGTTCTGTTCTTGCATTAACCCACCTCTGATTCCTGTCGATGCTGTGTCTACCTTTCATGTACCCATGACTCATGGTACCTCTACAATTACAACATCTGTTTGCTATCCCTAGCCCTGGGTCAGTAATGTCGCGAAAACTCTTTTGACCTGACTCAACTTTCCTATCTGCATATTGCACCGTTACACTTGAGTCTCTGTTTAGTCTGAGCTCTTTATTCAATCTTGGCCCATATACCTGGCACCTTGCTTTCTGCTGCATACGCCTTTTGCCTATGTGCCCTGCACATGCACTATCCTGAGCTGTTCTCGTATATCGGTCTCTATGTGCTAAAGGTACTGCTCCTTGCCCACGTGCAGTTCTGCTATCTGAAAACCTGCGAGTGAGAACATTGTTCTTCCTCTCGAAGCACCCTCTACCTTTCTTTGACTGCCTATGTTCTACTCTCCTACACCCTTGGGAACATTTGTTCAGAGTAGTATCTTGTCTCTGGGAGTCACTAGCACTATATTTGGGATCGATTCTCATCTGCTCAGCTGTACTATCCTTGTCCTGAGTTCCTGTGTCTACTTCAAGTGCCTCTTCTACCTCAGCTATACTCTCTAATTTTGGTTCTCTTGTGGTAACTACCTCGTTACTGCTTACACTATATTTTTGGTCCCAATAAACTACTTCCTCTTCTGTACAATCTTTAACTCCTATAACATTTCCTATGATCAAATCAGCCACTGGTGAGTCCAGAACACACGCTGTCACTCTTCCAGTGATATATGGTGTTTTTACTGTTATTATGGCTACTGGGTAGAACTCTACTGTGCCATTGAATGTTATGCATCTAATCTTTTTCCCTGTATACTCCGAGGGATCTATTAAACTTCTCCTCACTCCGATAGACGTACATCCGGAATCTCTAATTGTTAACGCTGGTCTATCATTGACAAATCCCTGATGCAGCTTCAGACTTCCTCCTTCATGGACTGCTGATCCTGCTTTAACTGTGTGACCACATATTAAGACTGGCTGACTGTCTTTTTCAAAGAGAGGTTTGCACCCACTACAATCTTCATTGTTCAGCGTCTCAATTACTTGTGCTGCATTTGAGTGCTCTGTTTCTCTCATCCTACATTGATGACTGATGTGCCCATTCTTTCCACATTTGAAACAAGTAATCTCCCTTTTAGTGTTGTTCGTTGGTCCATCTGATGGTTGTGCATCACACTGTGCTGCCTTGTGTCTCCAACTCCCACAATTCCAACATCCGGCATAATTTGGACGTCTCTGGAAGTTCCCTCTTCTATATGGGTACCGTCCTACTCTACCAACATTGTTTCCTCGGAAACCATTGTCTTGAAGTTCTTGCTGCTCACCTTTCTGTGCCGAATCCACGCTTTTCGCCCTTGGTCTGATGACTGGATTCTGGTTCTGTTTAGTGTACGCTGCACAGACTATTTCCTCACTCATTAGTTTCCCAATAGATACGTTAGGATGTGCAGTCATGTAGTTTTGCCCTAACTGAGACATTGTGTCTATGTCCTTTGGCTTCCGTTCCTCAAAGAACGCCACTAAATTAGAATTACATGCAGATACTACCTTGTCTCTTAACATTAGATCTACTAATTTATTAAAATCTTTCCCTACTTCTGCAAGCTCCATCCACTTATTAAATGTATTCTTTACTGTGTTAACAAAATCTGTGAAATCTTGATTTGTCTCTGGCCCTAACTGTCTAAACTTTGTTCTATATCCATGCTCAGTTAGTTGGAACTTAGTCAGCAAACGTTGACGTAAGATAGTGTAGTTGTTTCTTTCTTCTACAGGTAAATTGAACATGGTGTCTAGTGCCTTGCCCGTAAGCAGCTCCCCTAGTCTAATCGCATACTGGTCTTCGGGGATGCCTAACACTTTCGCTGATGCCTGATATCTGTCAAGATAAGCTTCAAGGTTGTCTTGGTCCGTAAAGTATGGCAGTTTTAATCTCTGTGACGACTGCGAAGGTCTTCTGCTTTCCTCACTTTGACCCTTCGAAGATAGTTCTAGTTTTTTAATAGCAATTTCCGCTTCCATCTTAATCTTCTCTTTCTCAATTTCCACTTTCATTTGTGTCTCTTCCTGTAGACGCTTGTTTTCTATTTCAGCTAGTTTTACTTCCTGTAGGCGATTGGCCTCGAGTTCTGCCTGTCTCTGTTCTCTTTCGGCTTGTCTCTGGTCTCTTTCAATCTGTTGTTGTTCTTTTGCTTCGGCATACTCTTGTAACTCTTTACCTTTCAGGCCTATTCTTTCACCTGCTTCAATATAATCCATTAAAGTAGGCATCTTGTACTTGTGGACACGTTGCTGTGAATCAGCCAACTATAAATGTACAGACTCTGCTGTTAGTCTTTGTGTCACTTGCCTAAGTACACCCGCACTCCCTGTGTACGTAAATCCGTAGTGCTACAATATCACTCTGTACTCACCCAGTCACTCTATTAGCACTAGGTAGTGAGGTGGGAAGTATCACCTATACTCCCTCGTATATATATCTATGACCAAAAGTTCATGAAGTCCCTGGAAATATTGTTAAACATACATATAAATACGTATACAAACAAATGGATGATAACACTAAGTGATGACTATCCAACGCTAGACTTCACAAGCTGAGTACACGGAGACGATGATGACACAGAAATAAACCACAGTAACAAATACAAGCTTGTGTAGGGACATCCACAGTGCGCGTAAAATATAAATATAAATTGACCAAGACCACTAGACAGCAGAAATGACGAAAGATCACAATAAAAACATATATCCGAACACAACAAATATTATATGTAAATATAACGAAAAGAAAGAGAGAAAGAAAAAGAATATATACTGAAAATATACACAGATCTGACGTCAGACAACTCGGCTCTAGATATTGGTTAAGACTATTTCAATGCCCCTGCACGATACGTCAACTCATTAACGTTTTTCTTACAAAAATATCGTAAGCACCAGAAAGACAACTAACTTATTGTGCTGTATCCCGACTCTCGAGAAACACCCCAACAAATCCCCTACTCTTGACAAACACTGGACCACATACAAATAATTGCGTAACACCCGACAACAATAAATATGACGATGGGAGCAAAACAATAAAAAATAATAATGTGTAACTGGTTGGCCGACAAATATGGGCCTATTAATCCATCGCCAAAAGTTCTTTTTATTCAGTCACCAAAGTTTTTGTTCGTTTTAATAGTTATTCGCCCTCGGCTGGAAATGTCTACGACGCTGGATTTCAAAGCGACTTGTTGTTTTGTTGAATGGTTCCTGAATTCACGTGGTGATCAAAAGTTCCAACTGTCGACAAAAGTTGAAGATGATAGTGATATCCGTAACGTTATTGTACTTTCTCTGTACGTGGTAATAATCCAAAGTGTTCTTTCGATTTGTTGTTACTCTCGTTGCGGAGATGGCGCTTCGCTGTATCATTAATGTTATGGATTTTCGTTACCCGACAAGATTCACCAAAAAGAAAAGGAGAATGGCAGGCAATGTTCAGCGCTTTAAATTTGGGTATATAAATCCTTATCGGCAAAGAAGTACAACCATGGTTGTGATGACGATAAGTTAAAACTGTTTGCTCATAACAGAATAATGATGACAAAGGCTTGAACAAAGACGAAACATCAAGTCTGGCTTTCTTTCAAAACAACCTTGTTTATCCCGATCTCCTGTGGAAATTCCCAGTAACTTTCCACTGTCAAACAGCCTTGCCGTCCAAGGTCAACCTAATTTCTCTTTATCACTCTCAGTGAAAAATTCCTCCGTAAAACACAGTTTTCACACAAACACTTGACAGCCCCCCCCCCCCCCCCGGCTGCGGTATTAACTCCGTGGAAAATCACACTTTCCACTGCTGCCCTAGCACGGCTGTGGTGGGGGTTAACGTAACTTTCCCCTCCTACCTGGACGCTGGTGTACCCACCCGTCCTATTTACTGCGTCGAAAAATCTTGACCAGTCAACTTGCAACAACCCAGTGCGCTTGCCTCCAGCACACACACACACACCATATGTTGAGACGAAATTGCTCGCTGTCTCCAATCTTTGGTTCAATCCTGTCAAACACACACACTAGGACTGACCACACTTGTTGCAAACACCGTTTTGTCCCCGCGACATTTTCTCTGTGCTGTCCGTGACTACACACCCCTGCTACTGCAATCGACTCTCCCGGTCGATTTGTCCTGCGTTAATTCTTTGGCGTCCCCGCCTCGTCTGTTTATGCGTGCTGACCGCCGTTAATTTACCTGTAGTGGACTTGACGTGAACTGACTGCTCGCCTGTGACCTCCGCCGCGTACCCTCCCCGCGCGCTGACAGTTATTTCACGATGTGGCGTCTTACACACACACACGCTGGATATTCCCACTCCCTTCTGGATTAATCCCGTCTGTCTGTGTGAATTATCTGGCGCACACACCGAAGAGTTCACATTAACCTCTTGAATCAACGATGTCTGGCTTGATGGAACGTAGTCACAGATAATAACTCCTCTCTCAGCGAAGAGCCCACAAATATCTCAGAATGACAACACTGTCTATAATGCAATGGGTTTCTCAATATATCCCCGTCGTTCTTGCCAGGGCAGTCCCCAGATGTCACACGTTTCTCTTGATGATAATGATATCACGAAGTTCTCACGATGATACTGTTCATGATATTGATGATAAGTTTGGTGTGATGGTCGTTGTCTAGGTAACGATGTTCATGGTGTGTCAATGGAGATATCTGTCTTGCAATGTAACTCACCCCCGCAGTGCATATTCACCAGGCATTCAACAAGATTCCGTTGGCGCACATAATCCTTTATTACAAAAATAAGACGGACAAACGGAACAGGTTTATACATCCAGAAACATAACGCAATCCATAGAATATGAATATCCTCCTCACAATTTAACCAGCACACATCAATGCCTTCTCACGGCTGGCCTCTAATCTCAATCCACAAGACAGGTAATCCAGCTACAATCCTCGGCTGGAGCTCACACAATACAACCCACACATTGGGTTGGAGCCACTGCTCAACTATAGAACCCACTCTGGGGTTTGGCCTACACTCAATACAGAACCCACTCTGGGTTCCGGCCTGTCTTCCCAACTAGAAGAACAACACAACACGGAGCTCTCTCTTAAACGACCTGACCCGCAGTCGGTCTCCTCTCTCACTGACTTTCCAGTCGCCTGACTTCACACAACACACAACTCTCCCTCGACCCATCCCCCCCTGGGGATTTTCACTCATATCCGCCCCATTATTTCTGAGGGTTGATTGTGTTCCTTGTAGCCAGGTCAGTCACTTTACTGTCTCCCACTCTCATCTCCATTCTTCCTCCTGCCCGGTCACTCAACTCAATGTCAGTGACCCAGGCTTATGTCACCCAAGCTTAGTCCATACACGTGCTACTACTTCTAGTGCACTGGACTGATGTTTGCGTGTGGATTAGCTTTTCCTATTGACAGTCTCCATCGCCATCAGACAAACCAACTCCGACGTTAATTTACTTCTCCAATTCGAGGACGAGAAGTCAACATTTTAGTCCAACTGACCGGTGTAGGGATTGAAACCGAACCTGGCATCATCACACCAGAAATTTAAGATAAGTATTCGTTTGTGCTATGTGTGTGTGTGTTATTGTTTAGTTATTGTTGTCCCGATAATGACGACTTCAGCCGAAACGTACGCCTGTACCTGTGTGTTCTTCGTTTCGACGAGCTTTCCTTAGTCATATTTTGTGCTTTTATTCGAAGTTCCAGTATCAGCTCGGCAGCAGCAAACTCCCAGGTTCGATACCAAAGAGATGAAGTCTGTGATTTTCACTTACGGACTGAATGGCTATCTGTTCATCAGCTAGCTAATTAAGTAACTAACCAACCAAATAGTCAGCCAGCCTAACAGCCAGCAGAAACCAACTTGCATATTGTTACCGCTATATGTTTATTTGCCAGCTCCGTGGCGAAGGTGTTACGGACGCAGTTCGTAATCCCACATACCCGTGCTCGAAACACGGCTGTGGGCCATTTAGAAGTAGACCGCTCTGCGTTGTTGTTTTACAAAATGGTATGGGTGCGTTCGGAAACCAATGAACGTAGACTTGTCAAGAGATCACACCAGCGAAAATTGCTGGTGTTGACTGCGACGTCCTGTAAAGAAGGATAAGCAACGAAATTAACATTTGTTTGCCTACTCCTGTAGAATAATGATATTGTGAACTGAGATCTTATTTATTTAGTTTATTACAACTTTATGTAAACTGTTAAGGCGACAGCAAAACCTAACCAAAATAAAAAAAATAATCTTCCCAAGCGGGGAATCGAACCCCGGCCGCCGCGGTGAGAGCGCGGAATCCTAGCCACTAGACCACTTGGGATTGATATCCGCTTCTGTTTAAATTGCATTTGTCTTCTTTGTTTATACCTTTCGCTTCTTTCTTTCGCTAGAAATGATTGCTTATATCTGCAATGTTGCCTCTTATTTAAAGTACCCACTAACTAACAGAGTGACTAACTATTTAACTTGTAACTAACTATATAGTCCAAATCAATACACATAATAAAGCCCAGAACCTCGGTGGATGGAAAAACACACAGACATTACGTAGGATACACCCGAACATCCACATAACAGGAGAAAATCTTAACAACGGGACTCGATTAACAAAAATAAAATATGTTTAAAACAAACAACACAAAGAAGTACTTATATAAACGGAGTCTGATCGACGAAAACGGAATAACCAACAAACTTGCATATCTCATTTATTCAAAACAATGTATTACCTTAGTTAATTTAAACACAGAAGTCACCAAGAATAACAAAATAATACTATTATACCTATTATTGTTGTTTGTCCATCAAGAATGATGATGACCATTCATTTCATCCAGTGGGGTTGAAGGTGTGGAGCCGTGGGCTCTAAGATGGCTGATAAGGCCTATTTTGGCTCGAAATGTTGTTTGACAATGTGGACAAAGAATGCTTGACGTCTCTGGAGGAGGATTTCCTGCAGTGGTGTTTCTGTCCTGCCTTTTCTTCACAGCTCTTGCAGTCCTGGTTGCCTCACATATAACTGCACCTTTGCGCAATGATGCACGCCACGAATTTCGGTCTCTGGCTGCAGCCTCCCAGGTGTCATGATGAATTCCAAAAGCATTCAGTGAAATTTTCAGAGTGTCTTTAAAACGTTTCCTCTGGCCACCTTGGGAGCGTTTACCACAACGCAGTTCGCTGTAAAAAATTCGTTTAGGGAGCCTGTGATCTGGCATGCGAGTCAAGTGACCAGCCCAGCGAATCTGATTCTTCATCAGTAGAGTGTGGATACTGGGCATGGATGCTCTTTCTAGGACTTCAGTATCTGGAATCTTGTCTTGCCATTTAATCTTCAGTAGCTTCCTAAGGCAGACTGTGTGGAAGTGGTTTAATTTCCTAGCGTGTCGCTGATAAACAGTCCAGGTTTCACAAGCATATAGCAGTGTGGATAATACAACTGCTTTGTAGACTTTTAGCTTTGTTTGCAGGCTTATTCCAGTTCTGTCCCATACATTCTTGTACAGTCTGCCAAAGGCTGCACTGGCCTTGGAGATTCTTGCATTCACTTCGTCATCGATTGTGGCAGCTTGTGACACGGTGCTGCC
This sequence comes from Cepaea nemoralis, assembly GCA_014155875.1. Classification (NCBI taxonomy): domain Eukaryota; kingdom Metazoa; phylum Mollusca; class Gastropoda; order Stylommatophora; family Helicidae; genus Cepaea; species Cepaea nemoralis. Next base: position 12,573 of record JACEFZ010015808.1, read on the forward strand.
AAGATAGGTAAATTTGTCCACAACACTTAGTCTATGATCATTCACTTTGATATTCGGCACAGTGTGATTATTCCCTGGAGCTGGCTGGTACATAACTACAGTCTTCTCCAAGTTGATATTGAGCCCAAAGTTGGCACAGGCATGTGAGAAAGCTGAAACGTTATGTTGCATGTCCGCCTCTGAGTTGGCGTATAGAGCGCAATCATCAGCAAACAGGAGCTCTCTGACTGTGCCACTGTTAATTTTGGTTTTAGCTTTCAGCCTTCTGAGATTGAATAACTTTCCATCCATACGGTAGTTGATGTCTATTCCAATGTCGTCGTTCTCGAAGGCATTCATCAACATGGCTGAAAACATGAGGCTGAACAGTGTTGGTGCCAGGACACATCCTTGCTTCACTCCATTGGTGACAGGAAAGGGTTCAGACAGCTCACCATTTTCCTGTACTCTTGCCTGCATGCCGTCATGAAATAGCCGCACTATTTGGACAAACTTTCGTGGACAGCCATATTTTGCCATAATCTTCCACAGTCCTTCTCTGCTGACTGTATCAAAAGCCTTGGTAAGGTCAATGAAAGTGGAGAACATTTCACAGTTCTGTTCCTGACATTTCTCTTGCAGCTGCCTCGCAGCGAAAATCATGTCAACAGTTCCACGTTCTTTTCTGAAGCCACATTGACTCTCAGGAAGAAGACCTTGATCGAGATGGGCTGTGAGGCGATTGAGAAGAATTCTGGCGAGTATCTTCCCTGCAATTGAAAGCAAGGAGATGCCTCGATGGTTGTCACAGGATTGGCGGTTTCCTTTACGTTTGTAAAGGTGGACTATTGACGCGTCCTTAAAATCTTGTGGCATGGTCTCGTTCATCCATATGTTTGTGAAGACTCGGTGAAGCTGCTCTGTTAGGACCGGCCCACCTGCCTTGTATATCTCTGCTGGGATGGAGTCAGGACCAGGTGCCTTGCCGCTGGAGAGTTGCTGGATGGCTTTGTTTATTTCCACTATGGTTGGCAGGTCATCAAGAGTCTCATTGGTGGGAACTTGAGGAAGGCAATTGATGGTTTCATCATCGAAGAAGGAAGTTGCATTTAAGATTTTGCTGAAATGCTCTGCCCAGCGTTGGAGGATTTCTTTCTTATCGGTGACCAATGTTCCCCCATCTGCACTGAGGAGGGGAACTATGCCTGACCATAGGTTCCAGAATTTATTATCTCGCATATTTTCGCTGATCTCGTCTGGTATATGGACAGATGAATCGTATTTCCCCTCTACTGTGTGTCCACCGTGACGAGGTAGAGGGGCTTGTGCGTCCCAATGACCCCAAGAGCTATGCCGACGGTAGCACAGCTACTGGTAGGGCCACCCATGTCGGACAGGTCAAGGGAGAGGGACCAGACGAAGAGACACACAAACCTAGTGCCTTGTAGGTAGACTGGGGACAGTCAAAGGCTAGGGAAATCACCCCAAATACATGCTTGTCGAAATCGGATGTACTGAGCCACAGGCTTGACAAAGCAGTGCAACGTGAAACCTGCTGCCTTGTAGGTAGACTGGGGACAGTCAAAGGCTAGGGAAAGCATCCCAAATAAATGCTTGTCGAAATCGGATGTACTGAGCCACAGGCTTGACAAAGCAGTGCAACGTAACTTAATTCATGATGTCACAAATCAAAATTAATCGATATGGTGCTAATCCCGTGAAGTCCCATCAGGCGGTGATAGTGCCGGGCCCCCTGCCTCGAGGGGGTCCACCCATGACTACTGGTGGTCACCTTCCCCTGTGCTGTGGAGTCAAGGCACAGAGGAGTAGGTTAAGAGCTATTGACCAAATACCCCGGACACTCAACATACTACAGTGGAATGCCGAAGGAGTTTACAAGAAGAAAGACTCCCTAACACATCGTCTTCATAAAGATAGAATAGATGTGGCATGCATTCAAGAGACACACCTCAACGCCAATCACAAATTCTCAGTCAGAGGATATCAGGCCACACGTTTCGACCGCGAAGGACACAAAGGAGGAGTTCTAATACTTACACGAAATACAATACCTTGCAGCGAAGTATCTGTGATCTCTGACAACCAAACGGAAATTATAGGTGTTGACATAATGATAAAGGACGTGAAAATAAGAATCTACAATCTGTATAGCCCAGCAGATAAGGACCTTACACTCTCAAACATGAAAATAACTGACACAAACTGCATTATTGTCGGAGACTTTAATAGCCGTTCAGAAAGATGGGGATACCCAGATACTGACAAAAGAGGAGATGAATTGGAGGACTGGGAAATAGACTCAAATCTCCATCTACTCAACAAAGCGGATGACACACCGAGCTTCTACTCCAGAAGATGGCTTACCACTTCTACTCCAGACTTAGCTTTCTGCACAGGAGACATCCTCCACAAAATCGATCGCCATGTGCTGGACCAATTAGCAGGTAGTGACCACAGACCAATCAAGCTTGAAATGAATATGGAGTATGTTCCACAGGAGCAAAAGCCCTTGCCCCGCTGGAATTACAAACGAGCAGATTGGGACAGATTTGCCATACTAACAGACAAATATTGTGAAAACATAAATACACGATATGGCAACATAAAGCAAATGGTGGAAAGTCTAAACAGAGCGATAATACAGGCAGCCACTGAGTCCATTCCAAGAGGAGCGAGGAAAAATTACAAACCATACTGGACTGAAGAACTACAAAGTTTGGAGGACAAAGTTGAAGATGCCAGGAAGACAGCAGAGAGAGAACAAACAATTGAAGCAAACATCTCTCTCAAAGCCATCTCAGCAAAATATAAAAGAACAGTAAATCAAACAACAAGAGATTGTTGGAGGGAAAAAACAGAAAACCTGAATTTTGACAGGGATGGAAACAAACTATGGAAACTAGTGAAAGCCATGAACAATGAAGGACCTAGAAACAAACAAATAACAATTAAACAAGGAAATGCCTTGCTTACAGGCAAAAAGGCTGCAAATGCACTAATGGAACACTATGCAAATGCAAACCACATTGATATTACAACCGAACAGAAGAAAGCAATCAAAGACAAACAGACACATCATAGAAATACAGAGACAGCAGCAGAATATATGATGGCAAATCTAACAATGGAAGAAATGGAACAGGCAATGAATACCCTAAAAAAGAAGAAATCACCAGGAAAGGATGGAATCACAAATGAAATGCTAATAGGACTAGGCACCAAGGCAAAGAAGAAACTACTAGCAGTCCTAAATAACAGCTGGAAGAGAGGAATAGTCCCACAGGCATGGAAGGAAGCTATACTAATACCAGTCCCAAAGAAAGGAAAAGACCTGGAAGAACCAAATGGCTATCGACCTATCAGTCTACTGAGCTGTGTAGGAAAATTAATGGAACGCATTATCAATGGCAGGCTAACATGGCATCTGGAAGAAAACAAACTCTTAACACCACACCAAGCAGGATTCAGAAAATACAGATCCACTGAAGATCAAATAACCTATATAGCTCAGGAAATAGAGGATGCCTTCCAAGAGAAAAAGCACACACTAGCAGTCTGGATAGATTTAGAAAAAGCATTTGATAAAGTATGGAAGGAAGGACTGAAAGTAAAACTGCAAAACATGCATGTTTGTGGAAAAATGTATAAATGGATCAGCCACTACCTTGAGAACAGAACTGCCAGGACAAAAGTACAAGGACAAACAAGCAAAATGATGCTGCTGGAGCAAGGTGTCCCCCAAGGAGGAGTTCTTTCACCAACATTATTCCTAGCATATATAAATGACATCACAGAAAATTTTCCAGCCAGAGTACACACATCCTCCTTTGCAGATGACCTAGCCATATGGACATCTGAAGAATATATTAGTACAGCTAACAGCAGAATACAGCAAGCCTTATTAGCGCTAGAGGACTGGTCAAAATCATGGCTAGTGAAGATAAGTGAGGAGAAAACAACATGCACAGTGTTCTCCCTCTCAAATAAAACTCAGCAACCTAAGCTGGTATTGAATGGAAAAATATTGCGCCATGAAGAAAATCCAAACTATCTAGGAGTCACCTTTGATCGTCGCCTGACATGGAAGACACAGGTTGAGAAAAATCGAACAAGAGCAAGGCAGAGAATGGCAATCATGAAAAAGCTTGCTGGTACAACGTGGGGAGCAGATGAGAAAGTTCTCAAGAAGTTATATACTGGACGGGTGAGGCCAGTACTGGAATATGGCATTGCAGCTTGGGCAACAGCAGCTAAGTCAAACTTTAACAAAATAAGTAGAGTCCAAAACCAAGGAATGCGAATCATAACTGGAAGCATGAAGACAACGCCTATTAATGAACTAGAAAAGATCACTTGTTTACAACCAATGCAGGATAGAAGAGATAGCAGAGCCCAGCAACAAGCAGAAAAATTTAGAAGATTGACAGACCACCCTATGTACAACAGATTTAATGGTTTTGGAAAGGGAAGACTGAAGCGTAGCAACTTTGTAGAAACTGCAAAACGAAGGATTAGGGCAGATCCTATACTTAACATATCAACAGTCAAGCCCATACACAATGCACACGACTTCCCAGCTTGGAGACAGCAGCAACTGCCTGAGATGATAGAAAACATTCCTGGTATTGAGAAAAAGAACACTCAGCATGAAACCGAAAGAAGAGAAATAACCCTAAACTACATAAAAGAACATTACCCAAGCAGGAATTGGACCCATGCATATACAGATGGATCAGCCAAAAATTCAATAGAGAATGGAGGAGGAGGAATTCTCCTAAATTTAAAAAACGGAGTGAAAAAAACACATTCAATGGCAACTGGAAAATTTTCAAGTAACTTCAAAGCGGAGGTAGAGGCTTTGAAAACTGCAGCAGAAATGCTCCTGATGGAGGAAAATAAAGAGAAGCAAATAGCTATCTTCACAGATGCAAAGTCAGCTGTCTCAATACTCAAGAGCAATAACAGCACAGAACTAACTGACCTAAGAGCAGCACTCCATGGTCTATGCCAGAAATCCAAAAAAGTTGTAATACAGTGGATCCCATCACATTGCAGTATACCTGGAAACGAAGAGGCTGACAGACTGGCAAAAGAGGGCGGACGACTACCACAGCCTGACATAGACATAACCTATAATGAGGCAAAGAGGTTGATAAAAAGCACTTATAGAACCAAATGGGAATCTGAGCATCCAGGCCATCAGAAGGATGATGCATATTACAAACTCGACCGAAGAGAACAAGTAGCAATCTTCAGACTCCGCACAGGACATAACAGGCTGAAATACCACTTGTTCAATAAACTAAAGATAGGAGATACTGATGAATGTAATTGTAGAACTGGAAAAATGACAGCAAAACATTTGCTGCAGGATTGCCCAACGTATGCAGAACAGAGAAAGATATTTTGGCTCACACCTGCTTCATTTGAGGACAAGCTCTATGGAGATATCAACAAGCTCAAGTTGACCGCAGCTTACTTTAACTACATACAGGTTGACATTTAAAGGTGCATGAAGACCCAGAGGCATGAAATGAAATATTGCTTGGATAGCAAATCCATTATGTGGAAAGTCCAAATCGAAAGCTCGCTGTGTGGGCTTCATAAAAGGTGGAAAAGTGTCCTAGTGGCACGAAATGGAATATTGCTTGATAGCAAATCCATTACGTGGAAAGTCCGAATCAAAAGCCCATTGTGTGGGCTTCATAAAAGGTGGAAAAGTGTCCTAGTGGCATGAAATGGAATATTGCTTGGATAGCAAATCCATTACGTGGAAAGTCCGAATCGAAAGCTCACTGTGTGGATGTCATCTGCAGACTGCATACTTCTGGTTTCCGGAAGAACAGCCTATGGTGAACGGAAGGCCCAATATACGGAAGTGAGGCTAAGCAGCCATGTGCAGGACGTGACGATTCCTTGGGTGAGCCCAGTACCAGAGCGCTATGTATCGGCTCTGCAAGTATGGAAGCCTCCTTGGATGGCGGGGAATGCCCATGGTCTGCCCCTGCCTTCCCTTGAGGGCTGACCAGGATCTTTGGCTGTTCTATATGGACCAGCTGGGATGGGGGATAACACCACAACAGTGAGAGTCAAACGTCCTAAGAAACCCCCGGGAAGGTTAACCCGGTCAACAAATGCCCGCAGAAGTCGGATGTGTCGGCCTAACGGCGCAAGAACGCAGCTCTGCTGTAAACAGGCACAACGCAATCACATCCGAAAAAAAACTCCGGATGAACGAAGAAGAAGAAGAAGAATCGTATTTTGGCTGAAATAAATAAGTAGTGACTGATACTGTTAGAATGTCAAGCATTTGATTATCCACACAGTACAGCAAAGTCACAAAGAAGTATTTCTGCCTGCATAATCCAGGTTTCAGACGTCTAATTGGTAAGACCTAGACGCATTTGAGTAACAGTTCGTCGAATACAGTATACGAAACGCCTTTTCTTTGTTAATTGTATGGTCGAAATATTCATTTGTATTGCAGTTGAGGAGGAATTAAAATTAAAAAAAACAAAAACAGAAAGAGCTATCTCAGCCAGCATGATGGAATGCGGAAGTGGAGAAAGGGTGGACACTTAAAAGACATGCAGTCTAATTCTGGCAAGAAGTCAGCATGATTGAATGGATAAGAGTGTTCTTAAACTTGCAGTGTGCTGATGCTGAAGTAACGGGTTCAACCCCTACACCTGTCAATTGGACTAAAATGTCTTTACGTACTTGACTTAGGGACGTTAATTACAAGTACCTCTGAAGTCCGAGTGGGTTCGACTGATGGTGAGGGACACTGGTAATAGGGGAAGCTAATCCACACGAAAAAATCATTCCATTGCATTAGAAGTAGTAGCACGTGTGTGGATTAAGCTAGAGTTCAAAGCAAGGGAGCAAAACAAAAACAAAACATATCATGGCAAAGAGCAAAGAAATCCAGAAACTCTCAAGAAGAGGCACTTAGTGAACTAAATATGACATGCTAACCAACAGTTCTAGCTTTAAAGATGTCGCTTCAACAAGCGATACTTACCAAAAGGGAAGCACTTTGCAAAGTGGTGTGCAAAGCAAAATCAATCTAGAGGTTCTGGTCACCACACAGATCATGAACTGAGCGCTCAGAAGAAGTTATCAGTATTTCAGATTTAACACGATAAATACAATAAGACAGATGTAGGGAAAAGAAATAGCACTCACTGTAAGATTCACGTTATTAAGAGAAGTAAGAGAAGTAAAGAAAAGAGATTAAGAGAAGTAAAGAAAAATAAAAATGAACTTCCCAAGCGGGGAATCGAACCCCGGCCGCCGCGGAATCCTAGCCACTAGACCACTTGGGAGATGTACCTTACATCGATGTTAATTATCTTGAATGTAAACGCAAGTATATGCTTGTGATTTACTATATGTGAACACGTGTCAACATCATGAAACACAGCGACTGACAGCATTCCGTAGAACCACTGGTAACAGAAACAATGGCAAGCAGTCAGGTAACACGATACTAAGATACACTTAGTGTATTACTAAACAGTCTTCTCAAACTCCACTATAATACTACTTCTACTCGTAATATTGAGAATGGGCTTCCCGTGAAACACGGTGATGTGTGTGAAGTCTAGTGTCCAGAACGACAATTTCTAGAAAGGACAAGTGAATTCAGCTCACTAACTAGCATTTGCCATTGACTACTTCATCATGTTGTCATTACTTGTATGTCTTCTACAAAACATACATCATGTAAGGTGATGTGGTACCTCCCCGGTGTTTCCCAGCGAGGGATAAAGAACGTAGATTTGTAGAGCACCTGCCAGCCTTGAGTCAGTGCCGCTGTACAACATTCACTGCACTGTGAGATTATAATGAAAAGAGCAATAGTGTAAAACGTGAGAAAATCTGGGGGATCAGGTTGAGGACATTAATCAATAGTTGTGAATTACTAACTAACTGATTGACTGATTAACAAACTAAAACACGATGAAAGCTGCAGACGAAACGTTTGCCTCATTATCGGTTTGCACGTTTCCTAATCATCGAGCTTTAATTGTTCGCGTTCACTCTCTTTAAACCCAAGCTTAGTCCATACACGTGCTACTACTTCTAGTGCACTGGACTGATGTTTGCGTGTGGATTAGCTTTTCCTATTGACAGTCTCCATCGCCATCAGACAAACCAACTCCGACGTTAATTTACTTCTCCAATTCGAGGACGAGAAGTCAACATTTTAGTCCAACTGACCGGTGTAGGGATTGAAACCGAACCTGGCATCATCACACCAGAAATTTAAGATAAGTATTCGTTTGTGCTATGTGTGTGTGTGTTATTGTTTAGTTATTGTTGTCCCGATAATGACGACTTCAGCCGAAACGTACGCCTGTACCTGTGTGTTCTTCGTTTCGACGAGCTTTCCTTAGTCATATTTTGTGCTTTTATTCGAAGTCCAGTATCAGCTCGGCAGCAGCAAACTCCCAGGTTCGATACCAAAGAGATGAAGTCTGTGATTTTCACTTACGGACTGAATGGCTATCTGTTCATCAGCTAGCTAATTAAGTAACTAACCAACCAAATAGTCAGCCAGCCTAACAGCCAGCAGAAACCAACTTGCATATTGTTACCGCTATATGTTTATTTGCCAGCTCCGTGGCGAAGGTGTTACGGACGCAGTTCGTAATCCCACATACCCGTGCTCGAAACACGGCTGTGGGCCATTTAGAAGTAGACCGCTCTGCGTTGTTGTTTTACAAAATGGTATGGGTGCGTTCGGAAACCAATGAACGTAGACTTGTCAAGAGATCACACCAGCGAAAATTGCTGGTGTTGACTGCGACGTCCTGTAAAGAAGGATAGGCAACGAAATTAACATTTGTTTGCCTACTCCTGTAGAATAATGATATTGTGAACTGAGATCTTATTTATTTAGTTTATTACAACTTTATGTAAACTGTTAAGGCGACAGCAAAACCTAACCAAAATAAAAAAAATAATCTTCCCAAGCGGGGAATCGAACCCCGGCCGCCGCGGTGAGAGCGCGGAATCCTAGCCACTAGACCACTTGGGATTGATATCCGCTTCTGTTTAAATTGCATTTGTCTTCTTTGTTTATACCTTTCGCTTCTTTCTTTCGCTAGAAATGATTGCTTATATCTGCAATGTTGCCTCTTATTTAAAGTACCCACTAACTAACAGAGTGACTAACTATTTAACTTGTAACTAACTATATAGTCCAAATCAATACACATAATAAAGCCCAGAACCTCGGTGGATGGAAAAACACACAGACATTACGTAGGATACACCCGAACATCCACATAACAGGAGAAAATCTTAACAACGGGACTCGATTAACAAAAATAAAATATGTTTAAAACAAACAACACAAAGAAGTACTTATATAAACGGAGTCTGATCGACGAAAACGGAATAACCAACAAACTTGCATATCTCATTTATTCAAAACAATGTATTACCTTAGTTAATTTAAACACAGAAGTCACCAAGAATAACAAAATAATACTATTATACCTATTATTAATAGGTTCCAGAATTTATTATCTCGCATATTTTCGCTGATCTCGTCTGGTATATGGACAGATGAATCGTATTTTGGCTGAAATAAATAAGTAGTGACTGATACTGTTAGAATGTCAAGCATTTGATTATCCACACAGTACAGCAAAGTCACAAAGAAGTATTTCTGCCTGCATAATCCAGGTTTCAGACGTCTAATTGGTAAGACCTAGACGCATTTGAGTAACAGTTCGTCGAATACAGTATACGAAACGCCTTTTCTTTGTTAATTGTATGGTCGAAATATTCATTTGTATTGCAGTTGAGGAGGAATTAAAATTAAAAAAAACAAAAACAGAAAGAGCTATCTCAGCCAGCATGATGGAATGCGGAAGTGGAGAAAGGGTGGACACTTAAAAGACATGCAGTCTAATTCTGGCAAGAAGTCAGCATGATTGAATGGATAAGAGTGTTCTTAAACTTGCAGTGTGCTGATGCTGAAGTAACGGGTTCAACCCCTACACCTGTCAATTGGACTAAAATGTCTTTACGTACTTGACTTAGGGACGTTAATTACAAGTACCTCTGAAGTCCGAGTGGGTTCGACTGATGGTGAGGGACACTGGTAATAGGGGAAGCTAATCCACACGAAAAAATCATTCCATTGCATTAGAAGTAGTAGCACGTGTGTGGATTAAGCTAGAGTTCAAAGCAAGGGAGCAAAACAAAAACAAAACATATCACGGCAAAGAGCAAATAAATCCAGAAGCTCTCAAGAAGAGGCACTTAGTGAACTAAATATGACATGCTAACCAACAGTTCTAGCTTTAAAGATGTCGCTTCAACAAGCGATACTTACCAAAAGGGAAGCACTTTGCAAAGTTGTGTGCAAAGCAAAATCAATCTAGAGGTTCTGGTCACCACACAGATCATGAACTGAGCGCTCAGAAGAAGTTATCAGTATTTCAGATTTAACACGATAAATACAATAAGACAGATGTAGGGAAAAGAAATAGCACTCACTGTAAGATTCACGTTATTAAGAGAAGTAAGAGAAGTAAAGAAAAGAGATTAAGAGAAGTAAAGAAAAATAAAAATGAACTTCCCAAGCGGGGAATCGAACCCCGGCCGCCGCGGAATCCTAGCCACTAGACCACTTGGGAGATGTACCTTACATCGATGTTAATTATCTTGAATGTAAACGCAAGTATATGCTTGTGATTTACTATATGTGAACACGTGTCAACATCATGAAACACAGCGACTGACAGCATTCCGTAGAACCACTGGTAACAGAAACAATGGCAAGCAGTCAGGTAACACGATACTAAGATACACTTAGTGTATTACTAAACAGTCTTCTCAAACTCCACTATAATACTACTTCTACTCGTAATATTGAGAATGGGCTTCCCGTGAAACACGGTGATGTGTGTGAAGTCTAGTGTCCAGAACGACAATTTTTAGAAAGGACAAGTGAATTCAGCTCACTAACTAGCATTTGCCATTGACTACTTCATCATGTTGTCATTACTTGTATGTCTTCTACAAAACATACATCATGTAAGGTGATGTGGTACCTCCCCGGTGTTTCCCAGCGAGGGATAAAGAACGTAGATTTGTAGAGCACCTGCCAGCCTTGAGTCAGTGCCGCTGTACAACATTCACTGCACTGTGAGATTATAATGAAAAGAGCAATAGTGTAAAACGTGAGAAAATCTGGGGGATCAGGTTGAGGACATTAATCAATAGTTGTGAATTACTAACTAACTGATTGACTGATTAACAAACTAAAACACGATGAAAGCTGCAGACGAAACGTTTGCCTCATTATCGGTTTGCACGTTTCCTAATCATCGAGCTTTAATTGTTCGCGTTCACTCTCTTTAAACCCAAGCTTAGTCCATACACGTGCTACTACTTCTAGTGCACTGGACTGATGTTTGCGTGTGGATTAGCTTTTCCTATTGACAGTCTCCATCGCCATCAGACAAACCAACTCCGACGTTAATTTACTTCTCCAATTCGAGGACGAGAAGTCAACATTTTAGTCCAACTGACCGGTGTAGGGATTGAAACCGAACCTGGCATCATCACACCAGAAATTTAAGATAAATATTCGTTTGTGCTATGTGTGTGTGTTATTGTTTAGTTATTGTTGTCCCGATAATGACGACTTCAGCCGAAACGTACGCCTGTACCTGTGTGTTCTTCGTTTCGACGAGCTTTCCTTAGTCATATTTTGTGCTTTTATTCGAAGTCCAGTATCAGCTCGGCAGCAGCAAACTCCCAGGTTCGATACCAAAGAGATGAAGTCTGTGATTTTCACTTACGGACTGAATGGCTATCTGTTCATCAGCTAGCTAATTAAGTAACTAACCAATCAAATAGTCAGCCAGCCTAACAGCCAGCAGAAACCAACTTGCATATTGTTACCGCTATATGTTTATTTGCCAGCTCCGTGGCGAAGGTGTTACGGACGCAGTTCGTAATCCCACATACCCGTGCTCGAAACACGGCTGTGGGCCATTTAGAAGTAGACCGCTCTGCGTTGTTGTTTTACAAAATGGTATGGGTGCGTTCGGAAACCAATGAACGTAGACTTGTCAAGAGATCACACCAGCGAAAATTGCTGGTGTTGACTGCGACGTCCTGTAAAGAAGGATAGGCAACGAAATTAACATTTGTTTGCCTACTCCTGTAGAATAATGATATTGTGAACTGAGATCTTATTTATTTAGTTTATTACAACTTTATGTAAACTGTTAAGGCGACAGCAAACCCTAACCAAAATAAAAAAAATAATCTTCCCAAGAGGGGAATCGAACCCCGGCCGCCGCGGTGAGAGCGCGGAATCCTAGCCACTAGACCACTTGGGATTGATATCCGCTTCTGTTTAAATTGCATTTGTCTTCTTTGTTTATACCTTTCGCTTCTTTCTTTCGCTAGAAATGATTGCTTATATCTGCAATGTTGCCTCTTATTTAAAGTACCCACTAACTAACAGAGTGATTAACTATTTAACTTGTAACTATCTATATAGTCCAAATCAATACACATAATAAAGCCCAGAACCTCGGTGGATGGAAAAACACACAGACATTACGTAGGATACACCCGAACATCCACATAACAGGAGAAAATCTTAACAACGGGACTCGATTAACAAAAATAAAATATGTTTAAAACAAACAACACAAAGAAGTACTTATATAAACGGAGTCTGATCGACGAAAACGGAATAACCAACAAACTTGCATATCTCATTTATTCAAAACAATGTATTACCTTAGTTAATTTAAACACAGAAGTCACCAAGAATAACAAAATAATACTATTATACCTATTATTAATAGGTTCCAGAATTTATTATCTCGCATATTTTCGCTGATCTCGTCTGGTATATGGACAGATGAATCGTATTTTGGCTGAAATAAATAAGTAGTGACTGATACTGTTAGAATGTCAAGCATTTGATTATCCACACAGTACAGCAAAGTCACAAAGAAGTATTTCTGCCTGCATAATCCAGGTTTCAGACGTCTAATTGGTAAGACCTAGACGCATTTGAGTAACAGTTCGTCGAATACAGTATACGAAACGCCTTTTCTTTGTTAATTGTATGGTCGAAATATTCATTTGTATTGCAGTTGAGGAGGAATTAAAATTAAAAAAAACAAAAACAGAAAGAGCTATCTCAGCCAGCATGATGGAATGCGGAAGTGGAGAAAGGGTGGACACTTAAAAGACATGCAGTCTAATTCTGGCAAGAAGTCAGCATGATTGAATGGATAAGAGTGTTCTTAAACTTGCAGTGTGCTGATGCTGAAGTAACGGGTTCAACCCCTACACCTGTCAATTGGACTAAAATGTCTTTACGTACTTGACTTAGGGACGTTAATTACAAGTACCTCTGAAGTCCGAGTGGGTTCGACTGATGGTGAGGGACACTGGTAATAGGGGAAGCTAATCCACACGAAAAAATCATTCCATTGCATTAGAAGTAGTAGCACGTGTGTGGATTAAGCTAGAGTTCAAAGCCAGGGAGCAAAACAAAAACAAACCATATCACGGCAAAGAGCAAAGAAATCCAGAAACTCTCAAGAAGAGGCACTTAGTGAACTAAATATGACATGCTAACCAACAGTTCTAGCTTTAAAGATGTCGCTTCAACAAGCGATACTTACCAAAAGGGAAGCACTTTGCAAAGTGGTGTGCAAAGCAAAATCAATCTAGAGGTTCTGGTCACCACACAGATCATGAACTGAGCGCTCAGAAGAAGTTATCAGTATTTCAGATTTAACACGATAAATACAATAAGACAGATTCTTCTTCTTCTTTCGTTCGCTTGAAATATGTCTATATCTGCAATGTCGTCTCTTGCATGAATTGAACTGTGTTTTTTTCAGTTCACACAGTGGTCCATAGAGTTTATCTTCCACTGTCGTCTCTCTAGGCCAGAAGGTTTGCCTAGATATGTTATATTTTGGGCAGTCTTGGAGTATGTGCTCTGCTGTCTGCGACGCCAATCCACATGTGCACATGGCTGTTTCACCAATCTTGAATTTTGTATACATGTGGTTGCGTAATCTATTGTGTCCTGTTCTGAGGCGCAGAATAATGACTTGTTCTGGTCTGTCCATAATGTGGTAGTCATCTTGAGCAGGTTTTGGTGGCTTTCTGACTGATTTGATCATTCTTTTCTTTTGGTGGTATGTAACGGGCACATCAGGCTGTTCCTCTTTGGCTCCTTCCTTAGCCAATTGATCAGCTCTGTCGTTTCCGGGTACTCCACAGTGGGATGGTATCCACTGTATGGTGACTTTATGCTGACTGCTAAGTTCAGAAAGTAGTGTCCTTAGTACTGGCAATTTCCCAGAGAGGAGCGCCTCGAGTACTGATTTTGCATCTGTTAGTAGCACCACAGGTTGAGTACCATTGCTGTTATTTAGTAATTTCTCTGTTGCTATCTTGATTGCCTCAATTTCGGCATCATAGTTATGGCAGTACTTTCCTGTCGGTACTCTGGCTGTGTCCCTAGTATTATTTGGGTATTCTATGTACACTCCCGCTCCTCCATTTCGAACAGCATTTTGTGCTGACCCATCTGTGTAGACTCGGATCCAGAGGTCCTGTGGGTATTCTTCATCAAGGAAGCTGAGAGTGGCTGTTCTGCGCTGCACACAGTTCTGTTCTTCCTTGTCAAATATTCCTCTCACTTTTGTCTGGATTTGTAACGATAGTCTATGCTCATCTTTCCATGGAGTTCGCTCTGGAATAGTTGTTAGGGGGATACCAACTGTGGGCAGATCAGTGGTTTCTCTGCAGAGTCGTTTGGCCTGGTGGATAAAACTACTTCTTTTCAACCGCCCCATAGCTAGGTTTTCAAATCTGTTCTTCATAGGGTGGCCTGGCAAGCTGAGAAACTTTTCTGCTTGTATTAGCGTTTTCGTATCTCTGCGCTCACTCAGTGCCTGTGTCCTCCCCATCTTCTCCATTTCCACTATAGGGGTTGATCTCATCCCTCCTGTGGTGACTCTAAGTGCTTGATTTTGCACCTTGTCCAGCTCTTGTAGTGTGGTATTTGATGCTGAACACCACGCAGTTGACCCATATTCCAGGTGTGGTCGTATGCTCTGTTGGTAAACTTTGCTAAGTATTTTCGTACTGGCTCCCCATGTGGTTCCATTTAGCTTTCTCAGGATGGCTATTTTCCTTCTGGCTTTTGCTACTGCTTTGTTGATGTGCTTTCTCCATGTCAGCTTGCCATCAAATGTTACTCCAAGGTATGTTGGTTCTTTATCTTCTCTTAGGGGTGTTCCATTTATCTGGATGATCCCTGCCTTTTGTTTTGGAGAGAGGGTAAATAGGGTTGTGCTGCACTTGTCAGTGTTTATGCTGACACACCATCTATTTGCCCATGCAGCAAATGTATCTACAGCTCTTTGTAGCAATCTGGTGGCCACTGATGCATATTCATTTGTGCTCCATAGAACCAGGTCATCGGCGTACATTGCCGCTTTAATTCCATGCGGTAGGTGAGCAACAAGATCATTGATGAAGATTAGAAAAAGTGTGGGGGACAAGACTCCGCCCTGGGGGACACCGTGACGCAGTAGTACTTTCTTGCTCTTGAGTCCGTCTATCTGTACTCGGGCTCTTCTGTTGTGCAAGTATGCTTTCACCCATTTGTACATTCTTCCATTGACCTTGCAGTTTCTCAGTTTCTTCATCAGACCTTCTTTCCAGACTTTGTCAAAGGCTTTCTTCAGATCTATTCATGCCGCAAGCACCAGCTTCTTCTCTTGGAATGCATCCTCAATTTCTTGAGAGAGGTAGGTTGTCTGATCTTCCGTAGAGTAGCACTGCCTAAAGCCAGCCTGCTGTGGCACAAGGATGTTTTTACTTTCAATGTACCACTGCAGTCTGTGATTGATGATGCGCTCCAGTGGTTTGCAGAGACAGCTGGTGAGGCTAATTGGTCTGTAGCTAGAGGCAATGGAACCATCTTTCCCTGATTTTAGGAGGGGTATCATGATTGCTTCTCTCCAGGCTTGTGGAACACTGCCTAAGGTCCAGCTGTTATTGAAGATCTGCAACAGCTTTGTTTTGGCCTCTGTTCCTAGGTTCCTGATCATTTCATTGGAGATACCATCAGCTCCTGGTGACTTTCTCATTTTCAGTTTTGATATGGCTAGCTCCAGTTCGCTGATTGTGATGGGTGCCTCCAGAACCTCATGTACTATTTCCTTCTGTCCTGTATGTTGTCGTTTCTCTCGAATCTCTTGTTGTTTCTCTGGACTAATTTTGATATTGCTATCTTGTGCGAACGAGTCTGCAAAATGGTCAGCTGCTTGCTTTCTTGTTAAGATTTTTCCATCTTTATGTAGTGCAATTTTTGAGTTTCTCCCTGTGCCCTCGTCATTAAGCTGTTTTATTAGCTTCCACAATTTCCTTGTGTCTCTTTCAAAGTTCAGAGACTCTGTTTTCTCCTGCCAGCTTTTCCGTCTAGCCTGCAGCTTGGCCCTTTGAAATTTGGCTTTTGCATGCTGGAATTTATTGTGGTGCTCTTGGCTGGGTGTGGCCTCTGCTTGCTTTCTACACACTTCAACATCATTATGCAACTGTTCCAGTTCACTACTCCAGTAGGGTTTATATTGTTTACGGGCTCCTCTTGGTACTGTTTCTCGCGCTGCCTGTAGTATGCATTTCCCAAACTCTTCAACTGCTTTATTTATGTCTTTCTCAGTGTTCAGGTTTCTAACCAGTATGCTGGTGCGATGCTTGTACATTGCCCAGTCTGCTTTCTTGTAGTTCCACCTCGAGAGGGTGCTGCGTTCACTTACAAGCTCATTTTCTACGGTTAGAAAGACTGGCCGATGGTCACTGCCACCAAGTTGTTTCCCAACAGTTCGTGTAATGTTCCACTCCAGGTCTGGTGAATGAAAAGCCAGGTCAGGTGTAGTTATAGAGTGCCATGATCTCGAGTAGAAAGTATGTGGGTCGGACGGCTTGTTAATCAACATGAATCTATTCTCATCCTGCCAGTCTTCCAGTCTCTCTCCTCTCTGGTCCATGTGATCATAGCCCCAGCTCTGCGAGTGGCTGTTGAAATCGCCACACACAATCATTTTTTCTTTTAGTGGTAGAGTGTCCAGTGCCTGTGGGCGGTCACTTGGACAGTAGTAATTGATCAGATGTAGATCTGTATTACCTGTCTTAAATTTAAGTGTCTGATACTCAGCCCCTTCCATGTAGACTTTGATTTGGGAAGCCATGATGTTATTTCTTACAAGGGTCAGTATCCCACCTTTTCGCCTGTTCTTTCGGTCAGATCGGTAACACTGGTAGCCTCTGATTTTGAAGGCTATATTTTCATTGAGGTGAGTTTCTTGCAAGCAACATATGCTTACTTTTTCTTGGTCCAAGATTTTTTCTAATTCTATTCTTTTGTTGCTGACTCCCTCCGCATTCCAGTGCATTATTTTAAGTCTTCGTTTAGTATGGCCAGTCGTCCTATTCTCATGTCCCCTGGCTCCACAGGACATCTGAGAAGGACCTCCAGTAGTTGGGGTTGGACCCTTTCGAGACATAGGGCCCGGCACTGCACCTGCCTGGGGGTCCAAAGCAGGGCGAGCACCATAACGATTAGCAGTAGTCGACATATTCCATTTTGCGTAATTGCGTGGCATCCTGATTTCTGTGGTGCGCCTCTTGGCTGGTTGCCTCCGTCTTCAGCACCTTTCTTTTGCTAGAGCAGACTGTGGTCTCACTCGAGTGTAGATGTGTACGCGCGCACACACCTGTCTGCGCATGCATGTACGTGCATACACATCTAGAGCATACTGGTTATTTTCCGGCGCCAGAGACTCGCCGTCGCCCCTTCTCCTGTTAGTTTAAACAGGTCCGCCACGTGAAGGCCAGGAGTTGGACTTTTGCTGCATAGGTTATGTATTCACGAGCCATTGAGGTATTTGAGCAATGTTGGGCGCTCACCCCAACACCGCGCCTCGGCTACATACAGCAACATTTGGAACCCAATAAGACAGATGTAGGGAAAAGAAATAGCACTCACTGTAAGATTCACGTTATTAAGAGAAGTAAGAGAAGTAAAGAAAAGAGATTAAGAGAAGTAAAGAAAAATAAAAATGAACTTCCCAAGCGGGGAATCGAACCCCGGCCGCCGCGGTGAAAGCGCGGAATCCTAGCCACTAGACCACTTGGGAGATGTACCTTACATCGATGTTAATTATCTTGAATGTAAACGCAAGTATATGCTTGTGATTTACTATATGTGAACACGTGTCAACATCATGAAACACAGCGACTGACAGCATTCCGTAGAACCACTGGTAACAGAAACAATGGCAAACAGTCAGGTAACACGATACTAAGATACACTTAGTGTATTACTAAACAGTCTTCTCAAACTCCACTATACTACTACTTCTACTCGTAATATTGAGAATGGGCTTCCCGTGAAACACGGTGATGTGTGTGAAGTCTAGTGTCCAGAACGACAATTTTTAGAAAGGACAAGTGAATTCAGCTCACTAACTAGCATTTGCCATTGACTACTTCATCATGTTGTCATTACTTGTATGTCTTCTACAAAACATACATCATGTAAGGTGATGTGGTACCTCCCCGGTGTTTCCCAGCGAGGGATAAAGAACGTGGATTTGTAGAGCACCTGCCAGCCTTGAGTCAGTGCCGCTGTACAGCATTCACTGCACTGTGAGATTATAATGAAAAGAGCAATAGTGTAAAACGTGAGAAAATCTGGGGGATCAGGTTGAGGACATTAATCAATAGTTGTGAATTACTAACTAACTGATTGACTGATTAACAAACTAAAACACGATGAAAGCTGCAGACGAAACGTTTGCCTCATTATCGGTTTGCACGTTTCCTAATCATCGAGCTTTAATTGTTCGCGTTCACTCTCTTTAAACCCAAGCTTAGTCCATACACGTGCTACTACTTCTAGTGCACTGGACTGATGTCTGCGTGTGGATTAGCTTTTCCTATTGACAGTGTCCATCGCCATCAGACAAACCAACTCCGACGTTAATTTACTTCTCCAATTCGAGGACGAGAAGTCAACATTTTAGTCGAACTGACCGGTGTAGGGATTGAAACCGAACCTGGCATCATCACACCAGAAATTTAAGATAAGTATTCGTTTGTGCTATGTGTGTGTGTGTTATTGTTTAGTTATTGTTGTCCCGATAATGACGACTTCAGCCGAAACGTACGCCTGTACCTGTGTGTTCTTTGTTTCGACGAGCTTTCCTTAGTCATATTTTGTGCTTTTATTCGAAGTCCAGTATCAGCTCGGCAGCAGCAAACTCCCAGGTTCGATACCAAAGAGATGAAGTCTGTGATTTTCACTTACGGACTGAATGGCTATCTGTTCATCAGCTAGCTAATTAAGTAACTAACCAACCAAATAGTCAGCCAGCCTAACAGCCAGCAGAAACCAACTTGCATATTGTTACCGCTATATGTTTATTTGCCCGCTCCGTGGCGAAGGTGTTACGGACGCAGTTCGTAATCCCACATACCCGTGCTCGAAACCCAAAAGGCTGTTGTTTGTACCCCTTT
>JACEFZ010015809.1:0-117500 GCA_014155875.1 Cepaea nemoralis
GATCAATCTGTTCCAACAGTACATCTCCAAGATCAATCTGTTCAACCAGTATAAACACCAAGATCAATCTGTTCAACCAGTATAACACCAAGATCATCTGTTCAACCAGTACATCTCCAAGATCAATCTGTTTCAACCAGTATAACTCCAAGATTCAATTGTTCAACCAGTATATCTCCAAGATCATCTGTTCACCAGTACATCTCCAAGATCAATCTGTTCAACCAGTATAACTCCAGATCAATCTGTTCAACCAGTATAACTCCAAGATCAATTTGTTCAACAGTATATCTCCAAGATCAATCTGTTCAACCAGTACATCTCCAAGATCAATCTGTTCAACCAGTATCTAACTCCAAGATCAATTTGTTCAACCAGTATATCTCCAAGATCAATCTGTTCAACCAGTACATCTCCAAGATCAATCTGTTCAACCAGTATAACTCCAAGATCAATTTGTTCAACCAGTACATCTCCAAGATCAATCTGTTCAACCAGTATAACTCCAAGATCAATTTGTTCAACCAGTATATCTCCAAGATCAATCTGTTCAACCAGTACATCTCCAAGATCAATTTGTTCAACCAGTATATCTCCAAGATCAACTTGTTTAACCAGTATATCTCCAAGATCAATCTGTTCAACCAGTACATCTCCAAGATCAATTTGTTCAACCAGTATATCTCCAAGATCAATCTGTTCAACCAGTACATCTCCAAGATCAATTTGTTCAACCAGTACATCTCCAAGATCAATTTGTTCAACCAGTACATCTCCAAGATCAATTTGTTCAACCAGTATAACACCAAGATCAACTTGTTCAACCAGTATATCTCCAAGATCAATCTGTTCAACCAGTACATCTCCAAGATCAATTTGTTCAACCAGTATATCTCCAAGATCAACTTGTTCAACCAGTATATCTCCAAGATCAATCTGTTCAACCAGTACATCTCCAAGATCAATTTGTTCAACCAGTATATCTCCAAGATCAACTTGTTTAACCAGTATAACACCAAGATCAATCTGTTCAACCAGTATAATTCCAAGATCAACATGTTCAACCAGTATAACTCCAAGATCAACATGTTCAACCAGTATAATTCCAAGATCAACATGTTCAACCAGTATATCTGCAAGATCAATTTGTTCAACCAGTATATCTGCAAGATCAACTTGTTTAACCAGTATAACTCCAAGATCAATCTGTTCAACCAGTATAACTCCAAGATCAACATGTTCAACCAGTATATCTCCAAGATCAATTTGTTCAACCAGTATATCTGCAAGATCAACTTGTTTAACCAGTATATCTCCAAGATCAATCTGTTCAACCAGTATAACTCCAAGATCAATTTCTTCAACCAGTATATCTCCAAGATCAATTTGTTCAACCAGTATAACTCCAAGATCAATTTGTTCAACCAGTATAACTCCAAGATCAATTTGTTCAACCAGTATATCTCCAAGATCAATCTGTTCAACCAGTACATCTCCAAGATCAATTTGTTCAACCAGTATATCTCCAAGATCAACTTGTTTAACCAGTATATCACCAAGATCAATTTGTTCAACCAGTATATCTCCAAGATCAATTTGTTCAACCAGTATAACTCCAAGATCAATTTGTTCAACCAGTATATCTCCAAGATCAATCTGTTCAACCAGTACATCTCCAAGATCAATTTGTTCAACCAGTATATCTCCAAGATCAACTTGTTTAACCAGTATAACACCAAGATCAATTTGTTCAACCAGTATATCTCCAAGATCAATCTGTTCAACCAGTATAACTCCACGATCAATTTGTTCATATCTCCAAGATCAATTTGTTCAACCAGTATAACTCCAAGATCAATCTGTTCAACCAGTATAATTCCAAGATCAACATGTTCAACCAGTATAACTCCAAGATCAATTTCTTCAACCAGTATATCTCCAAGATCAATTTGTTCAACCAGTATATCTCCAAGATCCATTTGTTAAAGCAGTATATCTCCAAAATCAATTTGTTCAACCAGTATAACCCAGCCTCACAACTGGAAGTGGAAGAGATCAGATTATAATTCTCAGAGAAATATTTGGGATACATGTTACATGTTGTGTGGCTGGGGTTTCTTGGTTAATTGTGGGCTGGAAACTGGAAGTGGAATGTCAGATTATAATTCTCCGTATATTTCTCTGAAAATTATAATCTGACCTCTTCCACGTCCAGTTTCCAGCCCACAATTCCCCCAGAGACCTCTGCCACCACTGTTATGGAGCTGGGTGGACCCGCAGGTGTACAGGACAAAGAACTGTCGGGTCATCACAGGGAAACAGCCTTCTGCTGCACAAACCACTACGGATCCTAGAACTTCCCCATCATCAACATCATCATCATCTTCCACTTCTGCCGTCAAGTGTCGTGGGAAGGAGTAGTTTGCGCTCCAGCGCCCGGTGGGCAGCACTGGATAGTGTCATTCTGTGTGAATGTACAATGTCTTTGATGTCGTCAATCCATTTTCTTCTTGGACGTCCTCCTGGTCTCGTCGCAGATGATCTTTGATGTAAGGCCAGTGATGGTAGTTGTTGGTGTTGCATTCTAACGACATGGCCAAACCACTTGATCTTCTGTCTTTCAATAAATGTGGCACAAGGTGTTGATCCCACTGTCTGTCTGATAACAGCATTTCTTACTCGGTCTCGGATTGTTAAGTTGGCAGCTCTCCTCAGGCATTTCATCTCGCAGGTGTTGATTTTGCGAAAGTGTGATTTGGATAAAGTCCAAGTTTGAGATTGGTAGCATAGGGTTGGTGTGAATATGCTGTTTATTATCTGTCATTTTGCGGACATGGGTATATTTGGATGTTTCAATAAGGGTGATAGTTGATATGTAAGTGCACTAGCTTTTTGACATCTGATTTTGATTTCTCTGTCCAATCTGCCATCTTCCCCATGATCACTTTTATTTCATCAGTCTTATCTAGAAGATGGTTTTAAACAAGTTAGTTGCTGGTCCTGTACAGGACCACCCCAGCATTCACGAGCTATTTGTGATTGGCTAGACAATGTTAGTTCAGCAGTTTGCCATTGCTTTCTGAACGGCCGACTTCTCAGTCATCTACAAGAATGCCAAGTGGTCTCCTTCCAAACCACTTGCTGCTAATTTCAAAACCCAGAATCAACATCATGACACTCCAGGTAAACCCACAGGTGCTTCGTCTCCCACAGCAAGTGTTGTCAGGTGTAGAAGATAATCATTCCAGTAACCCACTAGCTGTACACACGCCAAATTCCCCCCAATTATTTGTCCCATGTTGCCAGGTGTAGAGGTGAATCATTCCAGTAACTTACTAGCTGTACACACGCCAGATTCACTCAATTATTTGTCCCACTTTGCCATGTGTAGAAGTGAATCATTCCAGTAACCCACTAGCTGTACACATGCCAGATTCACCCAATTATTTGTCCCACATTGCTGGATCCACATTTACATCCAACACACGCATCCTTCAATGCTGTTAACCTGCTGTTCTGTTAAGACAATCAACATCATTGGGCATTGACACGAGTGCTCAGTCCTCCAATGCAGCAGCCACCTCAAGGTATCTTTGATCTGACCGGAACCAAACCACTGCTGTTATCTCCCTAGTGTAATAACAACCTTAAAATATTCAAGCGTGACTACAGGTATGTCAGTCCAGTCTTCGATGTATTGAAGCTCATCCAGCGTATAGGTCTGCTTATTACTCCCTTGTTCTCAGCCTCTACCACCCAGGAGTAGTCTCTAGCAATGCCCACACTTTCTGCCACTGTCGGTCTGTACAGGGGTTATTGTATCTTCATCCAGCTGTCAGTCTGTACAGGGGTTATTGTATTTTCAACCAGCTGTCAGTCTGTACAGGGGTTATTGTATCTTCAACCAGCTGTCAGTCTGTACAGGGGTTATTGTATCTTCAACCAGCTGTCGGTCTGTACAGGGGTTATTGTATCTTCAACCAGCTGTCAGTCTGTACAGGGGTTATTGCACCTTCAACCAGCTGTCAGTCTGTACAGGGGTTATTGCACCTTCAACCAGCTGTCAGTCTGTACAGGGGTTATTGTATCTTCATCCAGCTGTCAGTCTGTACAGGGGTTATTGTATCTTCAACCAGCTGTTGGTCTGTACAGGGGTTATTGTATCTTCAACCAGCTGTCGGTCTGTACAGGGGTTATTGTATCTTCAACCAGCTGTCAGTCTGTACAGGGGTTATTGTATCTTCATCCAGCTGTCGGTCTGTACAGGGGTTATTGTATCTTCAACCAGCTGTCAGTCTGTACAGGGGTTATTGTATCTTCAACCAGCTGTCAGTCTGTACAGGGGTTATTGTATCTTCATCCAGCTGTCGGTCTGTACAGGGGTTATTGTATCTTCAACCAGCTGTCAGTCTGTACAGGGGTTATTGTATCTTCAACCAGCTGTCGGTCTGTACAGGGGTTATTGTATCTTCAACCAGCTGTCGGTCTGTACAGGGGTTATTGTATCTTCAACCAGCTGTCGGTCTGTACAGGGGTTATTGTATCTTCAACCAGCTGTCGGTCTGTACAGGGGTTATTGTATCTTCAACCAGCTGTCGGTCTGTACAGGGGTCATTGTATTTTCAACCAGCTGTCAGTCTGTACAGGGGTTATTGTATCTTCAACCAGCTGTCGGTCTGTACAGGGGTTATTGTATCTTCAACCAGCTGTCGGTCTGTACAGGGTTATTGTATCTTCAACCAGCTGTCGGTCTGTACAGGGGTTATTGTATCTTCAACCAGCTGTCGGTCTGTACAGGGGTTATTGTATCTTCAACCAGCTGTCAGTCTGTACAGGGGTTATTGTATCTTCAACCAGCTGTCAGTCTGTACAGGGGTTATTGTATCTTCAACCAGCTGTCAGTCTGTACAGGGGTTATTGTATCTTCATCCAGCTGTCAGTCTGTACAGGGGTTATTGTATCTTCATCCAGCTGTCAGTCTGTACAGGGGTTATTGTATCTTCAACCAGCTGTCAGTCTGTACAGGGGTTATTGTATCTTCAACCAGCTGTTGGTCTGTACAGGGGTTATTGTATCTTCAACCAGCTGTCGGTCTGTACAGGGGTTATTGTATCTTCAACCAGCTGTTGGTCTGTACAGGGGTTATTGTATCTTCAACCAGCTGTCGGTCTGTACAGGGGTTATTGTATCTTCAACCAGCTGTCGGTCTGTACAGGGGTTATTGTATTTTCAACCAGCTGTCAGTCTGTACAGGGGTTATTGTATCTTCAACCAGCTGTCGGTCTGTACAGGGGTTATTGTATCTTCAACCAGCTGTCAGTCTGTACAGGGGTTATTGTATCTTCAACCAGCTGTCGGTCTGTACAGGGGTTATTGTATCTTCAACCAGCTGTCGGTCTGTACAGGGGTTATTGTATCTTCAACCAGCTGTCAGTCTGTACAGGGGTTATTGTATCTTCAACCAGCTGTCGGTCTGTACAGGGGTTATTGTATCTTCAACCAGCTGTCAGTCTGTACAGGGGTTATTGTATCTTCAACCAGCTGTCAGTCTGTACAGGGGTTATTGTATCTTCATCCAGCTGTCAGTCTGTACAGGGGTTATTGTATCTTCAACCAGCAGTCGTTCACAGATAATCTTCACAATACCTTCCTTGCTCAACCTGAAAGTTCCATACCCTGGCACCTTGAGGCCAACAGATCCGCTCACTTGTTGCCCTGCACTCCAGCATGACCCAGACTGTATATTTGTGTGTCTTTGCAAGAGAAGCGTGTATATACATGCAACTGTCCACTTTGAACCTTTTTTTTTTCAATTTCCATAATACAGACCGAGGATCAGACACTATGGGTGGTTCAGGTGACTCGATTACCTGACAAGTATCTCCAAGCCGCAGTCATTGCAGACACCTCTATCACATCTTCGCCCTTAACATGCAACTTATACAAAGATATAAAACTTGACTGTGTACTGCCATTATTTCATGCTTACTACAACATGAACATTTCTGTCAAGAAACAAAGATATGAAACTTGACTGTGTACCGCCAGATTTCATACTGGAGGCTGCACCGGCAGATGAAGAGACGGCAGAACACATGGTACCGTTTATGATGATAACAACCGACCTATCACAACTGACAAGGACAAAGGGGAGGCTTTTCTTGCGCGATTTTTAAAACAGACGGATCAGCAAGATAGGGCTATTAGAGATAACGTCAGAGAAGCCTTGTCATGGGTCACTAGGAAGGAGGATTGTGAGATTAAAGTGGAGGACATTAGACGGGTACTGAAGCGAGCTAAAGACACAGCACCAGGTCTGGATGGGATGAAGTACTCCCATATGAGGAACATAAATGATGGGGACTTGGAGGAGATGGCTCTTTGTTTCAACCTAAGCATTAATACAGCGGAAATACCCCACGATCGGCTGCACTAGTTCCACTCCCAAAGCCAGGTAAGGATCACTCCAGACTTAATGGATACCGAATCATAACCCTGCAAAACACGTATGGCAAAGTCCTTGAAAAGATAGTAGCACGCAAGCTCCATTGACATTTGGAAAGTCGTAATCTGCTTCCCCAAGGACTTGGGAGTTACTGGCCTGGGAAGGACACCTGGGCCAATGCTGCGACTTTTGCATTTGATGTCTACGAGGGCTTCCAGGATAAACAGGAGACAGTGGCGGTAGCTCTTGACCTGGAGGATGCGTATAACAGGGTCAGGTATGATCAGTTAATACACACACTGTTGGACATGGAAGTCTGCCCTTGCCTTGTTAGATGGGTTGCGGCAGTCCTTTATGAGCGTAAGGTTGCACTGCACAAGGGGTTCCTGGACTTCTGACCCCTAGTTAGTTAGTTAGTTAGTCGACAGATCATCCTCATTGCACATCGAACCATTCAGTCCATAAGTGCTCGGATCCCCCTCCTCAGCAAATCCCGCAGCGTGTAGCGGCTAACGACGCCAGTTCTGTGTTGGTTTATCAATCTTCTTTGGCTTCCTGCGTAGTGTTCTTGTTTGGCCACCCCTCTTTTAATTTGCTGCTCTAGCAGTCTGGCCATTGTTGTAGATTCACAATCATCACTTGGTTCTCGCAAAAGTCTTACTTCTCGTAGAGCATTCAGAATGTCAACATGGTCCATGGCGCGTCCGCCCTCCACAGTAGCCTCACCTGCGAGCTTGTCAGTCCGCTCATTTCCTTGTACTCCCGCATGCCCTGGCACGAAGATGAAACTAATCTTTGCCAGCCGAGACCGCTCCAGAGGCAGCAACCATTCTCTTCGGATCGACCCCTCCTCTATCCTCTTGATCATGTTCATTGAGTCGCTAAGGAAACAAGCCCTAGTGAATGTCTGTGTCTCGAGCCATGTTATTGCTTTACTTACTGCCATGACTTCCATGGTCAGGCTACTTGTGGTTTCAGTGAAAGCACCAGAGTCCTCCTTCACGATTCTCCCTCCGGCCTGAGCTGTAAAGGCCCATGAGCTTCTCACATGTCGGACGACCGACCCATCTGTGTAGATGACCGCGTCACTGTCTAGCGAATTCTCGAAAATCAACGCTTGTACTTCAGCCTCCACAGCAGCCGGATTTTCTTGTCTGCATTTCCTATCTAGTTGGATGCAAACTGAAAAGGATGTGCAGAAGTCTGTTGGCACTTGCACCCACTCCTCGCCAGGTTCTAAGTCAAGTGAACACACCTGTTGAAGAATGTCTTCAGCTTGACCCATCCACGACCATCCTCTTTTTAACCTGCTGCCCTTCACCTTCCTAATTTCACTATGCAGTGGATGTTGTGTGTTTGCGTTAACTCTGAGGTAGGCGCGCTGCCCTGCAAACTTGTATTCTCTCTTCAATGGTTGGAAAATCAAGAAGGTAGCGCATCGCCCTGCATGCTGTATCTCTTGTACATCCAAGAATAATGCGCATAGCTTCATTCTGTATCCTTTCCATCCTTTCTATCTGCTTATGGCTGAGAGTCAGGATTGCCATTGCATACTCCAAAACAGACATGACCAGCCCCTCGTACAGAAGACATAGATGGCGCTGCTCACAGTTTGCTGCCGCCATCACCCGCATCGCAGCCAAACCCCGCTTGGCCTTTGTTATCACTTGGTCTATGTGCACATTATAAGCAAAGCTTCGATCAAACCGTATCCCTAGGTAATTCATTGCCTGCGTTCTTTCCACCGTCTCTGAACACAGCATTACAGTTGGTGTTGGAGTGTTGACAATATGATTATTCAACGAGAACCAAGTCACTGTTGCCTTTGTTGGGTTGACCATTGCCCCAGCTTCATCACACCAAGTACTTATGCGATTGAGTTCGGTTTGTAGTTCCACAGCAACCTGCTCTCTATCCTTACCCTGACGATACACTAAAACATCATCGGCATATGACAATGTCCTGCCAGGTCCAGTGATCTGCTCACTGGTGATTCTCAATGTGTAGGCGTTGAACAGTACCGGAGATAATGGTGATCCCTGTGGTAGGCCAGGATATATTGTTGTTGGTTCCGAAGTCCAACTGCCACATCTAAAAACTACTTTCCGTTGGAAGAGGGCTGCAGCGATCCAACTAAGGAGGAATGGACTTACTTTTAGTTCAAGAAGCTGAAACATTAAAAAATCCAGTGGTACTCTGTTGTATGCGTCCTCAAGATCAATCGCTGCAGCAAAGGTTTCAATGCCTGAGTGGAAACCTTCATAGACATCATGGGCAAAGACTGCTGCATTGGTCCAGGTTTCTCTTTTTGGATGGTACCCACCCAGGGTAGGTGGGAATACACCTTGCTGCACAGCAGTTCTGACCCCTGTACTATTACACCTGGGTTGCCGCAGGGATCTGCCTTGTCCCCAGTGCTCTTTAATGTCTACACCAGCAAAATCGCGGCTATTGAGACACTAGGTGTGTGTAGAATCTTAACATTTGCAGATGATTTGCTGGTGTACAGACAGGGCCAAGACTTACAGGTGGCAGTAAACAGGGTAGCGAAGTGGTGCAGGGACGCAGGGACCATTATAACCCAGACAAGGCATCGGTTGTGTGGTATTCCTTGGATAACCAGATCGTCAAGGCAGATGTCCCAGGTATTCTGTTGAATGGATGTCCTCTTAGTCAAGAGAGTAAACTGAAGTACTTGGGTATCACCTTTGACAGGTGTTTGTCTTTTAAGGATCATGTGGAGGCTTTGGTGGTGAAGGCTGGTAGGGGACTTAATGCATTGAGGGCTATGGCAGCAACCGGGGTAGATCAGAGGATGCTGTACAGGCTCTTTCAGCAGTTAATAATTTCTGTCATTGAGTATGGTTTGGGGCTGCTGACAGTATCAAAGAGCCAGCTTGAAAGATTGGAGCACATACAGAATGCTGCCATGCAGTTAATCCTGGGGTGCACAAAGGACACACCAATTATATGCATGAGGCATATCCTGGCACTACCAACAATGACGGATAGGCATAGGGTCCTTCAGGCCAAACGGTACCTGAGAGTTGCCGCAGAACTTTCTATACATCAGGTGTGTGATCTAGAGACCATCAATCGTGAAAGAGAGTGGGTTGAAGTTCCAGAAGACATGACGGACTGGCACAATGTAATAATAACACTGGGTCGTGAGTGCAGAGAATGGGCACTGAGTTTGAAGTGCGACAGCTGATCCAGAGCAACACACATCAAGGTGACATAGTCATCTACACTGATGGGTCAGTGGTGAGAAACAGATGTAGAGGCTGGGGCTTTATTGCAAAAGGCTAATGGACGAGTCTTGAAAAAGGAGAGTCTGGCATATGAGACTACGACCTCCAGCATGAGAATGGAGGTGGAGGCAGTAACAGCGGCATTTCGGTGGCTAGAGGAGACTACTGCAACACATGTTGTATTCATTACGGATTCAAAGAGTATACTTAGTAAGGTGGAGAAATGAATGTTTCGTGTGGAATGGCTCTCATCGCTTCAGAGGTCACAGATTGTGAGAATTGCATGGATATTTTGAACTGACCATGCGGGGGTACGGGAGAATGAACAGGCTGATAGGCTAGCAGGGAATGCACCTCTTGGTGATAGTTTGCCTATGGACAAGGGGGAGGTGGTCGTGCGCTTGTGGGACCAGGTGGAGAAGGCGGAGGAACAGATTGAGAACCCATATGTGGAAAGAATGAGATTGCAGGGGATCGGCAGGGGTTATGGAAGAATCTCAATATTGAGAGGGAAGACCAGGAGAACTTTTAATCAGATAGTGGTGGGAACTATTAGTAGTATGACTCTTCGCTGGTTGTTGAATGAGACGGAGCACGTATGGGAATGTCCTGAGTGCAGTGATGTCAGTTCTTAACTCAATTCAACTCTTACTACAACATGAACATTTCTTTCAAGAAACAAAGATATGAAACTTGACTGTGTACCGCCATATTTCATACTTATTACAACATGAACATTTCTTTCAAGAAACAAAGATATGAAACTTGACTGATTACCGCCATATTTCATACTTATTACAACATGAACATTTCTTTCAAGAAAAGAAACAAACATACAGATATACACAGCTGATAAGCGGAATAGTACAATGATAAAAAAAGCATTCATACCAGGTATATATATATGAGTGGCCCAGTTCCCTTCCAAGTGGGGAAAAGATCTAATTCTGTTGCTATGCTGGGCTGGGTCATCCTTCCACTGGCGCTGCTTGTTGAGAAACATGGACTGGATGGAGTCTGGGACATCCAGCGGCTGCTTGCTGATTAGGAGATACAAACAACACGTCAGTAACAGTGGGAAAACACGTCAGTAACAGTGGACAAACATGTCAGTAACAGCATTCATGTAACATGTCAGTAAGCATTCAGTAACAGTGGACAAACATTCAGTAAGTGGACAAACATTTTGAGAATGGAGGTGGCGGCTGTAACAGCAGCATTCTGATGTCTATAGTAGTACAGTATGACATATTGTGGTTGTGACAGAATTGCAAATCATGCTGTGTAAAATAAAAATTGGTATGTTCCGCATGGAAAGACTTGCATCAGTCAAAAAGACTAAGGTCAAGAACATACCATAGATTTTCTGCCCATGGCATGCAGGTGTGTGAGGAAATGAACAGGTGAACAGGAATGCAGAAATGTGGCATAGACAAGGAGCTTCTAACAGACAGCAGTGTTTATCTGACAGCAGTGATCTAGTCTATTTTAACAGCAGTGACCTAGTCTATTTAACAGCGGTGATCTAGTCTATTTAACAGCGGTGATCTAGTCTATTTAACAGCAATGACCTAGTCTATTTAACAGCAGTGACCTAGTCTATTTAACAGCAGTGACCTAGTCTATTTAACAGCAGTGACCTAGTCTATCTGACACTGACAGCAGTGACCTAGTCTATCTGACACTGACAGCAGTGACCTAGTCTATCTGACACTGACAGCAGTGACCTAGTCTATCTGACACTGACAGCAGTGACCTAGTCTATCTGACACTGACAGCAGTGACCTAGTCTATCTGACACTGACAGCAGTGACCTAGTCTATCTGACACTGACAGCAGTGACCTAGTCTCTCTGACACTGACAGCAGTGACCTAGTCTCTCTGACACTGACAGCAGTGACCTAGTCTCTCTGACACTGACAGCAGTGACCTAGCCTATCTGACACTGACAGCAGTGACCTAGTCTATCTGACACTGACAGCAGTGACCTAGTCTATCTGACACTGACAGCAGTGACCTAGTCTATCTGACACTGACAGCAGTGACCTAGTCTATCTGACATTGACAGCAGTGACCTAGTCTATCTGACACTGACAGCAGTGACTAGTCTATCTGACACTGACAGCAGTGACCTAGTCTATCTGACATTGACAGCAGTGACCTAGTCTATCTGACATTGACAGCAGTGACCTAGTCTATCTGACATACCACGCACACCCTTACTGCATTACCCAGCTTGGGAGTTAATATTGCTACATCTTACTCACAGAGGTTTGTGCTACATGCTACATCTTACACACAGAGGTTTTTGCTACATGCTACATCTTACACACCCAAGAGGTTTTTGCTACATCTCTCTCTCTCACGCACACATACAGAGGTTTTTGCTACATGCTACATCTTACACACAGAGAGGTTTATGCTACATCTTACACACACATAGGTTTTGCTACATGCTACATCTTACACACACATAGGTTTTTGCTACATGTTACATCTTACACACAAAGTTGTTTGCTACATGCTACATCTTACAACAGGTTTTTGCTACATGCTACATCTTACACACACAGAGGTGTTTGCTACATGCTACATCTTACACATACATAGGTTTTTGCTACATGCTACATCTTACACACACATAAGTTTTTGCTACATGCTACATCTTACATACACATAGGTTTTTGCTACATGCCACATCTCACACACAGAATTTTTTTGCTACATGCTACATCTTACACACACAGAGGTTTTTGCTACATCTTACACACACATAGGTTTTGCTACATGCTACATCTCACACACACATAAGTTTTTGCTACATGCTACATCTTACACACATAGGTTTTTGCTACATGCTACATCTTACACACACAAAGGTGTTTGTGACATGCTACATCTTACACACAGTTTTTTGCTACATGCTACGTCTTACACTCACAGGTGTTTGCGACATGCTACATCTTACACACATAGAGGTTTATGCTACATGCTACATATGGTATGTTATGTAGGTTCTGTGGTGAAGGGGTTACGAATGTAATTTGTAATCCCACATACAGCGTTTGAAACACAGCTGCGGGAGGTTTAGCAGCAGACCGACTAGCAATAGTTTTTATAAAATGGTATGAGTGCTGGTCATTCAGAAACTTTTGGCAAACTACTGAATGTAAACTTGCCAAGTAATCACACACAGTCAAACAATGCTAGGGTTGACTGCGATGGCCTGTAAAGGATATGCAACTAACTTTTTAAAAATCTACAAATGATATAGCCATGGGATTTACTATCCTTACATCTTACATACACAAAGATTATTACTACTACATGCTACATGCACAAAGGTAATTGCTACATGCCACATATAACAAAAGAACACAAGTTCTGCTGACATTACGGCAAGAAAGAAAAGTGTGCAAACACATACCTGTTGTCACATAACTTCCTCTTTCTGTTCGGCAAAGTACAGGAAGCATTTTCTGACCTGGCTGGCTGAAGTAATGGGGGAGAATCTGGTGATGATCTGGTAAAACTCTGGTTTTCTTCAGAATGAGGACTTAATGTGCTATAAAAATCTGTAGGATTCTGCGACTGTGATTCATCTTTCGGAACTGAAATATGCGATGTCTGAGCTTCATAATGTATGAGGTCACCAGTTACTTTATTTGGAACATCACCAGTCACAGTGATAATTTCTGAATCATTTGTCGAGCAATTCTTTGATCGAATAGTTTCAGATTCCAATTGACAAGAGGCTAAAGTCACTTTGGTTGAACACGGCAATTCACTGCAGTTTTCACTATCACTGTTGATAAAGTTGCCACCCTGCTGGTCATCAGATTCGTCGGTGATAGGCAGGTCTTGGCTTGGCGTGTGACAAACTGTGACTTTGTCAAGATCTCCGCGGTTGTGGCTCGTGTAAACTATCTTATCTGGGCTAATTGTATCAACATTTTCTTTCTTTTCGCAAAGTTTTGTCTTAAACATTGCAGATCCATGCTCTTGAGAAACACTGGACCAATTGTCTTCATCATCGTCATCTGAACTTGTCACGGCGTAACTTACCAACCAGCTCATGTTACAAACACTCCAAAATGATAAACGTACTCAAATGCTATTAATAATAA
This sequence comes from Cepaea nemoralis, assembly GCA_014155875.1. Taxonomy (NCBI): domain Eukaryota; kingdom Metazoa; phylum Mollusca; class Gastropoda; order Stylommatophora; family Helicidae; genus Cepaea; species Cepaea nemoralis. The sequence goes on from JACEFZ010015809.1 coordinate 13,824, forward strand.
ATAAACTAACATTGAACCATTCTGTCTTGTTTTAAATTAACATCCTATCATGTTAGATACAAGGCAAATGTCTATGTTTTGTGAACTTCAAGCAGAAAAGTTTAGTCAAATCTGAAAATGCACTCGCTAATTGGTTGTTGTATCACGAAAATAAACTTATTAACATTAACTAAGTTACTTTTTTAAAATAATTATTATTAACTATCTCTGTGCCAGTAATACTATAGCGTACTAATTATAATTATAGACACAATACAGATACTACACCACTGTCTTATCACGATTATTATATTATTATTTTTAGCAGCAGGTTTATTGTCTATCGCAACCCGATCCGAAACCGGAAACCGCGTCTGCAAAGAAGGATCTATTGGCTAACCAAATATGGCTATGTAAAGACCATGCATGCTTCCAACATCATTCAAATATCACATGACAATAACAAACACCATCTTAGTTTCTGCAGAATAGGTTAGTCTAACATTCTATGCATAGCGATTGGTTGAAATTATCGTGACTTTTAAATAAGTTTAATTATTTGGCATACAGTAAGTAATTTTATTTTCTAGACATTGATTTATTAATATAAATACATGTTTAGATGGATTTTCGAATTCTGCATCAATTTTTACATATATTTGGAGTTTCACATTACGGATATAAGCTGATATGTCGTATTAAAAAAAAAATATTTCTGCAGATATGTTGCATCATCTTTGTGAATGGAAATCCAATATGGTGGCGGTGAGCATATCGATCGGACTAAGCCGTGTATACTTTTTACGCTCAAACCGTGCAATTTAAACTACTCAAGTTAAAAATAATACTAGTTTAAAGATTATTAATAATTTATTTGTATACTTTTACTATTTTTTAATCAGTTACCATGATGAACATATTTTTTAAAGCCAGTTTTCATATCTGTCTATGACCTGTTTGAGACAATCTCGCATGGAGACATCACGCCTGATCATTTGTGAAGACTAAATTTTAAATGTTATATTGTTAAATTTTAAAGGTCCTCTAAAAAGTACTGGAGAGTTTTGGTCATAGACCATAACTTTATGAAGGGAAAATCCCAACTGCACCTCCCCGCGGTAGAGGATGGAAACACACTACGGTGTGGCTAACACAGCTCTGGGGACCGAGTATCCACCGGAATAAGTGGACAACTCTGCAGCTGAGCAGAGCAGGGCACTCACTTGTCCTGACAGTCGGAAATGGCTGTCAAAGGCAGAGTTAAAAGACCACCGTGTGAATGTGGAAGGCAAGGGGAAACCACCACATTATCTTCCCAAGATTTCATGGCGACACACATTTCAGAAATAGTGAACGACGTTAATGGCTGTCTTAGGACATCCTCGTCCGGTAGGGACAGTCATGAGCCACAGGTGACACCAGACCGTCATCCAGCTACTGATGGCAAAACTAAAACAATAACTAAACTAAATAAATTTAGAGTAGGAACGTGGAATGTTAGGACATTAAATGAGCTAGGAAAGTTAAACAATGTTCTAAGAGAAATGGAAAACATGAAAATGAATATACTAGGCATAAGTGAGATGAGATGGAAGGGATCTGGCAAAATTATAACCGACAAACACACAATAATTTATTCTGGAGGGGACACACATGAAAAAGGTGTAGGAATAATATTTGATGAAAATACAGCCAAATCTATGACTGGATACTGGTGCATTTCAGATAGAGTTATAATGGTCAAAATCAAAGGCAAACCAATAGATATAAATATTATACAAGTATATGCACCAACAACAAACAGTAGTGATGAAGATATACAAAACTTTTACGATGAAGTTGAAATGGCAATAGCCCAAATTGGATCACAAGAAATAAAAATAATACTGGGGGATTTTAATGCAAAAGTAGGAAAGGGAAAAATAGAGGATATAGTGGGGAATTACGGTTTAGGATACAAGAAATGAAAGAGGAGAGAAACTAATAGAATGGGCAAATATTAATGATATGATAATTGGAAACACATGGTTTAAACACCATAAAAGACGACTATACACATGGAAAAGCCCTGATATGAAAATACGCAACCAAATTGACTACATACTTATTAATAAAAGATTTAGAAATGCATTAATTAATGTAAAGACAATGCCTGGTGCTGACGGTAACAGTGATCATGTACCACTATGTGGACAAATAAAAGTAAGATTAAAGAGAGGGGAAAAAATGGTTAAAAACTTGAGACTTAATAAAGAGGTTCTGAAAGTAGATAAAGAAATTCAAGAACAATACAGAGTGACTGTGAAAAATAGGTACAATGCAATAGCTAAAATACAGAGTATAGATGAACAATGGGAAATGTTAAGGGACTCCATTCATCAAACTAGCAAAGAAATATTACCGGAGAGAAGCCAAAAAGCTAAGAAAAAATGGATGAATGAAGACATCTTAAGGTTGATGGACAAAAGGAAACAGAATAAAATGACAAACAAGAGTATGCTAAGATAAATAAAGAAATAAGAGATAAATGTGTGAAGGCAAAAGAAAGTTGGTTAAATGAGCAATGCAGAAAAATTGAATTAAATTCCATTAAAGATCAAAAAAGTATGTACAGACAAATCAGCGAGCTCACAGGAAGAAAAATAAGAATAAATACAGGGTGTTTGAAATCAAAAACAGGAAAGATATTATTAGAGGAAGGTGCTATAATGAAGAGGTGGAATGAGTATATAAGAGAATTATATAATGGAGAAAGGGAAGAATTAACAGAAGAAAGTAACTTAGAAGGCCCACCTATTCTAAAAGAAGAAGTCGCTGATGCTATGAAACATATGAAGAAAGGAAAAACAGCTGGGCCAGATGAAATCACAATAGAAGAATTAGAAGTGTTGGGAGAATTTGGAGTAGATATATTAACCAAAATGTTGAATGATATTTACAGTAGTGGATATTTACCCAGTGATATGCTGAAATCTGTATTTATAGCTATACCAAAAAGACCAGGAGCAATTGATTGTGAAGATTTTCGTACAATTAACCTCATAAACCATGTCACTAAGCTTCTACTCAGAATTATAATGAGAAGAACAAGAAAGAAAATAAAAATGGAAATTAGTGAAGAACAGTATGGTTTTATGGAAGGAAAGGGTACAAACAATGCAATATATATATTACGAACACTAATAGAAAGATCAATAGAGAAACAAAGAGACATATATTTATGCTTCATAGATTATACTAAGGCATTTGATAAAGTAAAACATGATGAGCTGATTAAAATGTTGGAAGATATCAACATTGATGGGAAAGATTTAAGAATAATAAAGAATATATACTGGAACCAAGTAGCAGCAATTAAAATGGGAAATAAAGAGGGTAGTTACGAACAGATAAAGCTAGGAGTACGACAGGGGTGTGTCTTGTCACCCGATCTCTTCTCCCTGTATAGCGAAGTAATAATGAGAGAGATCAAAGAGAAGCCAGGAATACTAATCGGAGGATATAATATAAACAATATACGCTATGCAGATGACACAGTATTGGTAGCGGATAATGCAACAGACCTACAACAATTGTTGGACAGTGTAGTAACAGAGAGTGCACAGAAAGGACTGTCCTTGAATATCAAGAAAACAGTAACAATGGTGATATCAAAGAAAATGGGGACGCCAAAATGTGACATAGAAATAGAAGGGGAAATTCTCAACCAAGTGGATAATTTTAAATACCTAGGGGCACTTATAACATCAGATGGAAGATGTACAAAAGAGATTAAGAGCAGAATAGGGCAGGCAAAGACAGCATTTCAGAAAATGAAGAGTATCTTATGCAATAAGTCGCTATCAATGAATGTAAGAAAGAGAGTACTAAAATGCTATATAGAACCAGTTTTGCTGTATGGCAGCGAATCTTGGAATGTAAATGAACAAATTAGGAAGAACTTAGAAGCAACAGAGATGTGGTTTTTAAGACGAATGTTGCGAATTCCTTGGACTGCCAGAGTAACTAACAACGATTGCCTGAAAGAGGCTAATGAAACTAGAACACTATATACAACAATAAGAAAGAGACAAACATCTTTTTTTGGTCATGTGATGAGAAGAGAGGCATTGGAGAACATCGTGACAACTGGAAAGATCGAGGGGAAGAGAGGCAGAGGCAGACCAAGAGAAATGATGCTGGACGGACTGAGACGGTGGCATGGAGGAATATCATCAGCAGAGTTGATCCAGAACACCAAAGACCGAGATCTGTGGAGAGCCATGAACGCCTACGCCAGCCGGCACGGCACTTGATGATGATGAAATTTTAAAATGTTTCTGTTGCATTACTTTGATCATGTTTTTCAAATTGGGTATTTACTAATGGGTACTACCACAGCTATTTAGGCCTTGAAAAACCAAATCCAGTGGTACCTCAATGAAGCCTGTATGTCAATTCTAAGCGGAGATATTGGGACACAAAGGAGAGTTGCGCAGTTGCAAAATTTTTTGTTCAAGATCCCAACACTCAAATCTGAATATCTCTGCTTAGAATTGACATAGCATCATTGAGGTACTGTTGGCGTTTGATTTGGTTTTTCAAGGCCTATCTATCTGTGGTGGTCTCATTAGTAAATACCCAATTTGAAAAAACATGATCAGTATACCTATTTATAATAATATTAATGAAGAGTGTGAGGTTTACACATTCAATAATGAATGAACACCAAATGAATGCATCAGTATGAGTATCGAAATCCATACATCAGATCCGACCTGAGATCTGTCTAGCCACTATGAGTCAGGTTCGCCGAATGTTACCGGGGATTTATTTGTGGTTACTTTCAGTTACTTGTTATTGTGTCTTCAATATGAGGACATGATGCGTACTCATGATGTTAATTCTCTGATTATTTTAAGAAAGATCACATAAAAACGGACACCGATTACTTGATATAGTTTTCCCCTCCACGCTTTGCGTTCTGTACTTCTTGCGCTTTGGGAATTCTTGTTATACCGGAGAACCAGGCTGCCTACTCTAAGTGGTAAGTAAACCCTTAAATATTGTGTTATGAGACGTGATCCAATGTTCTACTATGTATTATTAAATTTAGACTTAGATGGATAGGACATGTTAGGAGGGTGGATGATGGTAGAATACCAAAGGACATCTTTTCTAGTGAATTACAGATGGATAAGAGATCTCAGGGTCGGCCTCTACTATGATACAAAGATGTGTGTAAGCAGGGCATGATTGATACAGGCATTGATAATGCACATTGGGAGCAAGTTGCCGCTGAACGTGTTGCATGAAGGGAAAATATCAGAAATGAAATAAAGACAAAGGAGAAAATTATCACAGATAAGTCACACTCAGAGCGAGTGAGGCGTAAGATGGTGCATGATGGCGGAAATGACCATGCGTTCACATGCATCCACTGTGGACGAGCATTTACAGCGCGAATTGGCCTTATCAGTCAGATTTGTTACTGCCATGGGTTGTAGTTATTATGCCATTTTGAAGCACAATGTAACAAACTATTGTTTGTCAAGACGGCAAGGTGGCAATATATTAAATTTAGCATCCATTTTGACACGTATTTTGTAACTTTTGAGCATTTAAGTTGGCAATCAATCTCACACTAAAATTATGATGATTGCATGCTGCAATGTGATATTTCAATAGCGGGTTATAGCAGTTTTCCTTGTCATACTCCAGCTATGACCATTTAATATTGTTATGGAATATTCAGAATGACTCCAATGATAATGAATACATGTTTCCATTCAACACCCATTATTGTATTTATGTGTAATTTTTCTAAACTCTATACGGACCAGATCATCGATAATTTTGCAACTTTCCAATGGGACTTATTTTGTCAGACCGCGCATGCAGACTGACGTCATCACACCATGACGTGGAGGTGTATATCTGTGTGTGTATATACATATAAATCGGCAACAGTTATATTTCCCTTAGTTAGAAAACATCGGATTTTAATGCATCTGTGTTAACAACAGATGTGTGAGTGGGTTAGTCACACTTTTCCAAAGGGTCAAAATTGTATTTCGCTCTTTGTTAATATTAAATGAATAACTGGCACACAAACATTAATATCTCGGCTTAGAACTGACCTACAGACTTGAATAAGGTACCGTTGTATTTGATTTTTTCAAGCGGTATCAAACTATGCAGGTTGCATAATTAAAAAGCAATTTAAAAAATGTTACTAAAATGGCTAGATATGTCTAAATGAAGTCAGCTGTGTTTGTCAGCATTGATGGGAAAGATTTAAGAATAATAAGAAATATCTTCTGGAACCAAAGAGCAGCAATTAAAATGGGAAATAAAGAGGGTAGTTACAAACAGATGAAGCTAGGAGTACAACAGGAGCGTGTCTTGTCACCAGATCTCTTCTCCCTATATAGTGAAGTAATAATGAGAGAGATCAAAGAGACGCCAGGAATATTGGTTGGAAGTTATAATATAAATAATATACGCTATGCAGTTGACACAGTATTGGTGGCAGATAATTCAACAGACCTACAATTATTGGACATTGTAGTAACAGAGAATGCACGGAAAGGACACTCCATGAATATCAAGACAACAGTAACAATGGTGATATCAAAGAAAATGGTGACACCCAAATGTGAAATAGAAATAGAAGGGAGAATTCTCAACCAAGTGGATAATTTTAAATACCTAGGGGCATTTACAACAGAGATTAAGAGCAGAATAGGGAAAGCAAAAGCCGCATTTCAGAAAATGAAGAATATTTTATGCAATAAGTCACTGAATGTAAGGAAAAGAGTGCTGAAATGCTATGTAGAACCAGTTTTGCTGTATGGCAGTGAATCTTGGAATGTAAATGAACAAATTAAGAAGAAATTAACCAAATTAGAAGCAACAGAGATGTGGTTCCTGAGACGAATGTTGCAAATTCCTTGGACTGCCAGAGTAACTAACAACGACTGCCTGAGACAGGCTAATGAAACTAGAACATTATAATAATTAATAATAATATATATAATTATATATACAACAATAAGAAAGAGACAAACAGCTTTCTTTGGTCATGTGATGAGAAGAGAGGCAATAGATAGGCATAGGCATTGGAGAACGAACATCATGACAACTGGAAAGATCGAGGGGAAGAGAGGCAGAGGCAGACCATGAGAAATCAAGAAATGATGCTGGACGGATTGAGACGGTGGCATTTTGGAATATCATCAGCAGAGTTGATCCAGAACACCAAAGACCGAGATCTGTGGAGTCATGAATGAACGTATACGCCAGCTGCAAGGCACTTGATGATGATGATGATGTGTTCAGACAGTTTTGTGTTTGTCTATGAAACCAGTCTGGATAGAACTTCCGTTGATGATATGATTTTTTATTACGTAACTTAATAATTACATATGTCTCACACGTCAGCTGTACTGCACTACTAGTGTTGACGCATGAAACAAGACTACATCCACTGTGTGACTGACTGACTAAATGACTTCACGTCTTGTGCAAGTTTCGTGTTTGGCTCCATGTCCGAGCCTAGGACAGGGGACGGTACTCTTACGTCTCGGCTAGCTCCGTATACAGTCTGTGTGTGACGGTACTGATGGGCAGTGGACATGTGGTTTCTGGGGCAAATGCACGGAATGCCATGGACAGACAGAAAACAAATGAGCAAGTCCTGCAAGAAGCAGATGAAAACCGTAAAATGATTAGAGAAATTAGACTTAGACAGTCAATATGTACTCTGGTGATCGAGTGAGATGGCGAAATATGACCGCCCCACACTTATCGGCATGGCACATGATGATGATGATGATGATGATGATGATGATGATGATGATGATGATGATGATGATGAGTAAGATTTATTTGTACGTTATGAGAAGAAATAAACTGCAGAAATTGGTGACAACTGACAAGATTGAGGGGGAAATGAATAAGGGGGGGGGGGGGGGAGAGAGAGATAAAATAGCTGGATGGTTTGGCCACGTGGCATAAAGGTGATAAAGGAGGCAAACACACAGAACTGATCTACGACTCTGGAGATTTTGTGAGATGGAGAAACATAACAGCCCACGCCTATGCATGACACATGATTATGATAATGACTGTTGGACATTCAATGAAGACCAGAGAAAAGGAGGAAGCAGATAAATTGTCGTAACCTCCAGACGTCCACACACACACACACACACACACATATATATATATATATATATATATATATATATATATATATATATATATATATATATATATATATATATATATATATATATATATATGCCGGTAAGCGTGGGCGGTCATGTTCTGCCATCTCACTCGATCACCAGAGTCGTTGATCAGCTCCGTGTTTCTGTCTCGACCATGCCACAAGGCCAAGCCATCCTAGAAGCAAGTACCTGGATGGCTTGGCCTTTTAGCATGGTCGAGACAGAAACATGGAGCTGATCCACGACTCTGGTGATCGAGTGAGATGGCAGAACATGACCGCCCACGCTTACCGGCATGGTACATGATGGATAGATGGATATATAAGCAATTAACCTGAACTTATTGACATCTCCATTGAGCTTGTCTTCGATGGAGCAGGTGTGGGGAACTGATATTCTCTGTTCTGCTAATGTTTGATACTTCTGCAACAAAAGTTACACTGTTACTGTTACTGTATCAGTTCCAAAGCTACATTCATCAGTATCTCCTATCTTTAATTTATTAGACACTAGCTGACCCGGCCCGGCTTCGTCCAGGCCCTGGCGGGGATCTATCTATCTATCAGTCTGTCTGTCTGTCTGCTTGTTTGTCTGTCTGTCTGTCTGGCTGACCCGGCCCGGCTTCACCCAGTCCCTGGTGGGGAGCATCTCATTTAATTCATATAAGTAGTCATATAAGCTCCCGTTCCCGACTATCTGTCTGTCTGTCTGTCTGTCTGACCGGCTCGGCTTCACCCAGTCCCTGGTGGGGAGCATCTCATTTAATTCATATACGTAGTCATATAAACTCCCGTTCCCGACTATCTGTCTGTCTGTCTATCTGTCTGTCTGTCTGACCCGGCCCGGCTTCACCCAGTCCCTGGTGGGGAGCATCTCATTTAATTCATTTACGTAGTCATATAAGCTCCCGTTCCCGACTATCTGTCTGTCTGTCTGTCTGTCTGTGCCGGCCCGGCTTCACCCAGTCCCTGGTTGGTAGCATCTCATTTAATTCATATAAGTAGTCATATAAGCTCCCGTTCCCGACTATCTGTCTGTCTGTCTGTCTATCTATCTGACCCAGCGTGGCTTCGCCCAGCTCCTGGCGGGGAGCGTCTCATTAACTTCACACAGTACCTTAATTTTTTTTTTTTTCAACGTTTATTTCATACAAGATTTCATACAAGGCAATGTACAAGGTGTAATGTGTGTTTCTTTGTTTTTGTATATTACAGAGCGTTGCCGTTTGTTAGTGTTATGTGTCACATGAGTTAATCAAAACAAATACATGCATATACAATTATGATAATATGACATTTATGGCATAGTGCATGTAAACACACACTCCTCGTTTCATTTCCATCTCCACAAATGGAATGCATGTTACAAGTGTCCATCTCTCTCTCTCTCTCTCTCTCTCTCTCTCTCTCTCTCTCTCTCTCTCTCTCTCTCTCTCTCTCTCTCTCTCTCTCTCTCTCACACACACACACACACACACACACACACACACACACATTCTGTCTTGATCCATCTCTTGCTTTCTGTAGATGATAGTGCATGGATTTCCGTGATCTAGGGCAATAAACTTTACATTCTCATACTATTTAAATTGTGTGTGAAAAAGGGGGGGGGGGGGATCCATGTGCATATATTAATATAATTACCTGTATATCAAACAAAGCAATAATTATATTTACATAGATACCTACACGAATTACCCATTCTTGGCTACCCATATACAAATACGATACATGTTGGCCTTTGGTATTCTACAACTATGTATTCGTGCTGGGAAATCGTGTTGAAAATAGGCAAAGGGCAAACCGCTGAACGCAAAAATGCCTAGTGACCAGCAGCCACTAGACACACAAGGCCGGTGGCCGGGTCTTACAAAGGACACGCAGCCAGTTTTCTACAAAGCCTTTGTTTCCCTAGGCCAGAGGAGCTGCGGCGTGTACTATCTGTGCTCTCCGATGCTTGTTTCCACCTAGTGAGAAGTGTTCCAAAGTATTTACAAAATAAACCACACACAGGGCTCGTGTCGCGAGGCGCACACACGTTCTAAAATTTCCACAACAGTGACTGGTCTGGGACGCTCCCGTTCAAACTGTACTGTTGTTAGTCAAAACGACCGGGTGTCGGTATTATATGATAGCCCCCTGAGATAAACATGTATAATATTCTATATTCCACATTCTACCATACAAGCATGCACCTATATATGTGCATGTACACATATATGCGTGCATGTCCACATTCATACATATTATGGGTATTAAATTGAGTAAACAAATAAACTGGTTTTATTTCGTTATGTCTGTGTGTTTGTGAATATTTGTGTTATTTTGTTTTGGAACATATGCAGTATTAAACGTGAATTGTACGTTTTGTATTTGTACAATGCGGCATTTCTACAGGACCATACTAGGTACCTGTATTCTGCTAGAGAAATCAGCAATTTCGTGTGGTTGTCTTTGGTAGATTTGGGTAAAGTGTTTAAAAAAATTGCTTTGTACATATCTGTTTTCTTTTTTTAGTAAATATTTCAATGAGTTGTCTTAGTGTGTCTAGTGCGGTTTGGACTGTTGGACAAGTGTAATAAATGTGATCTTCGGTTTCCTGTATGTTCCGTCTGCAGAGTTGACATTGTGTTATTTGTTTTGACCTGCGTGCTTGTTTTTCCGTAGTAGGTGACATGTTAAAGATTAAACGGTACGTAATTTCTCTGGCTTTTGGTTTGATGTGTGGATTGTGGAGATTAGTGAAAGTACATGTGTAGTCTTGTATGTAGTATTTTTGTCCCCTTTTTATTCTGAGTCGTAGTGGGAGTGCTTGTTGATTGACTAGATATTTGTAAATCTGGTTTGTTGTCTGGTGTAGTAAATGCTCGCGTCCTTGAAGTGCGTGTATGCATGTCTTGTAGAAAGCGGGTAGTGTTCCAAAATGGTGTGGTGAATTAAGTTGTATTCTTCTAAGGTGTTGCAGTCTGAGTTCTATGTAATAGAGTGCTAGTGGGTGCTTTTCAGGTTGATTGAGGATATGTCCTATGTGTTGGATTCTAAGCGCTTGTATTTTTGTATCTATGTCTTGTAGTGCTATTCCCCCTTGTCTTTTGTCCTGTATGAGTGTCTTATGTTTGATGGAATAGATTGTGCTGCCAAAGATGAAACGTCTGATATGTTTGTTGATGTCTGTGACTGTCTGTTTAGGAGGGTCTAGCACTGTGACTAAATATATTATTTTGGGAATGATGAATGTGTTAACTATGATGCTCCTACCAAATATTGTGGATGTCTTATACCTGTATCTGTGCAGCATGTCTATAATTTTTTGTGTGAGGTTTTTCCATGTCTGTGCGTGCATCTGTCGGGAGTTGTTAGGGAATGTTATCACATATAGTTTGATGTTGTCTGTGGCTGTTAAGTCGGGAGGAAAGTCTGTTTTGTTTCGCCACTTAACTTAAAAGAATGTCCTTCCACACACCATCCATTATTTTTTTTAATGAAAACTGTTTTTAATCACCTACATGACTGTAGATAACTTCTTTAAGCATAAAAAGATGAGTTACAATGTTATGCATTATGCATTATTTTTATGAAAACTTTGAAAATGCCTTAAAGATTATATCATTATTTATTATAACTCATATGCCTGTAAATAACTATAGGCAAAGAGTTTATAAATCTTTGAAAACCATGCAACAATATGACTATAAAGTATATAGAAATGTTATTAAAAGTTATTCCCCTTGAAATAACTTTTCTAGAGTTAAGTCCCCTTGCTATATAGAAATTATAATGAAAAATGAAATATTAAATTTTATTAAGTAAGTAGCCGATTTTACACTAAGAAACTATTACAGTCGGTTGCACAGGAATGAAAGAAAGACATGTAGAAAATTTCATCTCAATCGGATGTACCGTTATCGAACGCATCCAATACATTGCCAACCACATACAGTCTCTTTTATATATATATATATATATATATATATATATATATATATATATATATATATATATATATATATATATATATATATATATATATATATATATATATATATATAGATGTGATATTTCAGCCTTTATGTCCTGTACGTGGTCTGAAGTCTGAGTTCTGTTAGTCTGAAGTCTGAAGACTGTTAATTGTTTACTTCGGCCAAGCTGGTAATATGCATCATCTGTCTGCTGGCCTGGATGCTCTCATTCTCACTTGCTTCTATAAATGCTTCTTATAAATCTCTTGGCCTCATCATATGTTATGTCTATGTCAGGCGGAGGTAATCGTCCATCTTTTTAAACCAGTCTGTCAGCTTCTTCAGCCTGGGGGATGTGTGTGGGATGAGGGATGGGTGTGGCGGGATGGGTATGGGTATGTCAGTGTGGGCGGGGGATATGTCTTTGTGGATGTTGATGTTTGTGGGTGGGTGGAGGATGTTTGTGTGGGGAGAGTGTTTGTAGGTAGGGGATGTGTGGGTGGGTGGGTGATGTGTGGGGAGATGTGTGTCTTGGTGAGGGATGTGTGGTGAGGGATGTGTGTGGGGGACGTGTGTGTGGGTGGGGGATGTGTATATGGGTGGGGTGTTGTGTGAGAGAGGAGTTGTGTGTCGGTGGGTGGCGGAGGTGTGATTGGGTGTGGGATGTGCGGGTGGGTAAAGGATGTATGTGAGGGTGGGGAATGTGTGTTTGGCTGGATGGTTGGAGTGTGTGAGTGTTGGTGGGTAGATGGGTGATGTATGTATTGATGGGTGGGGATGTTTGGGTGTGAGTGATTGAGGGATGAGTACATGAGTGGATGGATGTGTGTGGGGGATGAGTGTATGGGTGGGGATGTGTGTGTGTGGGAAGATGTGTGTGGGGGTATATGTGGGTGGGAGGTGTGTTTGTAGATTGGGCATGTGCTGTTGGGTGGGGATGTGTGTGTGGAAGATGTGTGTATGAGTGGGGGGTGTGTGTTGGTGGGGGATGTGTGATTGGGGGATGGGTGGGTGGGTGGGTGAGTGGAGGATGTGTGGGTGAGTGGAGGATGAGTAGGTGAGTGGAGGATGAGTGGGTGAGTGAGTCTGTGTAGGTTGGGGGATGTGTGTGGGGTTTGGGATGTGTGGGTGGGTGGGTTGTGAGAGATTGTGTGGGTGGGGATTGTGCAAGTGGGGTAAATGTGGGTGGGTGAGGGTTTTGTGTTTGGGTAGGTGCGGGATGTGTAGATTGGCTGGGATATGTGTGGGTGGTAGATGTTTGGTTGGGGGATGTGTGTTTGGCTTGATGATGGGGGTATGTGGGTGGGTGGTGGAGTATATGTGGGTGGGTGAGTGTTGGTGGGATGTGTCTGGAATGTGTGGTGAGTGTGAGATGTGTGTGTGGATGGGAGATGTGGGGGTGGATGGGTGGGTGCATGTATGTGTGCCTGGGGGTGTGTGTGTAGTCGGGTGGGGGATGTGTGTGTGTGGGGGGGAGGTGTGGGTGGATGGGCGGTGGGTGGGGATATGTCTCATAACATGCTAATATGCATTGTTTTTGTTTACAACATCCTTTTGACAGTGTTTTTTCCCCCAATGTGAATGTATTATGCATTATTGGTGAACGAAAGATGAGTGATTGGAAGGGCCGAATGTAAGACGGGCCTGCGTGCCCAATTTGTTACCCTTTGAAAATAAAATTCGTTCGTTCGCTCGTTCGTTCGTTCGTTCGATCGTTCGTTCTTTTTTTCCGGGTATATTGCAATCTGAAACCATTCATTACAACACAATAATTTTTTTAGTTTCATTTTCGTGTCAGGGTATGCCGATGTACAAGGAAATCAGCATGTTTGCAGGTGAGGCTACTGTGGAAGGCGGACGAGCCATGGACCAGGCTGATATTCTGAATGCTCTTCGAGAAGTAAGTCGTTTGCGAGAACCAAGTGACGACTGTGCATCTACAACTATGGTCAGGATGAGAGAACAGCAAGTCAAAAGAGGTGTGGCCAAACAAGAACACTACCAGAAAGCCAAAGAAGATTGATAAACCAACACAGAACTGGTGTCGATTGCCATTACACGCTGCGGGATTTGCTGAGGAGGGGATTCGAGCACTTATGGACTGAATATTTCGATGTGCAATGAGGATGATCTGTCGACTAACTAACTAACCAATTAACTAACAATCATTTTGAATTTCTGACATAATTCATGGAGTGCTGCTCTAATGTCAGCTAGTTCTCCGCAGCATCTGCTCTTCAATATTTACATTTTCGACTTCGCATCTGAATATTGAAGAAAGACGGTTACTGAAGACCATAAAACAAAGAAAATTGAAATATTTTGGTAGCTTGAAACGTCATGAAAGTTTAAAAATAACAATAATGGAAGGGTATATACCCGGGAAAAGAGGAAGAGGAAGGCCAAAGAGAAGATGGGTGCAGGATGTGGCAGATGATCTCCAGATGGGTGTATAGAATGCGGGACATCTTGCTTATGACCGAGAATTTTCCGGAAGGTTGTTATCGGGGCGAGGCTCTGCAAAGAACTTGCTACTGAATGAATGAATTAAATCACTAAAGAGAGTTATGCGTTATTTAGCTGATATTGCTCATGCAGCAAGCAATACCGTATTCGAGTATGGCTTCTTGACAACTTGTTCATCTGCTGCCTATGTTGTACAGCATGATGTTTGATGACTGCAATTCTTTGTCGTGCTCTTGTTTGATGATTTTTTTTCAGCTTGCATCTTATATGCCAGATGATGATCAAAGGCAACATCTAGGCAGTTTGAATTGTCTTCCTGATGCTGTACTATTCAACACTAACTCTTAAAGTTCTGACACTAACTCTTAGATTTTTGTGTTTTATTGGAAACAATATAAAATAATACAAAGTAATGCAGCTTTACAGAACAGAATTACGAAACATACATGACGTTGCGGCGACTAGCCTTCATCAGCAAACAAATACATACACAAAACACATGATATGGGTAGGCAAGCGAAGCAAGATTATTATACATTGGCTGTACAGGTGCGTGACACCTAGTGCTGATGGCATGGTGCCGACTGCACAAGAAAGTAACTACAGTCGTTACCCCTATGAAGGCGGGCGCACTAGACAGAGCTATCACCATACATTCCGCAGGATGGCAATGAATTTGAGAATCGCACTCAACAAAAGAGTATTCAAGAAGGCAGTCGGACTATGGCACTCAGGTTTCCTCTTGCTGTGTGTGAGTACATATCCAATAATGGAAATCATGGAATGACGTATACTAGATACGTCCCGGATATTGGACATTACATGGGTATGTCAATAACAGCTTCTCTCGTTGCTGTTAATTGTAAGAGATAAAGGACCGATAGGCGTGTATGAGAGACAGAACGGATGATGGATATACTGGGGATATATTACCCTCAGCTTCTCTCGTTGCTGTTGATTTCTCGCTAAGTGTAGTATGTACACACATACACACACACACACACATATATATATATATATATATATATATATATATATATATATATATATATATATATATATATATGTATATATATATATATATATATATATATATATATATATATATATATATATATATATACACATACATACATATCGAACCATTCAGTCCATAAGTGCTCGGATCCCCTCCTCAGCAAATCCCGCAGCGTGTAGCGGCTAACGACACCAGTTCTGTGCTGGTTTATCAATCGTCTTTGGCTTCCTGCGTAGTGTTCTTGTTTGGCCACACCTCTTTTAATTTGCTGTTTTCGCAGTTTTACCATGGTTGTAGATTTGCAGTCATCACTTGGTTCTCGCAAAAGTCTTACTTCTCGTAGAGCATTCAGAATGTCAGCCTAGTCGATGGCGCGTCCGCCCTCTACTTTAGCCATACCTGCGAGCTTGTCAGCCCGCTCATTTCCTTGTACTCCCACATGCCCTGGCACGAAGATGAAACTAATCTTTGCCAGCCGTGATCGCTCCGGAGACAGCAACCACTCTCTTCGGATCCACGCCGTCTCTATCCTCTTGAGCATGCTCATTGAGTCGCCAAGGACACATGCCCTAACGAATGTCTGTGTCTAGAGCCATGTTATTGCTTTACTTACTGCCATGACTTCCATAGTCAGGCCACTTGTGGTCTCAACAAAAGCACCAGAGTCCTCCTTTACAATTCTGCCCCCATGAGCTTCTCACATGTCGGACGACCGAACCATCTGTGTAAATGACAGCATCACTGTCTAACGAATTCTCGAAAATCAACGCTTGTACTTCCGCCTCCACAGCAGCCGGATTTTCTTGTCTGCATTTTCTGCCTAGTTGGATGCAAACTGAAAAGAACGTTCAGAAATCTGTTGGCACTCGTACCTACTCCTCGACAGGCTCTAAGTCCTCCAGTGAACACACCTGTTGAAGAATGTCTTTCTCTTGACCAATCCACGACCTTCCTCTGTTTAACCTGCTGCCCTTCACCTTCCTAATTTCACTATGCAATGAATGTTGTGTGTTTGCGTTGACTCTGAGGTAGGCACGTGCGCTGCAAATTTGTAGTATGTCTTCAATGGTTGGAAAATCAAGAAGGTAGCACATCTGTAAACCACTAATGGTTTCTCTGAAAATAACGCGCTTGTGCTAGGATCAGCTTGAAGGATAGACAGATGTCGAAAGAGGATATTTTTGACTGAAATAAAGCGTGGGAATCAGTCGGTTTGTAGTTGGAGAAGGAAAACACTTTGTATGTTTTTTTCGCCTCATTAATTTTATTATCCGTGTTATTTACCAGACCTGTGGCATAAATAGGGCTCGCTGCTTCCATTTCTTAGATACTCTGATATATTCTTCAGAAGTTGACATGACTAGGTCATTTGGATAAGTGGATACTTTGATGCGGAAGAGGTTATAGACATCACAGGTGTTATGCCACGTGATTTGATTTTCAAATAAACTTCGCCAGGACATTGATGGAGCGAACGAAAATGTTGAATTGTGTATTCCACCCAAGCTTTTATAAAGAATCAAAGTTATTAACAAATCTTATGGGTTGCCTAACAGACAGAGCAATGTGGCATATTTATTAACAAATGCCAACAATTTGTGGTTGTTTTAATTGTTTCAACTAAACATTATTCACAACTTTGATGCGGACTACAGCAGTACGCCGAACATTCTGTGCGGCAACTCCAGTCATTAGATACAAAACCGTACCGATTCCTACACCAGCAGTCAAAGAGCCTGTTCCTCTGTACGCCACAAACAATTGTATTTACCAATTCACATGTAGATGCCAGGCCGTTTAGATTGGTAGGACAGAGAGACAGCTTAACAAACGGGTGTCAGAACACATACCTCAATGGGTCAACAAGATACAACACACAGGAGATGCTAGCCTCGTGGGGCCGACACACCGGAAGCTCCCGGCGTCTTCAATCGGGAGGCACATTGTCGAAAGTGGCCATGTGGTGGCCAGAGACACTGCATTTCGCGTGTTGTTTAACACACAAAATACTCGCTTGTTAAAATTTGCAGAAGCAATTATGATCTATCAACGCAAGCCAGAATTGTGCAAACAGAAAGACATGTTAGTCAGCTTAAAATTACCGTGGTAGATAAGTGACATTACTGTGCGAATATGTGTACATTTCAACTTGAAGGATTTATCTAGTTAATTCACGTAAGTTGTGTGATTTCTGCAGTATGTAGGCCTACCTGACGAGATGCAGCGAAATATGCCAGGCAATAAATCGTGCAATCTATTGTTTGTGTCTTCGTTATTCAAATTCACTACGGGAAAACATTGTTTTGAATTATTCACAACTAGTGAATTTGAATAACGAAGTAGGCCTATGTACCTGACGAGATGCAGTGAAATATACCAGACCATAAATCGTGTAATCTATTGTTTGTGCCTTCGTTATTTAAATGTTATTCATTTAGTCACTTCTTATGATTTATAACTCTGCAGGGGCTAAGTCACAAAGACAACTGATCACAAACACCAGAAAAAGGCTGTCTTTATTGTTTGCCACTTTATGAGAAGACAAACACTAGAGCATGTTTTGACAAGCGCAAAGATTTGTGGGAAGAGAGGTAAAGGAAGACAGTATGAGAAAAGTCTTGATAGTCTTGTGTCATGGCACAGTAGGGAGTCAACACATGAACTGATTCAAGCTGTTGGAGATCACAATTTTTGGAGAAGCCTAATAGCTCACGCCAGCCGGCAAGGCACTAGATGATGATTTTTGTCGCTGAGTTACTTCATAATTGTATAATGTGTATTACTTGTATTTTTATTTTATTTTTTAAAATGTCATCAGTTTCAGATGACTAAGCCAAATAAAAAGTACCTGTGAATTTGGAATGGATTCACCTGATGGCGAGGGACCTGTTAATAGGGAAAGGTAATCCACGCGCACAATTCAGGCCAGCACTATTAGAAGGCCGTCTCCCTGGCATAGCTTTTAACGTCTTTATCCGTAATCCCGTATATTCTCGTGAGTAACGTAACCTACGCGAGAATCGGTAGCGGTTCTCGCCGCGTTGGTGACTTACGGGGTATGTGAGCCGGTCGCTCAGAAAGCAATGGCAAACTACTGAGCGTAATCTTGCCTAGTACATCAACAGCAGCTGAAAAATTCCGGCGTTGACTGCGACGTCATGTAAGGGATATGCAACATACTAGAAGAAGTGTGTATGGACTACACCTGAATTCAAAGCAAGCGAGCGAGCGCAAAAAAAAAAAAAAAAAATTACAGCTCACTAGGAGAGACTCTTGATTCCTGACTAGCTTCCCTGACTCATGCATTGTTATGCTCAGGGTGTCTTTAATGCCCTGCATCCACCGTTGTGTCGGTCGGCTCTTTCTCTTCTCCCAGAAAGCATACTTCTATTAACGTTCGTTCTAATACACATGCCTCCTTAAAAGTTACAGTTGAGTCACACACACCTCTAGTTGTCCTATGTCTCTTATATTCACTGACACGAACAGTTGCGAAGAATTGCAGTCATTATCGAGAAATGTGTTTTTATCTTTGCATTTCATTATCCAGAAATCTGGACCACAAGTGACTTGTCTGTCTGAAATGATGGTAGTTGGTAGTCGTACAGTTCAAACTTCATTGCAATGAGTCACCCCTTAATTGCCCCTTTCCTGTGTCAGCACATGAAATACACATTATTGTCCCACATGAACTCGTGAAGGAGGCAAGCTGTCCTTCACATGCAAATACAGTTCATTGTTGGAGGAGGCGGCTATCTGGGCAAAACCCCAGCAACCTGCACACGCATTATCATTATCGGTATCGCATAAGGCCAGCCGCTGACTGATAACTGCCTGCCATTTTCTGAAATTTACAAGTCACAGCACAGTAAATTTTGGGTTAAAAAAAACTGCACTCCGAAAGAAATCCACAGCTCATAGTGTCGCAGCAAGAACTCAGTAGCTGGGTGACATAACCAGGATGCGAGTCCAAACGTGGGGAAAATGTACTCTCGAATACTCTAGTTCTAGCTTGAGTCACATAATCACACACACACAATCATCCTAGATGCTGGACCATGAGATTTGCTAGCATTTGGGAAAGACAGGAAGTATTTGCCCCCCCCCCCCCCCCCCAATCTTGTGTGACTGTCTTTATAGCACATAGACATTAATTAAAAACTGTTTGCATATCCTTTACAGAACATCGCTGTCAACATCAGCAACTTTCAGCTGATTGTTGATTTCTTTGGCAAGATTACGCTCAGTAGTTTGCCATTACTTTCTGAGCGGCCAGTTCCATACTCTCATAAGTCACCGGCGTGACTCGAACCGCTTCCAATTCTCGTGCGCTCACGTCAACCACGAGAGTATTCAGGGTTACGGAGAAAGCTGCCAACGCCTCGACCATGGAGGCCGGCACGTAGACATAAGGAGGCAAAATAGCGAACACAATCATAAAAAAATTCACAAGTACTGATTAGAGGCCATAGGTTCATATTCCAGCACAGTAACTGTAGGTTTCAGTTCTCTTATCTCTATTTCTGGCTTCCGTTTCTGTGAGCCATTACTGGGGAACTTGTTAAAGCGCTGTCGTAGTCCCCTTGGTGGTTTCACAACAACTGATATCCATGTATAACCACCCAGCTCAGTTAATTTATTAACAGACCAAACAAATTACAGAAAGGAACCAGAAGTACAACAATACATATAACAATAAATATAACAGCAAATACAACAATATATATAACAATAAAAATAATAACAAATATAACAACATATATAACAATAAATATAACAAAACATAAAACAATATAACAATAAATGTAACAATAAACACGACAATAAATATGACAATAACTATAACAATAAATATAACAACAAATATAACAAAACATAAATCAATAAATATAACCATAAATATAACAATACATGTAACAGTAAATATAACAATAAATACAACAATAAATATAATAATAAATACAATAATAAATGCAATGATAAATACAAAAATAAATATAATAATAAATATAACAATAAATATAACAATTATATAACAAAACATAAGATAATAAATATAACAACAAATATAACAATAAATATAAGAAAATATAACAAAAATATAGCAGCAAATATAACAATAAATATAACAACAACTATACCAACAAATATAACAAGTCATACAGGAGTGGCTGTTTATTTCCATCACTATGGCACATTGTAACAACGTGAGGCACACAACGTCTGTGTCCATGCTGGAGGTCTGTTGGGTATATGGTGCTAGTCCCTATATTGACAACCCAACTGGCATGTGACGGGGGATGCCATCAAAATCATGCTGTCACTTTACTTCCAAGAAAGGTAACACCAATACATCTAGAACAAAACAAGCTGCAGAAGCTGCCATATCTGCAAAGCAATGCTCTAACTGTCCGACTGTCAGAGTTTTTGATCCTAGACAAGTTGCCTCTAAGGCTCAGGACCTAGTCTGCCCTGCTATGATAAGTTTTTAGGTTGCATTTTCTAGCATCAGGATAAGGCCTGTACCCTCCCAATTGCTCTCTGCCGCCCACGCCGTTGGCACAATGTGGGGTGTCGGGTTTGGCGAGTGCTGCCCAACATTCGGGGCTAACAGAAAGCAGGTAGTACCGTCTACTGTCATACGGTAACTCAGCCATATCTGATTAAGATCTGACATCTCAACAATATCATAAAACATATAGTACGTCTACTGTCATACAGTAGCTCAGTCATATCCGACTAAGACCTGACACAGTTAAGTTTATGTCATTCAGATATGGGTAAATACAAATTAAAGGTAGTATATTTTTACATAGCTAAAATATAAAATAAAATTATTATTGCTGAAGTCTTGCTGTCTCAACTACGTATGTACCATGTGTGATGAGCTTTTCTTTATCTGTTCATATAAACCAACATGTCATGAATGATGAGCTAACTAATGTACCATGTGTGATCAGCTATTCTTCATTTGTACCAGTCAACAAATGTACCATGTGTGATCAGCTATTCTTCATTTGTACCAGTCAACTAATGTGCAAAGGCAGATCAGCTATTCTTCATATGTACCAGTCAACTAATGTACCATGTGTGATCAGCTATTCTTCATTTGTACCAGTCAACTAATGTACCATGTGTGATCAGCTATTCTTCATTTGTACCAGTCAACTAATGTACCATGTGTGATCAGCTATTCTTTATTTGTACCAGTCAACAAATGTACCATGTGTGATCAGCTATTCTTCATTTGTGCGATCAACCATTGTATTATGAGTGATTAGATATTCCTCATTTAGCACATATCACATTATTTTACCAATAAACCAATGTACCAAATATATCCAGCTATGTTTCATTTGTACAGGTCAACCAATGTACCACATATGTCCAGCTGTGTTTCATTTGTACAGGTCAACCAATGTACCACATATGTCCAGCTGTGTTTCATTTGTACAGGTCAACCAATGTACCACATATGTCCAGCTGTGTTTCATTTGTACAGGTCAACCAATGTACCAAATATGTCCAGCTGTGTTTCATTTGTACAGGTCAACCAATGTACCACATATGTCCAGCTGTGTTTCATTTGTACAGGTCAACCAATGTACCACATATGTCCAGCTGTGTTTCATTTGTACAGGTCAACCAATGTACCACATATGTCCAGCTGTGTTTCATTTGTACAGGTCAACCAATGTACCACATATGTCTAGCTGTGTTTCATTTGTACAGGTCAACCAATGTACCAAATATATCCAGCTATGTTTCATTTGTACAGGTCAACCAATGTACCAAATATATCCAGCTGTGTTTCATTTGTACAGGTCAACCAATGTACCACATATGTCCAGCTGTGTTTCATTTGTACAGGTCAACCAATGTACCACATATGTCCAGCTGTGTTTCATTTGTACAGGTCAACCAATGTACCACATATGTCCAGCTGTGTTTCATTTGTACAGGTCAACCAATGTACCAAATATATCCAGCTATGTTTCATTTGTACAGGTCAACCAATGTACCACATATGTCCAGCTGTGTTTCATTTGTACAGGTCAACCAATGTACCACATATGTCCAGCTGTGTTTCATTTGTACAGGTCAACCAATGTACCACATATGTCCAGCTGTGTTTCATTTGTACAGGTCAACCAATGTACCACATATGTCCAGCTATGTTTCATTTGTACAGGTCAACCAATGTATCACATATGTCCAGCTGTGTTTCATTTGTACAGGTCAACCAATGTACCACATATGTCCCAGCTGTGTTTCATTTGTACAGGTCAACCAATGTACCACATATGTCCAGCTATGTTTCATTTGTACAGGTCAACCAATGTATCACATATGCCCAGCTGTGTTTCATTTGTACAGGTCAACCAATGTACCACATATGTCCAGCTGTGTTTCATTTGTACAGGTCAACCAATGTACCACATATGCCCAGCTGTGTTTTATTTGTACAGGTCAACCAATGTACCACATATGTCCAGCTGTGTTTCATTTGTACAGGTCAACCAATGTACCACATATGTCCAGCTGTGTTTCATTTGTACAGGTCAACCAATGTACCACATATGTCCAGCTATGTTTCATTTGTACAGGTCAACCAATGTACCACATATGTCCAGCTGTGTTTCATTTGTACAGGTCAACCAATGTACCACATATGTCCAGCTATTCTTCATTTCTACCTATCACTCAGCTTGCCATGTGTGATGAGTTATTACTCATTTGTACCAACCACTCAGCTTGCCATGTGTGATGAGTTATTACTCATTTGTACCAATAAACCAACACGCCATGGATGATTGTACTTCTTATATCTAGTCACAACATACTATAGAACTCTGGCAATGGGATGTAGGCAGGAAGTAGACTTTATTTGACTCATTATTGCTTTCCACCTTGAGGAATGGAAGCCATAGAAGCACAGGTGGCCAGGCAGCCAGGGGCTGGAATCTTCATGGAGTCCGGGATTGTTTTTAGATGTCTAGGCTGCCAAGTTGGCACAACCTAAAAATTGGTACATAGACATGTTCTGGACAGTAAGCGTAGCCAGCGTCATATTGACTCCATCACTTATTAAGTGTCAGTAAGTTTATGCAGATATGGGGCCTAGCAGGATATACCAAAATACACTTCAAGGCGTGGATAAGGGCATCTTTACCCTTTTTGTTTTAACCTTCGGTGTCCGCTGTGACCTCCTCCTGGGAACAAAACAGTTAAATTATACAGTTAAGTTTTACAGTTAAGATTAAATTTTCATTGATATATGAAATTCTTACAAGCATATTCATTTGTGTGTTTATGCAACAATATGTTTCATTCATCAAGCTTCTCTCAAGCAGTTGGTTGTTTTTTGTTATGTCAATATATCGAGTATTAATTATTATTTTGTTTATAAAAGAGAAAATATCTTGCAAACAGTGACAACGGCAAATGAAAGTTTCAGTTTTTCCCAGTCTTGACAATCTCTACTTCTGTGACCGCTGCAACGTTGCAGACTTGTTGGCAGTTGAAAGTGACAATGACCTCCATGATGCCTGGCCGTCTAGTAATTAAAGAAACCGCTTCACGGATCTCCTCTCCCGGGTCCACTTGTTTCCTGCAGAACAAAAATAGTGCCACGCATGTCATTATAAATTGAATCCAAATAATTATACATTTATTATATTTTTGTTATTATAAATAAATCCATATATTTGTCATCATCCTCAAGTACCCTTCCAGGTGGCGTAGGCATTCATGTCTCTCCACTATGTTCTGGATCGACTTTGTTGGTGATATTCCTCCATGCCGCCGTCTCAGTCCATCCAGCATCATCTCTTGATCAGCCTCTGCTTTTTCTACCACTGATCTTTCCAGTTGTCAGGCTGTTCTCCAGTTTTTCATTACATGACCAAAGGCTGCTAATTTTCGCTTTCTTAATGTATTTCATGTTCTACTTTCATAGTCTCTTCCAGGCAATCTAATTATAAATTAATAATGTGTTTGTCATTATTATAAATACATTCATCCAATCATCATCATCATCATCATCATACATCATCATACATCATCATCACAATCATCATATTCATCTTCATCACAATCATCATCACTATCATCATAACAATCATCACTATCATCATCACAATCATCACCATCATCATCACAATCATCACTATTATCATAATCATCATCATGTATCAAGTCTTGCAGTACATATCTCTCATTACAACTCACAGCTGATGAACACTTGCATGTATCACTACATAGAACAACACAACAGCTGATGAACACTTGCATGTATCACTACATGGAACAACACAATAGCTGATGAACACTTGCATGTATCACTACATAGAACAACACAACAGCTGATGAACACTTGCATATATCACTACATGGAACAACACAACAGCTGATGAACACTTGCATGTATCACTACATGGAACAACACAACAGCTGATGAACACTTGCATGTATCACTACATAGAACAACACAATAGCTGATGAACACTTGCATGTATCACTACATGGAACAACACAACAGCTGATGAACACTTGCATGTATCACTACATGGAACAACACAACAGCTGATGAACACTTGCATGTATCACTACATGGAACAACACAACAGCTGATGAACACTTGCATGTATCACTACATGGAACAACACAACAGCTGATGAACACTTGCATGTATCACTACATGGAACAACACAACAGCTGATGAACACTTGCATGTATCACTACATGGAACAACACAACAGCTGATGAACACTTGCATGTATCACTACATGGAACAACACAACAGCTGATGAACACTTGCATGTATCACTACATGGAACAACACAACAGCTGATGAACACTTGCATGTATCACTACATGGAACAACACAACAGCTGATGAACACTTGCATGTATCACTACATGGAACAACACAACAGCTGATGAACACTTGCATGTATCACTACATGGAACAACACAACAGCTGATGAACACTTGCATGTATCACTACATGGAACAACACAACAGCTGATGAACACTTGCATGTATCACTACATGGAACAACACAACAGCTGATGAACACTTGCATGTATCACTACATGGAACAACACAACAGCTGATGAACACTTGCATGTATCACTACATGGAACAACACAACAGCTGATGAACACTTGCATGTATCACTACATGGAATAACACAACAGCTGATGAACACTTGCATGTATCACTACATGGAACAACACAACAGCTGATGAACACTTGCATGTATCACTACATAGAACAATACAACAGCTGATGAACACTTGCATGTATCACTACATAGAACAACACAACAGCTGATGAACACTTGCATGTATCACTACATGAAACAACACAACAGCTGATGAACACTTGCATATATCACTACATAGAACAGACACAACAGCTGATGAACACTTGCATGTATCACTACATGAGAACAACACAACAGCTGATGAACACTTGCATGTATCACTACATAGAACAACACAACAGCTGATGAACACTTGCATGTATCACTACATAGAACAACACATTAGCTGATGAACACTTGCATATATCACTACATAGAACAACACAACTAGCTGATGAACACTTGCATGTATCACTACATAGAACAACACAACTAGCTGATGAACACTTGCATGTATCACTACATAGAACAACACAACTAGCTGATGAACACTTGCATGTATCACTACATGGAACAACACAACAGCTGATGAACACTTGCATGTATCACTACATGGAACAACACAACAGCTGATGAACACTTGCATGTATCACTACATGGAACAACACAACAGCTGATGAACACTTGCATGTATCACTACATGGAACAACACAACAGCTGATGAACACTTGCATGTATCACTACATGGAACAACACAACAGCTGATGAACACTTGCATGTATCACTACATGGAACAACACAACAGCTGATGAACACTTGCATGTATCACTACATGGAACAACACAACAGCTGATGAACACTTGCATGTATCACTACATGGAACAACACAACAGCTGATGAACACTTGCATGTATCACTACATGGAACAACACAACAGCTGATGAACACTTGCATGTATCACTACATGGAACAACACAACAGCTGATGAACACTTGCATGTATCACTACATGGAACAACACAACAGCTGATGAACACTTGCATGTATCACTACATGGAACAACACAACAGCTGATGAACACTTGCATGTATCATTACATGGAACAACACAACAGCTGATGAACACTTGCACGTATCACTACATGGAACAACACAACAGCTGATGAACACTTGCATATATCACTATATAGAACAAAACAACAGCTGATGAACACTTGCATGTATCACTACATGGAACAACACAACAGCTGATGAACACTTGCATGTATCACTACATGGAACAACACAACAGCTGATGAACACTTGCATGTAT
Organism: Cepaea nemoralis; assembly: GCA_014155875.1. Classification (NCBI taxonomy): domain Eukaryota; kingdom Metazoa; phylum Mollusca; class Gastropoda; order Stylommatophora; family Helicidae; genus Cepaea; species Cepaea nemoralis. The sequence continues at coordinate 40,917 of JACEFZ010015809.1, forward strand.
CACTACATGGAACAACACAACAGCTGATGAACACTTGCATGTATCACTACATGGAACAACACAACAGCTGATGAACACTTGCATGTATCACTACATGGAACAACACAACAGCTGATGAACACTTGCATGTATCACTACATAGAACAACACAATAGCTGATGAACACTTGCATGTATCACTACATGGAACAACACAACAGCTGATGAACACTGCATGTATCACTACATGGAACAACACAACAGCTGATGAACACTTGCATGTATCACTACATGGAACAACACAACAGCTGATGAACACTTGCATGTATCACTACATGGAACAACACAACAGCTGATGAACACTTGCATGTATCACTACATGGAACAACACAACAGCTGATGAACACTTGCATGTATCACTACATGGAACAACACAACAGCTGATGAACACTTGCATGTATCACTACATGGAACAACACAACAGCTGATGAACACTTGCATGTATCACTACATGGAACAACACAACAGCTGATGAACACTTGCATGTATCACTACATGGAACAACACAACAGCTGATGAACACTTGCATGTATCACTACATGGAACAACACAACAGCTGATGAACACTTGCATGTATCACTACATGGAACAACACAACAGCTGATGAACACTTGCATGTATCACTACATGGAACAACACAACAGCTGATGAACACTTGCATGTATCACTACATGGAACAACACAACTAGCTGATGAACACTTGCATGTATCACTACATGAAACAACACAACAGCTGATGAACACTTGCATGTATCACTACATAGAACAACACAACAGCTGATGAACACTTGCATGTATCACTACATAGAACAACACAACAGCTGATGAACACTTGCATGTATCACTACATAGAACAACACAACAGCTGATGAACACTTGCATGTATCACTACATAGAACAACACATTAGCTGATGAACACTTGCATATATCACTACATAGAACAACACAATAGCTGATGAACACTTGCATGTATCACTACATAGAACAACACAATAGCTGATGAACACTTGCATATATCACTACATAGAACAACACAATAGCTGATGAACACTTGCATGTATCACTACATGGAACAACACAACAGCTGATGAACACTTGCATGTATCACTACATGGAACAACACAACAGCTGATGAACACTTGCATGTATCACTACATAGAACAACACAACAGCTGATGAACACTTGCATGTATTGCTACATAGAACAACACAATAGCTGATGAACACTTGCATGTATCACTACATAGAACAACACAACAGCTGATGAACACTTGCATATATCACTACATAGAACAACACAACAGCTGATGAACACTTACATGTATCACTACATGGAACAACACAACAGCTGATGAACACTTGCATGTATCACTACATGGAACAACACAACAGATGATGAACACTTGCATGTATCACTACATAGAACAACACAACAGCTGATGAACACTTGCATATATCACTACATAGAACAACACAACAGCTGATGAACACTTGCATATATCACTACATGGAACAACACAACAGCTGATGAACACTTGCATGTATCACTACATAGAACAACACAACAGCTGATGAACACTTGCATGTATCACTACATAGAACAACACAACAGCTGATGAACACTTGCATATATCACTACATAGAACAACACAACAGCTGATGAACACTTGCATATATCACTACATAGAACAACACAACAGCTGATGAACACTTGCATGTATCACTACATAGAACAACACAACAGCTGATGAACACTTGCATGTATCACTACATGGAACAACACAACAGCTGATGAACACTTGCATGTATCACTACATGGAACAACACAACAGCTGATGAACACTTGCATGTATCACTAAATAGAAAAGGCTTCCGGTCCAATAGGGAGGATAGGCAGTTGAGCTGTTAAGGCCTATGGAGTGTTTATGCTTGTGGCTATGTTTTGCTTATGCATTTTCCTTATGTTGGACTGGTAGTACATCGTTCCGTCGCCCAGATACTGAGTTGAGTGTGTGGAGCGACACTGTGAGCTGTGGATTTCATGTGGAGTACGTTTACATCTGTCCGCGGTTGTTTGTATAGTGAACTGCATGTTCAGAAAAATGGCGGCTGACCAGTTGCTGAACTAACTGGGTTTGCCTTATGCAGTAATGTGTGGCTGCTGGTTGTCTAGTGACTGCCGCTTCTATCAACAATGAACTGTATTTTTCGTGGTGGACTTTTGTGTTGGCATTCTGGCTGCGGCAATATGCATAGTATGCCTATGCAGGCTGTTGGTTTGTCGAGACTTCTGTCTGTTCCACTTTTCACATGGAACAGTGAGGAGCATTTTGTGTGATGTTCACTAGCACAGGAACAGAGCATTATGGGGCAACTCTTTGCCGTGAAATTGGAACCGTGACTAACTAACTAAATGGAAAAATACAACAGCAGATGAACTCTTGGATGTATCACTATATCAAATAACACAGCAACCTGCAAGTATCACTGCAAGAATTTGGGCCAAAGATCAGATCTCAAAAATAATGCCAAATCAAAATCCCCAATCCAAACTATGAATTTATCAAATCCAGACCATGTTTTCTAAGTGTTGTGCTACTTACTTGAGTTTAATGTTAGATTCTTTGATCACTCCTGGACCATCAATGGAAATGACACCATTGGTCAGGGGAACTGAAAGTGTGTTTTTTAGTTTGATGACCGCTGTGACGTTCTTTCCCTGGACAACCTTACTGTCTGTCTGTAAAACAGGTGACAAAATTAGGTCACAGTTAGACAAGCATTTGCAGTTGGTCAAACATATATTTGGACAAACATGCACACTTCAACTAACATAATTAGTACAAGAATTTGAACAAACATACACATTGAAACGAAGATACATATGTGTACCTGCACACACATTTGAACCAATGTACACATTTAAACTAGCATAAGCAGTGAAACAAATATACATTTGGACCAACATATAAATTTGGACAAACAAAACACTAAAACTAGCATATATTTGTGCAAGAATTTGGACAAACCCACAAATTTAGACAAACATACACTTTTAGACAAACATACATATGTAGATAGACATGCACACTCAAATTAACATACATCTGGACACACATACCCTTATGTTTTTGTCTCTTTCTTATTGTGCTATATAATGTTCTAGTTTCATTAGCCTATTCCAGGCAATTACTGTATATAATGTTCTAGTTTCATTAGCCTATTCCAGGCAATTACTGTATATAATGTTCTAGTTTCATTATCCTCTTCCAGGCAATCACTGTATATAATGTTCTAGTTTCATTATCCTCTTCCAGGCAATCACTGTATATAATGTTCTAGTTTCATTATCCTCTTCCAGGCAATCACTGTATATAATGTTCTAGTTTCATTATCCTCTTCCAGGCAATTAATGTATATAATGTTCTAGTTTCATTAGCCTCTTCCAGGCAATTACTGTATATAATGTTCTAGTTTCATTAGCCTCTTCCAGGCAATCACTGTATATAATGTTCTAGTTTCATTAGCCTATTCCAGGCAATTGCTGTATATAATGTTCTAGTTTCATTAGCCTCTTCCAGGCAATCACTGTTTTTAATTTTCTAGTTTCATTAGCCTCTTCCGGGCAATTGCTGTATTTAATGTTCTAGTTTAATTAGCCTCTTCCAAGCTCATTATCTCAGACACTTCTGTTTCAGTCAGGGCAGAACAAAGGTATCTGCTGATCAAGGGAAGATAACTTTGGTATTTGATTATTGTAATGAAGTGCTTTGAGCAACTGACACCTGGCCAACTCAAGATGATTGTTACACTGCACTTAAAAAACAAGGCATAATAACTACAACCCAAGGCAGTAGCGAATGTGGCTGATTAGACCAATTCGCGTGGTAAATGTTCGTCCACAATAAATGCATTTTAACATGGTCATTTCCACCATCAAGCACCATCTAATGTCACAGATACTTAGTGTGTGACCTATCTGCAATAATTTTCTCCTTTGTCTTTATTCCATTCCTGATCATTTCCTTCCATGCTATGCGATCAGTGGCAACTTGCTCCCAAGGTGCAATGTCAATGCCTTTTGTGCTACATAGCATATTTATGATAATATCAGAATACACATAAAGTTATAGTTGACTATAAAGTTACAGTTGACTATAAAGTTGACTAAAAAACAAACCTTGATGTCCAGATGAGGGTGGTCAAGGCAGTAAGTCTGGACATGGGCAAATCTCTGGCCAGTCTCTCTGACCTTGGCCATGATGTAGGAGGACACATTGCTGTCTGCGGGCTTCTGTCCAATAAACTCCGAACATGTCAGCTCCAGGACAACACAGCCATCTGTGGTATTGATACAATGTTAGATCATAGAACATGTAAGCTCCAGGACAACACAGCCATCTGTGGTAATCATACAATGTTAGATCATAGAACATGTCAGCTCCAGGACAACACAGCCATCTGTGGTAATCATACAATGTTAGATCATAGAACATGTCAGCTCCAGGACAACACAGCCATCTGTGGTAATCATACAATGTTAGATCATAGAACATGTCAGCTCCAGGACAACACAGCCATCTGTGGTAATCATACAATGTTAGATCATAGAACATGTCAGCTCCAGGACAACACAGCCATCTGTGGTAATCATACAATGTTAGATCATAGAACATGTCAGCTCCTGGACAACACAGCCATCTGTGGTAATCATACAATGTTAGATCATAGAACATGTCAGCTCCAGGACAACACAGCCATCTGTGGTAATCATACAATGTTAGATCATAGAACATGTCAGCTCCAGGACAACACAGCCATCTGTGGTAATCATACAATGTTAGATCATAGAACATGTCAGCTCCAGGACAACACAGCCATCTGTGGTGGTGAGACAATGTTAGAACATAGAACATGTCAGCTCCAGGACAACACAGCCATCTGTGGTATTGATACAATGTTAGATCATAGAACATGTCAGCTCCAGGACAACACAGCCATCTGTGGTAATCATACAATGTTAGATCATAGAACATGTCAGCTCCAGGACAACACAGCCATCTGTGGTGGTGAGACAATGTTAGAACATAGAACATGTCAGCTCCAGGACAACACAGCCATCTGTGGTATTGATACAATGTTAGATCATAGAACATGTCAGCTCCAGGACAACACAGCCATCTGTGGTGGTGAGACAATGTTAGAACATAGAACATGTCAGCTCCAGGACAACACAGCCATCTGTGGTATTGATACAATGTTAGATCATAGAACATGTCAGCTCCAGGACAACACAGCCATCTGTGGTGGTGAGACAATGTTAGAACATAGAACATGTCAGCTCCAGGACAACACAGCCATCTGTGGTATTGATACAATGTTAGATCATAGAACATGTCAGCTCCAGGACAACACAGCCATCTGTGGTGGTGAGACAATGTTAGAACATAGAACATGTCAGCTCCAGGACAACACAGTCATCTGTGGTATTGATACAATGTTAGATCATAGAACATGTCAGCTCCAGGACAACACAGCCATCTGTGGTAATCATACAATGTTAGAACATAGAACATGTCAGCTCCAGGACAACACAGCCATCTGTGGTGTTGATACAATGTTAGAACATAGAACATGTCAGCTCCAGGACAACACAGCCATCTGTGGTAATCATACAATGTTAGAACATAGAACATGTCAGCTCCAGGACAACACAGCCATCTGTGGTGGTGAGGACAATGTTAGAAACATAGAACATGTCAGCTCCAGGACAACACAGTCATCTGTGGTATTGATACAATGTTAGATCATAGAACATGTCAGCTCCAGGACAACACAGCCATCTGTGGTGGTGAGACAATGTTAGAACATAGAACATGTCAGCTCCAGGACAACACAGCCATCTGTGGTATTGATACAATGTTAGATCATAGAACATGTCAGCTCCAGGACAACACAGCCATCTGTGGTGGTGAGGACAATGTTAGAACATAGAACATGTCAGCTCCAGGACAACACAGCCATCTGTGGTATTGATACAATGTTAGATCATAGAACATGTCAGCTCCAGGACAACACAGCCATCTGTGGTAATCATACAATGTTAGAACATAGAACATGTCAGCTCCAGGACAACACAGCCATCTGTGGTGTTGATACAATGTTAGAACATAGAACATGTCAGCTCCAGGACAACACAGTCATCTGTGGTATTGATACAATGTTAGATCATAGAACATGTCAGCTCCAGGACAACACAGCCATCTGTGTGTTGATACAATGTTAGATCATTAGAACATGTCAGCTCCTGGACAACACAGTCATCTGTGGTATTGATACAATGTTAGATCATAGAACATGTCAGCTCCAGGACAACACAGTCCATCTGTGGTAATCATACAATGTTAGAACATAGAACATGTCAGCTCCAGGACAACCACAGCCATCTGTGGTGTTGATACAATGTTAGATCATAGAACATGTCAGCTCCTGGACAACACAGTCATCTGTGGTATTGATACAATGTTAGATCATAGAACATGTCAGCTCCAGGACAACCACAGCCATCTGTGGTAATCATACAATGTTTAGAACATAGAACATGTCAGCTCCAGGACAACACAGTCATCTGTGGTGTTGATACAATGTTAGATCATAGAACATGTCAGCTCCAGGACAACACAGTCATCTGTGGTATTGATACAATGTTAGATCATAGAACATGTCAGCTCCAGGACAACACAGCCATCTGTGGTGTTGAGAGAATGTTAGAACATAGAACATGTCAGCTCCTGGACAACACAGTCATCTGTGGTATTGATACAATGTTAGATCATAGAACATGTCAGCTCCAGGACAACACAGCCATCTGTGGTAATCATACAATGTTAGATCATAGAACATGTCAGCTCCAGGACAACACAGCCATCTGTGGTGTTGATACAATGTTAGATCATAGAACATGTCAGCTCCAGGACAACACAGTCATCTGTGGTATTGATACAATGTTAGATCATAGAACATGTCAGCTCCAGGACAACACAGCCATCTGTGGTAATCATACAATGTTAGAACATAGAACATGTCAGCTCCAGGACAACACAGTCATCTGTGGTATTGATACAATGTTAGATCATAGAACATGTCAGCTCCAGGACAACACAGCCATCTGTGGTGTTGAGAGAATGTTAGAACATAGAACATGTCAGCTCCTGGACAACACAGTCATCTGTGGTATTGATACAATGTTAGATCATAGAACATGTCAGCTCCAGGACAACACAGCCATCTGTGGTGTTGAGACAATGTTAGAACATAGAACATGTCAGCTCCTGGACAACACATCCCTCTTTCACAATGGCTGCCTGGCTGGGAGAGTGGATTTTCAGGCAAGTAGGCAGATTTTTTTTTAAATGTTGCATATTCCTCGCAGGACGTTGCAGTCAACACCAGCATTTTTCAGCTGCTGTTGATGTACTAGGCAAATTTTTACGTTCAGTAGTTTGCCATTGCTTTCTGAACGACCAGCTCCCATACCAACACGTTATAACGCAACGCAACACGGTCTGCTGCACAAATCGGTTGAGGCTGAGCTTCGAACGCCTGGTACCCAGCTCACGAACCGCATTCGCAAGCCTTTGGCCACGGAGACCGGCATATAGACAGAGAAATACACACAGACTTATAGATAGACACAGAGAGAGAGAGAGAGAGAGAGAAGAGAGAGAGAGAGAGAGAGAGAGAGAGAGAGAGAGAGAGTGAGTGAAAGAAAGAGATTGAACCAGGATCAAAACATGCTTGATTTTGTATGTATTAAGAAATGTTGTTAGTACAGTCACACATGCAAGGAAGTATTGGAACAGTACAATATGTTGTCCGGACACACATAGAAGCTGGCTAGTCGATGGAGAAACAGTCAGTTGTATAGAGTAACCAGTGTAAGGCAACCTGCTGCTGTAGCAAGCGGGGCAGGACCGTGTATGGCAATAAACTACACGCCTGGAATCTATGCATGTTTGATTTGCTTGATTGACAAGTAACGATCCAAAGTTCTTTTAAGTTATTACAAAAGTATTCCTATCCTAGAGTCTGGGTAGGTATGTTTGCAAGTAAATTCATTCATTCATTAGCATGTCTTTGCAGAACCTCGCTCCCATAACAACCTTCCGGAAAACCTCTCAATCATAAGCAAGATGTCCCGTGGTTGTTTGTATACCCATCTTCTCTTTGGCCTTCCTCTTCCTCTCTTCCCAGGCTTATACCCCTCCATTATTGTTCTCTCCAAACTTTCGTGACGTTTCAAGTGACCAAAATATTTCAATTTTCTTTATTTTATAGTTTTTAATAGCCAACCTTCATCAATATTCAGCTCTTGAAGTATTGATGCATTTGTTCTTTTCTTTACCCAAGATATTCTTAGAACTCGTCTATAACATTTATATTCAAAGGCATTTATGCGCTGCTAAGCTTGTTTAGTAAGTGTCCAGGTCTCACAGGCGTATGTTGCAATGGGAAAGATGCATGCTCTTAAAAATCTAATTTTTGTAGTTCTGTCTGTCCCATTCCATAATTTATTCAGTTGTTTTAGTCTTTGAAGAGCAATTGATAGTCGTCGTTTAATTTCTTTCATTGTGTCAACATTGTTGGTAATCAATGACCCAAGATATTCAAAATTTTCCACCACCTCCAATTTTCCTCATTAACATATATTTCTTTCTCCATAGTGGTTTTATCTGTATGCATTACCTTTGTTTTTGCAATGTTAAGATACAAGCTGTGATTTTCACTATTCAATTGGGTTGAGGCTATTAGATTTTCTATGCCATTCTGTGTTGTGGATAGCAATACTGTATCATCAGCAAACCGAATCTCTGGTATGTCAAGACCACCGATATTTAGGGCATCATATAGCTACCTATTTATATAATCTCTTACATTTCTCATTATATTTTCAGTGTACAGGTTAAACAAATAGGGGGACAGCACACAGCCCTGACAGACTCCTTGCTTGATGACAAACCAATCTGATGTCTCTCTATATATTCTAACCGCTGCTTGTTGGTCTAGATAGAGCATTCTTATGAGTTGTATTACATGTGGTGGAAAGCCCATATTCCTCATGATTTCCCAAAGTTTCTGATATTGTACACAGTCAAATGCCTTTGAATAATCCACAAAACATGAGAATAGGTTTACATTAAATTCTCTGCACTTCTCTATTATTAAATGCATATTGAGAATGTGATCTCTTGTTCCTCTTCCTTGTCTAAATCCAGCTTGAACCACGTTAATTTCTTCTTCCATTTTCTTACGAAGTCTTCCCATTATGACTTTCAGTAGAATTTTACTTGCATGACTGATCAAGGCAACAGTTCTATAGTTGGTGCATAATTTCAGGTTGCCCTTTTTTGGTATTGGAATGAAGATAATTCTCTTCCAATCTTTTGGCCAAATACCATATCTTTTTACATAATGCGTGATAGATTTGTATGCTTTCTTCTCCTCCCACTTTAATTAGCTCAGCTGGTATCTCATCACATCCAGGTGGTTTACCATTCTTCAGGTTCTTTACTGCCCATGCAATTTCATCTAATGAGGGTTCAGGTTCTGTCTCTGCTGTCGTTGGCTCATGTATCTCATTCATATCCTCACTGTCACTCATATCATACATTCCACTGCAATACTCTTGCCATCTTTCTAGAATTTGTCTAGATTCTGTTAAGGTATTTCCCATCTTGTCACAGATAACATTCAATTGAGGTTGAACATTTCTTGTCAATAACTTCATTTCTTTGAACATTTCGTAATCTCTTCCAGTCTTACGAAATTGCTCTATTCTGCTACAGCAATCTTGTATAGGGAGTCTTCGTGGCGAAGTAGTCAAACCGTTTGACTCGGGCTCCGAAGGTTGGGGGTTCGATTCTGGGCTGCATCCTTCAGTTCACGAGTGAAATTTTTCGGAGACTCCTGTGGGTCGTCGCTAGAGCTACAGAGTTTGTGCTTTATGCGACGCTTTCCGCGCTGCGGAAAGAGACCGAGCCATATGGGATAAAACCCGGTGCAATGAAGTCGACCCTGTTGACTTTTAAGTGACTTTTAATCTTGTATATATTGATTTTTGTCCTTTCTTGTGTACTTTCTTATTTCTCGAGTTAAAGATTTATACTTCAATCTGCTGTTATCGGATTCACCTCCTTTCTGTTTCAGTTCACTTCATTGTTTTATTAATTCTAATGTGTCTGATTTAGTTGCTTTTTCTTGGTCGGAATTAAATCTTTGGCTGCAGTTATCAAGATATCTCTAGCTTGTACTGCCAGTTCATCAGGTGTCATTTCCTCTTGTAAAAACATCAAGACCCCAAAACGATTCCTAATTTCTACCGTGTATGCATCTGGTATTTTTGTGAGATCAAAACGAAGTGGCCTTGGTCCTCGGGTAAGCTTTTTGAGTTTTAATTTCAGATTTGCTTCTAATAACTGATGATCCATATCACAATCTGCACTTCATAGGGTTTTTGCAGATGTTATGCTTGATCTCCATCTTCTTTGTATTAAAATATAATCTATCTGATTTTTGGTAATACTAATACTGTCCGGGGACTTCCATGTGCAGAGTCTTCTTAAGTGTTGTTTAAAATGTGTGTTGGCTATCATTAATTCATTTTCTGTGCAAAATTCAATTAATTTGTCACCTGTATCAATTCTGTTTCCCAGTCCAAACTTTCTAAAACGTGTCTCTCACTTTCAGCTCTTCCTGTATCTACTTTTGCATTAAAGTCTCCCAGTATTATTGCTATATCATTATGACCAATCTTATTTAATATGTCTTGCAGTGTGTTGAAAAAATCTTCAATTTCATCCTCTTCTGCTGTTGAAGTAGGTGCATATATCTGTACAAGTGTTGTGTTTTTTGGACGGCCTTTAAGTCTAATAGTGAGGATTCTATCACTGACTGGATTATATCCCAGTAATTTTTGTCTTTGTTTTATCTAAACAAACTGAAGCTCATGGGCCTTTACTGCTCGGGCCAGAGGGAGAATTGTGAAGGAGGACTCTGGTGCTTTCACTAAAACCACAAGTAGCCTGACCATGGAAGTCATGGCAGTAAGTAAAGCAATAACATGGCTCGAGACACAGACATTCACTAGGGCTTGTTTCCTTAGCGACTCAATGAACATGATCAAGAGGATAGAGGAGGGGTCGATCCAAAGAGAATGGTTGCTGCCTCTGGAGCGGTTTCGGCTGGCAAAGATTAGTTTCATCTTCGTGCCAGGGCATGCGGGAGTACAAGGAAATGAGCAGGCTGACAAGCTCGCAGGTGAAGCTACTGTGGAGGGCGGACGTGCCATGGACCAGGCTGACATTCTGAATGCTCTACGAGAAGTAAGGCTTTTGCGAGAACCAAGTGATGACTGTGAATCTACAACAATGGCCAGACTGCGAGAGCAGCAAATTAAAAGAGGGGTGGCCAAACAAGAACACTACGCAGGAAGTCAAAGAAGATTGATAAACCAACACAGAACTGGCGTCGTTAGCCGCTACACGCTGCAGGGATTTGCTGAGGAGGGGATCCGAGCACTTATGGACTGAATGGTTCGATGTGCAATGAGGATGATCTGTCGACTAACTAACTAACTAACTAACTATCTAAACAAAATGCCACTCCACTCTGGCCTCCGATGTCTCTATCAGAATAAAGGAAAAGACTTCCATTTTCAGTTGTAAAATGTCCCTTGCCTTTCCGGCGATGTTCACTAATTCCAAAAATTTGAATATTTAACCTATCAATCTCATCACATACTACTTTGAGCTTCCCCTCATACAGACTTCTCACATTCCACGTTCTTATTCTCACTCTTTTTCTTAGTCTGACACAGGGGATTTCCTTGATAATACAGTCAGGATTAACTCAGCCATCACGATTACTAGTACTGGTCCCTGTGTCACACTCTTCCCCAGTGTTATCTGATCTGCCTGGCCTGGGGGTCTCGCTACCAGATCTCTTTCCTACTATGTTTTCTGTCATAGTTGTTATGGTTTCTTGGCAAGTTTTGCAGAAGGTAGTTTGCCATTGCTTTCCTTCTGGGCAGTGACTGTACTAGTCAGTGGCCATAGCCATTGTTTGCAAGCAAATAAGGATTCGAAATTCTTGGTTTTCAATGTTTGATGCAAGAGTTATCTCTCCTTGAACGTTGATATAGATTTCAAACTTATGTGTTTATTACTCCCAAGTTATTTGAAAAATAGGTTATAAATGGTTATAGAAGAAATATTTCACACTTATATTCATAACAATAATAAATCGTTGTTGACAATGTTAACTGGCTGCTAATACTGTCCATCCATCCATCTGTCTGTCTGTCTGTCCTTCCATCCATCCATCTGTCTGTCTGTCTGTCTATCTGTCCATTCAACCATCCACCTGTCCATCCATCTGCCCTGCCATCTATCCTTCAATCTGTCCACCTGTCCACCCATCCATCTGTTTTTCCACCTATCCATATGTTCTTCCATCTGTCCATCCATCCTTTTCTCCATCAATCCATCCATCTGTCCATCCTTCCATCCATCCATCTGTCCACCCATCCTTGTCTGTCCTTCCGCCCGCCCATCCATCCATCTGTCCTTCCGTCTGTCCATCCCTCATCCATCTGTCCGCCTGTCCATCCATCCATCCTTGTCTGTCCTTCTGCCTGTCAACCAGTCCATCCATCCATCTGACCTTCCGTCTGTTCATCCATCCAGCCATCTATCTGCCTGTCCATCCATCCATCCTTGTCTGTCCTTCTGCCTGTCAACCAGTCCATCCATCCATCTGGCCTTCCGTCTGTCCATCCCTCATCCATCTGTCCACCTGTCCATCCACCCATCCTTGTCTGTCCTTCTGCCTCTCAACTGTCCATCCATCCATCTGGCCTTCCATCTGTCCATCCATCCAATTGCCCATACATCCATCCATCTGTCCATCCATCCATCAACCAATCTTCCCTCAATATGGTTTGTGTATATTTTCTACACATTCAGATAAAACCACAGTTCCTACCCTTTCTAGGCTCCAAGACCAGTGATGACACAACCTTTTTCAGTTCAGCAGACGTCACTCCTGTGTAGAAGGAGGAGAAGGCCCCGAGGTACACGTCAACAATGTGTCCCTCTGAGCCTACATTCTGAACATGTAGAGTCAGCTTGATATCACCTCCTTTGTCCATTCCACCACTCACTTTAAACTCAACGTCTTGCTTGGAACTCTGGGAAATGACCGGCATTTTCCTGGTGCATAGTTTCCCAGCCTTCTCTAACACTTCCTTTGCTTCTTTACTTCCTGTAATAACATTTACAGTGGTTAATGTGTGTTCTGTCTACAATGTTTTATAAATGTCAAAGTTGCCTATATTCTGCAGGGAAGTTGCCTATATACTCTATCTAAGGGGATATACTCTATCCATGGTGAAGTGGTCAAGCTAGCTGCCTCGTACCCTGAAGGTTGTGGGTTCAATTCCGGGCTACGCCTTTCGATTCACGAGTGCGGTTTTCTCGGAGACTCCTGGAGATCATCACAGGAGCTACGGAATTCATGCTTTGCGCGATGCTTTCGGAAGGTCATCCTACCAAAAGAGACTGAGCCATATGGGATAAAACCCGGGGCAATGAAGTCAATCCTCTCGACTTTTAAGACTTTTTTTATCTAAGATAAATATATGTTGAATTAATGTGCACAGGTCAGCATGGCTGAATAGATAAGAACACATGTTCTTAAACATCCAGCATGCTGATGCCGAGGTAAGGGGTTCAACCCCTGCACCGGACATTTGGACTAAAATGGTGACCTCTTGTCCTTGATTTGTGGATGTAAATTACATGTACCACTGAAATCGGAGTGGGTTGGCCTGATGGCGAGGGACATTGTTAATAGGGAAAGCTAAGCTAGTGTGTATGGACTATGCTTGAGTTCAAAGCGAGCGAGCACTAAACAAAATTAATGTGCTGAACCAATGTTGACTATATGCTAAATTAAAGTTAACCACATCAAAGATAAGACAGAATATATGGTAATTTCAAGAGAAGGAATGGCTAAAATCTCTGGCCTCATACAAATAGACAATATGACCATTAAAAGAACGGAAACATACAAATACCTGGGTACAATCTTCAACTGCTCCAACATCATAAGGGAAGAAATACAAACTAGAATCAATTCTGGAAATAAGATATACTATGCACTACAACATCTACTAAAATCAAATGCGCTATCTCGTAACACCAAAATCACAATATACAAAACACTGATCAGACCAGTTGTGCTGTATGGCTCTGAAACCTGGAGTACAACGAATGGAGATGAAGCCTTGCTACAAACCTTTGAGAACAAAGTTTTAAGACGCATCTTTGGACCCATTAGGGATACACAAAGTGGAGAGTGGAAAAGAAGAAGTAACAAAGACATTTACTGGTATCATGAAGGCTAATAGACTACAATGGCTGGGGCATATAGAAAGAATGGAAGATAATAGGGAAACAAAACTCGCTTACACTCAGGAAATAAATGACCATAGACCCAGAGGTAGATAAAGAAGACGGTGGAGAGATAATATATATACAGACCTACAAACACTTGGAATCAACGACTGGCAAGATAAGGTCAACCAGAGAGACGAATGGAGACGGATTGTATCTGCAGCAAAGAACCTCAATGACTCGGAACGCTGAAGAAGAAGAAGAAGATATCAAAGGTGTCTATATGCTACATCACAGTTGTCTATATGCTGCATCAAAGTCATCTATATGCTACATCAAAGTTATCTACATGCTACATCAAAGTTGTCTACATGCTACATCAAAGTTGTCTATATACTACATCAAAGTTATCTACATGCTACATCAAAGTTGTCTACATGCTACATCAAAGTTGTCTATATGCTACATCACAGTTGTCTACATGCTACATCACAGTTGTCTATATGCTACATCAAAGTTGTCTATATGCTGCATCACAGTTGTCTATATGCTACATCACAGTTGTCTATATGCTACATGACAGTTGTCTACATGCTACATCAAAGTTGTCTATATGCTACATAAGAGTTGTCTATATGCTACATCAGTGTTGTCTATATGCTACATCAGAGTTGTCTATATGCTACATCAAAGTTGTCTATATGCTACATCAAAGTTGTCTATATGCTACATCAGAGTTGTCTATATGCTACATCAGTGTTGTCTATATGCTACATCAGAGTTGTCTATATGCTACATAAAGTTGTCTATATGCTACATCAAAGTTGTCTATATGCTACATCAGAGTTGTCTATATGCTACATAAAGTTGTCTATATGCTACATCAAAGTTATCTATATGCTACATTAGAGTTGTCTATATGCTACATCAGAGTTGTCTATATGCTACATCAGAGTTGTCTATATACTACATCAAAGTTTATATGCTACATCAGAGTTGTCTATATGCTACATCAAAGTTGTCTATATGCTACATCAGAGTTGTTTATATGCTACATCAGAGTTGTCTATATGCTACATCAGAGTTGTCTATATGCTACATCAAAGTTGTTTATATGCTACACCAGAGTTGTCTATATGCTACATCAGAGTTTATATGCTACATCAGAGTTGTCTATATGCTACATCAGAGTTGTCTATATGCTACATCAGAGTTGTCTATATGCTACATCAAAGTTGTTTATATGCTACATCAAAGTTGTCTATATGCTACATCAGAGTTGTCTATATGCTAGATAAAGTTGTCTATATGCTACATCAAAGTTGTCTATATGCTACATCAGAGTTGTCTATATGCTACATAAAGTTGTCTATATGCTAGATAAAGTTGTCTATATGCTACATCAAAGTTGTCTATATGCTACATCAGAGTTGTCTATATGCTACATAAAGTTGTCTATATGCTACATCAAAGTTGTCTATATGCTACATCAGAGTTGTCTATATGCTACATCAGAGTTGTCTATATGCTACATCAGAGTTGTCTATATGCTACATCAGAGTTGTCTATATGCTACATCAGAGTTGTCTATATGCTACATCAAAATTTATATGCTACATCAAAGTTGTTTATATGCTACATCAGAGTTGTCTATATGCTACATCAGAGTTGTCTATATGCTACATCAGAGTTGTCTATATGCTACATCAGAGTTGTCTATATGCTACATCAAAGTTGTTTATATGCTACATCAGAGTTGTTTATATGCTACATCAAAGTTGTCTATATGCTACATCAGAGTTGTCTATATGCTACATCAGTATTGTCTATATGCTACATCAGAGTTGTCTATATGCTACATAAAGTTGTCTATATGCTACATCAGTGTTGTCTATATGCTACATCAGAGTTGTCTATATGCTACATAAAGTTGTCTATATGCTACATCAGAGTTGTCTATATGCTACATCAAAGTTGTTTATATGCTACACCAAAGTTGTCTAAATGTCTCCAGATACAAGAACCATATCACATAACTCACCTTTCCCTCTCTAGACACAGGAACTATATCACAGAGCTCCCCTTCCCCTCTCGAGACATAGGAACTATATCACAGAGCTTCCCTTCCCCTCTCCAGACACAGGAACTATATCACCAAACTGCCCTTCCCCTCTCCAGACACAGGAACTATATCACCAAACTGCCCTTCCCCTCTCCAGACACAGGAACTATATCACCAAACTGCCCTTCCCCTCTCCAGACACAGGAACTATATCACCAAACAGCCCTTCCCCTCTCCAGACACAGGAACTATATCAACAAACAGCCCTTCCCCTCTCCAGACACAGGAACTATATCACCAAACTGCCCTTCCCCTCTCCAGACACAGGAACTAAATCACAGAGATCCCCTTCCCTTCTCCAGACTCAGGAACTACATCACATAGCTCCCTTTCCCCTCTCCAGACACAGGAACTATATCACATATAGCTCCCCTTACCCTCTCCAGACACAGGAACTATATCACATAGCTCCCTTTCCTACTCCAGACACAGGAACTAAATTACAGAGATCCCCTTCCCTTCTCCAGACTCAGGAACTATATCACATATAGCTCCCCTTCCCCTCTCCAGACACAGGAACTATATCACATAGCTCCCTTTCTCCTCTCCAGACACAGGAACTAAATTACAGAGATCCCCTTCCCTTCTCCAGACTCAGGAACTATATCACATATAGCTCCCCTTCCCCTCTCCAGACACAGGAACTATATCACATAGCTCCCTTTCTCCTCTCCAGACACAGGAACTAAATCACAGAGATCCCCTTCCCTTCTCCAGACTCAGGAACTATATCACATATAGCTCCCCTTCCCCTCTCTAGACACTGGAACTAAATTCTTAGGTCTGCTAGCTCCTGAAGAGATTTGTTGCATAAATCTAAGATGTGTAGAACTATAAGACACTGTTTTGTAACCTTCAGGATGTTTGTAGCTGGCAGTGATGTCCTCATGTAAGGCATTTCCCACAGATTTTCGTGTAGACAGCACCACCAACAGAGCCTCCTGTCAAGAAGGCCTCCATGTCCCCGTGGACGTCCACCTGCCAGTGGACACTTCCCCCGTTCAGCTCCGCAAACAAGTACTTGGTGTCGAAACCCAGGTGAAGGTCACCTTTCAGAATGGCTTTGACAGGGGCAGGGCCGCAGGTCACAACACCTTGAGGGAAAATAAAAATATGGAATTAGTTTATAAAATAATTTGTTGAGTTTTCTTTCTTTGTTTATTTAACTGATTCAGCGCCAAACAGAAAGTAGGTTTGGACTACACATGGTACACAATCATATGTACAAGTATTATCATGTGATTTCCGTTCACTGAGCATTGAAATTGCGGAAGAAACTCCAAAATAAAACAAGTTAAACGATGGCCGAGTACAGCGATACGTCCTTCTGTTCTATTGGGAGGCCACTGAATCAGCTGAGTAACCATAACAGTTAATTTGTTTGTTTTCCAACGTTAATTTGCTTTAAACACAACTTTGAACTCAATCATAGTCCGCGCATATGTTACCAGTCGTCATTGCTTAGACAGATTTTGAGCGAGGATTAGCTTTCCCTATTATGTGTTCCTCACCATCAGATGAACCCACTCCGACTACTGAGGTACTCGTAATTTACACGTTAAGGATGAGAAGTGAGCCTTTATGTCCATCTAACCATCTTGTGAAATTAACTGCTATGTTGTGGTCAGTAGAGAAAGTTTAGGCACATTAAATCTCTCAGTTACACTGGCCTCAAGTTTCAAATTAGATATTTTAAGATAATATATGCCAGTTTGCAAATTACAGAGAAACAATCTTAGATAATCAGCTCTCTCTCTCTCTCTCTCTCTCTCTCTCTTGCATGCTCTCTCTCTCTCTTTCTCTCATCTGTGCAATCATACTTTGCTACAGTCAATATACTAAAGGTACAAGAGGGCTTCAAATGAAAACCTTAAAAATGTGATAGACATTATAATAACCATGCCAATATTGTAACCTGTCAATATTGTTGTTAAGAATATGAAGAGGGTTAAGCAAGTGACATCACTTTGCAGATGAAATCATAAGGACAGTTTAAAGATGGCCGCTCCACTTTTGACATGCACCATGCAGGAGCAGCGTTCTGTTATCCACATTTTTTTTTTACCAATGAAGGGGTGAAATCTATAGAAACTGATTGGAGAATGGAGGTCCAGTATGGTGTTGCACGCCTGTCAGTCCAGCAAGTGTATGAGTGGAGTAGGAAGTTTCAAAACGCATGACTTAAATGAAGATGTACAGCATGTGGTGCATGTGTGGTTACACATGTGACTAAGAACATGTGTTTGCTCTCTCTCTCTCTCTCTCTCTCTCTCTCTCTCTCTCTCTCTCTCTCTCTCTCTCTCTCTCTCATATGTGTGTAACCACATCTGTGCTACAGCCAATATACCAAAGATAATGGCACATACTAATGACGTCAAAAATAAGAAATGAATGTAAACTCCTGTAAACTCACCTTCACTACAATCAAGTGGAGTTGGGTCCAATGCCTGCCAACCATCATAACCAGGTGGTAGGTCAGATCGCGTGAACCAGGCCTCGTTCCACACATGGTAATCCCTATAGATCAATGGCATCAAGGTCAGCGGACACACTCATGGGACTAATAATAGCATGATTATCATATCAGATTTATGACGAAAATGGCAATGGCGATGATGATGCAGACATAAAGACTAAGAAACATGAAATCACAAAATCCCTGCAGAAACACATAAACTAGAGATCACCTGAGTCAAGAACTAGACTAAGAAACATGACATCATAGAATCCCCTACAGAGATGCATAAACTAGAGATCACCTGGCTCAAGAACTAGACTGAGAAACATGACATCACAGAATCCCCTGCAGAAACACATAAACTAGAGATCATCTGAGTCAAGAACTAGACTGAAAAACATGACATCACAGAATCCCCTGCAGAAACACATAAACTAGAGATCATCTGAGTCAAGAACTAGACTGAGAAACATGACATCACAGAATCCCGTAAAGAGACACATAAACTAGAGATCACCTCAGACAAGAACTAGATTAAGAAACATGACATCATAGAATCCCCTACAGAGATACATGAACTACATATCATCTGAGTCAAGAACTAGACTAAGAAACATATCATCACAGAATCCCCTACAGAGACATATAAACTAGAGATCACCTGAGACAAGAACTAGACTGAGAAACATAACATCATAGAATCCCCTGCAGAGACACATAAACTATAGATCACCTGAGTCAAGATCTAGACTAAGAAACATAACATCACAGAATCCCCTGCAGAGACACATAAACTAGAGATCGCCTGAGTCAAGAACTAGACTAAGAAACATGGCATCACAGGAATCCTCTACAGAAACACATAAACTAGAGATCACCAGAGTCAATAACTGAAGATTCAGCCCTAAAGTCATGTTTGTAAAACTTCAAATGATAGAAATGTGTGATGTAATACTTAGACATATGTGATGTAATACTCAGAAATATGTGATGTAATACTCAGAAAATAGTAATTTAATAGTCAGAATTCTGTGATGTAAAAAACACAAACAAGTGGTGTAATACTCAGAAATATGTTATGTAATACTCAGAAATAGGTGATGTAATACTCAGAAATATGAGATGTATTACTTAGACATATGTGATGTAATACTCAGAAATATATGATGTAATAATCAGAAATATGTGATGTAGAACACAGAAATATGTGATGTAATACTCATAAATAGGTGATGTAATACTAATAAATATGTGGTGTAATACTCAGACATGTATGATGGTATGTCATCACCATGTGCCCTGCAAGCTGGCGTGGGCTTTCATGCATCTCCACAGATCTCAGTCCTTGGTGTTCTGGATAAACTCTGCTGATGGTATCCCTCCATCCAGTATAATTTCTCTTCGGGTGCCTTTGCCTCTTCTCCCACTATTTATTTCAAGAGTTTGATGAAATGATACTGACTGATCTATTGGTGAGGAGACCGATCTATTAGTGAGGATACCGATCTATTAGTGTTGATGCTGTATTCAGAAGAAAACTATCAGACTATCAGTGGGAAGCCGTAACAGAGATCGCTGGCTCATAAGCTACAAAGCTCGTCCCCGGAACCGAGTCAAAAATTGAGTCCAAGAATCACATGTATATAATCTTACTAAACTCCCACTTTCTGATCTCCTGGGCAGTAGGACCCTCGACCCTCTCAGATACGTGCAAAAAACTGGAGGTCCCATGTGCAAGTTGTGCATGCTAAAAATCCCACAGCAGTTAGAACCCACAAAGAGCAGGCCTTTAGGTTGCTGCTCTGGCAAAATTGTTAGGAAAGACAACCCACCCACGAATAGACAGAGCCTGTTACCTGGGATGGCATGCTGGGTAGAGGAGACAAACCTGACACACATGCCTGTTGAAGCCGCATACACGGACCTGTGGATGCATAACTATGTGAGATATACTTCCCTAAACAGAGGAACAAAGAAGAAGGAGATTGATTTAATGAAGTCTAACTGACGATGAAGACAGACTCACCAAATGCCATCATCCTAGTTCTGTTCTGGGCTTCAGGTCATGTGACCAGTGCATGTTGATGGCGCCACTGTAGTCACTGTCATGGGCAGATTTGTAGCAGGTCACGCATCGAGATGGGATACCTAAAGTTCTCAACACTTCCGGGGACAAAACATCTCAGTCAATACAAAACTTTTTCTAAACAAAACCACACTATAAAATTAATGTCCTCAGAATTACATGCCAACCAAAGATTAAGATCACAATTAACCATCAAGAAACTAAAAAATGCCACACACTGTGATTACCTGGCCTCCATAAATAACAACACCATTGGCTGTTTCAAATATGTTAACTGATTCATTGCCAGAGGAAAATATATCGCAACATGTGACCTCCTATTTGGACAGAAGGACGATATATTGTTAATTGTTTTGTTTCGTGGTGTCTTCTGCAATTTCAATTCTCAGTGCATGGACATTTTTATTATAATGCTTGTTCATTTGATTGCGTAACGTTTGGTGCAAACCTATTTTTTGTCTCGCACTTGATCAGTTAAAAGTACATTATTATGTTATTTGATGTTACCAGAATGCCCAGTATTTATCACTTTACGTCTCTGAGTTGTGCCCTTTTAAACTTGAATTGTTCCAGAACTTCCTTGTTTGTCTTTTTTTTATTTCATCTCAGAAACTCGTCAGTCTTCTCAAGACCCACATCCAATCCAATCATTTAAAGAAGATATTCAGGCCCTGCTCGACTAAGTTCCTGCGAACGTATTATAGCCGGAGGTCCTTATGTTGATTTCTTTCATCTTGTGTTTGTGGAATCTTGCTACCAATTGAGCTTCCTTTGGTACCAGCATTTCGTTGTCTTCACTGTGCTGATTTCTGCTGCCTTGCCTTCCTGTCACATCTGATTGGTTTCACACACATCTACAGCCGTATGATCTCAGAGGATGGTTCCGTCTTCTTCTCTTTGTGTCTTCCTTCCAAGGAGGGATTCACAGATGAACGATCCTATCTTTATCAGAGATCATGTCATATGTCAGTACTATTGTATATAGTGAGTGAGACAGTCTGCATGGCCGTGGAGCTTCATGTGCTGGAACTTCTGGTGCACTGATGGCCGGGTAGAGGGATGGCTCCCTACATCTGTCAGTTGGATTTCAACATTGACTTATCGTTCAGAAAACAAAGGCAAACTATAGAGCGTTTTGTTCCATATAGAGCGTAAACTTGACTAGAAAATTAACCTTTTGATCCCAACATCCTGAAAAGGTCATGTAACATTGTGTATTAGTCCCACATCTCAAAGTCTCAGTTTTATAACCCATGTGTTCAGTCAGGGTGCAGGCTCCACTCCGTCCATCAGTGTCAGATGCTCCCCTGACATTTAACGAGCCTCAATTTCAGTGTCTGTGACATTTGTTCAGAGAGTACAGAAAGGAGAGCATAAGAAACCTGAGAAGATAAACTCACAAGTTGTAGTGACCGCAGCCATCGTCCAGCATTGTCCATACTTGACCCCTTTTCTTGTCTTGATGTATTCCTCCAGTATGGCCGGACTTCCAGTCCAGGAGTAGGGGGCTTCAGCATCATCATACTTCCCCGACCAGCTGGCCTGGATCAAACCTTCGGCTCCTTCTGTGTAGTGTATCTGTTAGTGAAACAATGTGGTGCATCTATTAGTGAAACAATGTGGTGCATCTATTAGTGAAACAATGTGAAGTATCTGTTAGTGAAACAATGTGGTGCATTTATTAGTGAAACAATGTGGTGCATCTATTAGTGAAACAATGTGGTGCATCTATTAGTGAAACAATGTGAGTGCATCTATTAGTGAGACAATGTGGTGCATCTATTAGTGAGACAATGTGGTGCATCTATTAGTGAAACAATGTGGTGCATCTATTAGTGAAACAATGTGGTGCATCTATTAGTGAGACAATGTGGTGCACCTATTAGTGAGACAATGTGGTACATCTATTAGTGAAACAATGTGAAGTATCTGTTAGTGAAACAATGTGGTGCATCTATTAGTGAAACAATGTGAAGTATCTGTTAGTGAAACAATGTGGTGCATCTATTAGTGAGACAATGTGAAGTATCTATTAGTGAAACAATGTGGTGCATCTATTAGTGAAACAATGTGGTGCATCTATTAGTGAAACAATGTGGTGCATCTATTAGTGAAACAATGTGGTGCATCTATTGGTGAAACAATGTGAAGTATCTGTTAGTGAAACAATGTGGTGCATCTATTAGTGAAACAATGTGAAGTATCTGTTAGTGAAACAATGTTGTGCATCTATTAGTGAGACAATGTGAAGTATCTGTTAGTGAAACAATGTGGTGCATCTATTAGTGAAACAATGTGAAGTATCTGTTAGTGAAACAATGTGAAGTATCTGTTAGTGAAACAATGTGGTGCATCTATTAGTGAAACAATGTGAAGTATCTGTTAGTGAAACAATGTGGTGCATCTATTAGTGAAACAATGTGAAGTATCTGTTAGTGAAACAATGTGGTGCATCTATTAGTGAGACAATGTGAAGTATCTATTAGTGAAACAATGTGGTGCATCTATTAGTGAAACAATGTGGTGCATCTATTAGTGAAACAATGTGGTGCATCTATTAGTGAAACAATGTGGTGCATCTATTAGTGAAACAATGTGAAGTATCTGTTAGTGAAACAATGTGGTGCATCTATTAGTGAAACAATGTGAAGTATCTGTTAGTGAAACAATGTGGTGCATCTATTAGTGAGACAATGTGAAGTATCTGTTGGTGAGACAATGTGAAGTATCCGTTGGTTTAAGCTATTTATTGTTATCTGTTACAGAAGCAATGAGTATATTCTTTATTAAGATTATTTCAAAAATCGGTGTTATTGTATGTGCAGTGTTATTGTATGTGTAGTGTTATTGTATGTGTAGTATTATTGTATGTGTAGTGTTATTGTATGTGTAGTGTTACTGTATGTGTAGTGTTATTGTATGTGCAGTGTTATTGTATCAATGATATTATATATATATATTGTAACAATGTTATTGTATGTGTAGTGTTATTGTATGTGTAGTGTTATTGTATGTGTAGTGTTACTGTATGTGTAGTGTTATTGTATGTGTAGTGTTATTGTATGTGTAGTGTTATTGTATGTGTAGTGTTACTGTATGTGTAGTGAATCTGTGGCCAGCATCTGTGGCTTAGAGATTGTGAACATATTTTCATAATCCTTACATCCCAGGTTCAGTGTTAGCTACAGGCAATCTGTGAGCAGATCGCTTTGTGTTGGTTTTCACAATGGTATGAGCGTCGACAAGAAAGCAATGGCAAACTACTTTACTGTAACATTGCCCAGAAAACTACAAACAGGCCAAAAATTCGGGGTTGAATGCAATGTTCTGTAAAAATACATTCAACAAACTTTAGTATATTTGTTAGTTGAAACAATGAGACAAGTCTGTGTCAAGATAATTTCATAAGGTGTTTCTATAATCACAATTTCAACACGTTTCGAAAACCTGTGATTAGAATGCAAGATACGTAAAAAATCTGTGTTTTTAATTCTCTTTTATAATTTGCCATTATTTAATTCAAACCACTCTTAGTTCGACTATTTTGTCATTTTATTCCTTACACATTCAAATCTATACAATAAGAATTGGGCATTTGCAAATCATCTCCATTTAATGAGTTAATGAGACAGTTATAAAACGGTTTCAAACATAGAGGACGTAGGTCAGCATGGCCGAATGGATAAGAACATGTATTCTTAAACATCCAGTGTGCTGATGCCGAGGTAAGGGGTTTAACACCTATACTGTAAGTTAGACTAAAATGTTGACCTCTCGTCCTTGACTTGGGGATGTACATTACAACTATCTCTGAAGTCGGAGTGGGTTCACCTGATGGCACACGCAATATTCAGTCCAGCACTACTAGAAGTAGTGTGTATGAACTACGCTTGAGTTCAAAAGAGAGCGAGCGCAAAAAGACACAAAATAATCTGATTTCACAAACTGGAGACTTACCTCTCTACAGATGGCTCGCACCACCAAGGCAGGGTTGGCCCTGGCCCTGTCAGAAATCTCTGAGCGATCCAACACGGAGACGGCAGCAATCAGACACACATACTCAAACTGGAGACATACAGGTTTTAAATACACAGATGCAACTGTTTATGACGCATTGACATTTCAGTTACTTTTTTGTTTTTCATATTGATTTGTACTACTTGCCATCTTGTCAGGCGATAGTATGATAGTTTGTTATATTGTGTATTAAACAAAAAGGCACAATAACCTCTCCATAGCACGCAGCCTGGGGTGAATTTTAGAGATCATGTGTTGCCCATGCAGCATGATCCCTCTCTACTGTCTGCCTAGGTTTACTCCAGAGGAAAGGTAACACTCATACATATGGAACAAGACAAGCTGCAGAAGCTGCCGGATCAGTAAAGCAATGCTCTAACTGTCCGCCTGTCAGGGCTTCCATCCAGACCAGTTGCCGGCAAAGGCTTAGGGTCTGGTCTGCCCTGCCATGACATTTAGTCTTAAGATTGCATTTCCTCGCACTGGGGTAAAGCTTGTATCCTCCCAATCACGCCCCTCCACCCAAAGCCATTGGCACAATGTGGGGTATCGAGTTTGATGAGCGCTACCCAACATTCAGTATTAACAGAAAGCAGACAGTACTGTCTACTGTCATACGGCAGCTCAGTCATATCTCAGACCTGACTAAAATTTGTATTATTGATTTGTACCAACTAACAACATCATAAAACAAGCTGTCGATGACATTAGCATCACGACATGGCACATGTTTGGTCATCACCAAGGGTTCCAGAATTTGGCCAGGGATGTCTTGGCTGGCATAGGCTTTGAAAACACTTGCACAGGCCTCCAGCATTGAACACCAGGGGCAGTAGTGGGTGCATGTGAGCCAGGACACACGGAACAGCTGAACTATTGTCATTACTCTTGGCAGGGAATGGTGCACTGGAAACAAGGAATGCAGAGAGTGTATCATAGGAGCAGGGAAATAGAAGTGAGGTAAGTGATAGAAGACAACCCTGGAGAGAATGGTGTCCAGAAGTTCAGGTATGGTTCTATGATGAGCAGGACGCGGGATCTCAGCTGCATGTAGAGGATCGATCAGTGCAGAGAACACTGGTGCATCTTTACAGACTAGATATATTGTGAGAATGGAAGTAAAAGTAGAGTTTTCCATGATCACTTTAGCCACTTAAAAAAAAAAAGTTGTATTAATTTTTATGTGGAGAATGACAAGAATGAGAACTGATCACCACACCTCTTTATGCAGTTACCTGGTTCATCTGGATACCTAACAGTTTAAACTGGAGCAGTAGTAACTGCTATGACACTGCATTAACCTTGACCCACAAACAATTGCCATAAAGTGTTTTGAGCCGGTGCCTCCATATTTGAGATTATTCTGATTTCCTGACTCACCCTCCCCTAACTTACACGTGTCTAACATTTGTATTTTATTCATATTGTCATAAAGTAGACCATGGCATTGGAGGCACATCATCAACATTCTCACCTGTCAGCCCAGGATATCTGTGTTTGAATCCCCCTCCAGTAGAGGTTTTTTGAAAAACTGACCAGAGCCCGCAGGCGGCTAGTGTGATACTGACCTCATGACCCATTAAGTGTCAATTGATCTAAACATGTGATACTGACCACATGACCCATTAAGTGTCAATTGATGTAAACATGTGATACTGATCACATGACCCATTAAGTGTCAATTGATGTAAACAAGTGATACTGATCACATGACCCATTAAGTGTCAATTGATCTAAACATGTGTGGATAGTACCATGTATTCAATATGCCTTACTGGTTGAAAGAGTTGAGTTGAGTCAAGAACCCACATCACAGCACTCGGGCCATTCTCATACATTCTGTGTTCTTCATCTTCAACAGCTAGTGAAGAGTTCCAACACTAAAGGTAGCAGTAGCAGTCTGATTATGTGTCCGTCTGGCCTTTCCTCTGAGTTTTGAATGTAAGCCACAGCCTCTGGCCACTCCCTGTAGCACCATTCTCTCGAAGCCGCATTGATCTATCTGTTCTTCTGCACTATACACGCCATTCCAAAGGGCTCCGACCACATCTGCCTTATTTTTCACCAATACCCCACCGAGTGGTGCAGACCATATGCCATTGCACCTTAAGGTCTGTAAGAGGGGTCTTTCATTTCATCTTACATCAGGCCAGTATATCTGGCTTAGCTCGTTGTATAGTGAAAAACCCCGTACAACATGTCCACTAGTTTAGTTTTTTAGTCCAAACAAGCATAGTGGTGCAGCAGAAAATAAGGCCTATGTCCGACTCAGGAAACAAACATTTGTACTAACAAGCCAAATGTCTACCTACCTGGCCAAAGATTTACCTACCTGGCGAAAGGTCTACCTGCCTGGCCAACAATCCACCTACCTGGCCAACAATCTATCTAACTAGCCAACAATCTACCTACCTGGCCAACAATCTACCTACCTGGCCAACAATCTACCTGCCTGGCCGACAATCTACCTACCTGGCCAACAATCTACCTACCTGGCCAACAATCTACCTACCTGGCCAAAGATTTACCTACCTGGCGAAAGGTCTACCTGCCTGGCCAACAATCCACCTACCTGGCCAACAATCTACCTACCTGGCCAACAATCTACCTACCTGGCCACAGATCTACCTACCTACCTGGCCAACAATCTACCTACCTGGCCACAGATCTACCTACCTGCCAACAATCTACCTACATGGCCACAGATCTACCTACCTACCTGGCCACCAATCTACCTACCTGGCCACAGATCTACCTACCTGACCAATAATCTACCTACCTGGCCAACAATCTACCTACCTGGCCACAGATCTACCTACCTGGCCACAGATCTACCTACCTACCTGGCCAACAATCTACCTACCTGGCCAACAATTTACCTACCTGGCCACAGATCTACCTACCTACCTGGCCAACAATCTACCTACCTGGCCAACAATCTACCTACCTGGCCAACAATCTACCTACCTGGCCAACAATCTACCTACCTGGCCACAGATCTACCTACCTACCTGGCCAACAATCTACCTACCTGGCCACAGATCTACCCACCTACATGGCCAACAATCTACCTACCTGGCCGACAATCTACCTACCTGGCCACAATCTACCTACCTGGCCACAGATCTACCTACCTGGCCACAGATCTACCTACCTGGCCACAGATCTACCTACCTGGCCACAGATCTACCTACCTGGCCAACAATCTACCTACCTGGCCACAGATCTACCTACCTGGCCAACAATCTACCTACCTGGCCACAGATCTACCTACCTACCTGGCCAACAATCTACCTACCTGGCCAACAATCTACCTACCTGGCCAACAATCTACCTACCTGGCTACAGATCTACCTACCTACCTGGCCAACAATCTACCTACCTGGCCAACAATCTACCTACATGGCCACAGATCTACCTACCTGGCCAACAATCTACCTACCTGGCCACAGATCTACCTACCTACCTGGCCAACAATCTACCTACCTGGCCACAGATCTACCCACCTACATGGCCAACAATCTACCTACCTGGCCAACAATCTACCTACCTGGCCAACAATCTACCTACCTGGCCAACAATCTACCTACCTGGCCACAGATCTACCTACCTGGCCACAGATCTACCTACCTGGCCACAGATCTACCTACCTACCTGGCCAACAATCTACCTACCTGGCCAACAATCTACCTACCTGGCCACAGATCTACCTACCTGGCCAACAATCTACCTACCTGGCCACAGATCTACCTACCTACCTGGCCAACAATCTACCTACCTGGCCAACAATCTACCTACCTGGCAACAATCTACCTACCTGGCTACAGATCTACCTACCTACCTGGCCAACAATCTACCTACCTGGCCAACAATCTACCTACATGGCCACAGATCTACCTACCTGGCCAACAATCTACCTACCTACCTGGCCAACAATCTACCTACCTGGCCACAGATCTACCTACCTGGCCAACAATCTACCTATCTGGCCACAGATCTACCTACCTGGCCACAGATCTACCTACCTACCTGGCCAACAATCTACCTACCTGGCCACAGATCTACCTACCTACCTGGCCAACAATCTACCTACCTGGCCAACAATCTACCTACCTGGCCAACAATCTACCTACCTGGCCACAGATCTACCTACCTACCTGGCCAACAATCTACCTACCTGGCCAACAATCTACCTACCTGGCCAACAATCTACCTACCTAGCCAACAATCTACCTACCTGGCCACAGATATACCTACCTACCTGGCCAACAATCTACCTACCTGGCCAACAATCTACCTACCTGGCCAACAATCTACCTACCTGGCCAACAATCTACCTACCTGGCCAACAATCTACCTACCTGGCCAAAGATTTACCTACCTGGCCACAGATCTACCTACCTGGCCAACGATCTACCTACCTGGCCATAGATCTACCTACCTGGACACAGATCTACCTACCTGGACAACAATCTACCTACCTGGCCAACAATCTACCTACCTGGCCAAAGATCTACCTACATGGCCAACAATCTACCTACTTAGCCAATGATCTACCCACCTGGTGAACAGTCTATCTGCCTGGCCAAAGATCTACCTATCTAGCCTACGATCTACGTACCTGACCAAAGTTCCACGGCCTGGCGTAATTTTTCTCTAAAGATCCCAGCCAAATTCTGCCAGTCTCTGCTTGCACGTATTCTTTACGATCAGCCTCAGACGAGACATAGACAGCATCATCTGTAGACATACATAGACAGCATCATCTGTAGGCAGTCATAGACAGCATTATCTGTAGACAGACATAGACAGCATTATCTGGAGACAAAAGTGACAGGAAGATCTGTCAAAACATGGTTATGTCAGCGTGGTTATGAGAGGAATCGGAAGGCAACAGAAGGACAAGGAGGCCTTTGATTGTGGATGAAGAAAGTATTACAGGATCAGATCAACGTACGGGCAACTGAAATGTTGTGGATGTGAACAAGACACAACTCCTTGTTTACAGGGACACTGGAGAAAAGAATGGAGGACGAGCCAGCAAGGGGACGGTAATGTTACACGTGGGAATACAACTGAAATAGGAGGAATGAAACAAGCCTGTGTCTATACAAAGAGAGTGTGAGAGGTAGTGAGTGAAAGAGTTGGAGTGAGAGAGAGTGAAAGAGTTAAAGTGAGAGAGAATGAGTGAGAGAGAGAGAGAGAAGAGAGAGAGAGAGAGAGAGAGAGAGAGAGAGAGAGAGAGAGAGAGAGGAGAGAGAGAGAGAGATTTAATTTGATTTGATTTGATTTAACTATTTTCAAAGGGTCACAAATTGGGCACGCAGGCCCGTCTTACATTCAGCCCTTCCAATCACTCATCTTTTGTTCATCAATAGTGCATGATACATTCACATAGAAAAAAAAACATTGTCAAATGAATGCTGTAAACATAAACAATGCATATTACCATGTTATGAGACACATGCCCCACTCACCCACACACCCCCACCCACCGCACAACCCTCCACACACACACATCCACCACCCACCCACACATCCCCAACCCACCCACACACCCCCACCCACCTCCATGCACACATACATTCCCCTACCCACCCAATCACCCCTATCCAAACAACCCCCACACACACTCACCCACCCAGCCAGTCACCCACCCACACAACCCTCAACCACCCATTCCCCCAATCACACAACCTGCACCCACACACACACACACACACCCCGCACCCACCCATACACACCCCCACACCCACCTATACATACACCCCCACCTACACACGCCCCACTCAACCTGCACCAACCCACACACACACACACATCCCACGCCTACCCAACAACACATCTTCCACCCACACATCCATCACACACATCCCCTACCAACACAAACTCCCCCACCCACCCACACACACATTCCCCATCCACACATACATCTCCCCACCCACACAGATCCCCCACCCATTTCCCAACCCACACAATCCCCCACCCACACTCATCTTCACCCATTCAATCTCCTCCACCCACTCACACACACATTCCCCTTCCACACACACATACATCTCCCCACCCACCCACACATCCTCCACCTAGCCCACACCCCAATCACCCACCCCCAACCACACATCCTCACACCCACACACACACATCCCCCACCAACCACAACATCCCGACACACCCACACACCTCATCCACTCACACATACCCCACCCAAACACACCCACATCCCAACCCACACACACAACCCCACACACACACACATCCCTCACACACACACACCCACCCATACACCTCCGCCCACCCACAGGCACCACACACACATCACACCACCCACATATACATCCCCACACAACCCCCACCCACATACACACACATATCCATCACCCACACACATATATCCCCACCCATACACACATCCCCACACCCCTCACACACACACCGTCACACACATCCCACACTCACCCACATCCACACATCCCACTACCTACCAACACTCACAAATCCCCACCCAAACACCCACCCTCCCACACATCCCCACCCACACACATCCCCCACCCACAGAGACAGCTCCACCCACACACACATCCCCACCCACCCACACATTCCCCCACTCACACATACCCCACATAATTCCTCACCCACACATCTCCTACCCACACACACATCCCCACCCACACAATCTCCACACCCACATAATCCCCCTCCCACACACATCTCCCACCACACACATCCCCATCCATACACGCATCCCCTACCACACACACATCCCCCACCACACACACATCCCCACACACATTCCCCCACACACATATCCCCACACAAACACATGCCCCACACACACATCCTCACATCTAGACACATACATGATGCCTCGCATAATCACTGAAACTAATTTGAACAAACTCCAACACGTTACACACACACACACACACACACACACACACACACACACACACACACACACACACACACACACACACACACACACAAACTGACGATTATCGTAAGCATTCTCACAAAATTGTAAAAAAAATGGAGAAAAAAATTATACATATACATTGTGTAACGTAAAAAATAGGGATGCTCCCACACACAGAGACAGGCACGCGCGCACACACACACACACACACACACACACACTCTCTCTCTCTCTCTCTCTCTCTCTCTCTCTCTCTCTCTCTCATTCACACTCACTAACTCTCCCACCCACTCTACAGTAATGTACATGTGTTCATATTATACATGATAAAATCAAGTGGCATTCAAAATGATAATATAAAAGATGCGAATAGTTAACCGGGAAGGTTAACCCGGTCAACAAATGCCCGCAGAAGTCGGATGTGTCGGCCTAACGGCGCAAGAACGCAGCTTTGCTGTAAACAGGCACAACGCAATCACATCCGGAAAAAAAACTCCGGATGAACGCGGAGGAAGAAGAAAAAGAAGGAGGAGGAGGGGGAGGAGAAGGAGAAGAAGAAGCAGAAGCAGACGCAGAAGAAGAAGAAGCAGAAGAAGAAGAAGAAGAAGAAGAAGAAGAAGAAGAAGAAGAAGAAGAAGAAGAAGAAGAAGCAGAAGCAGAAGAAGAAGAAGAAGAAGAAGAAGAAGAAGAAGAAGAAGAAGAAGAAGAAGAAGAAGAAGAATACACAAAAATTATGGAATAGCATGTTACATCTTATGTGTGGGCTCAACTCTCTCTCTCTCTCTCTCTCTCTCTCTCTCTCTCTCTCTCTCTCTCTCTCTCTCTCTCTCTCTCTTTCTATCTCTCTCTCTCCCTCTTCTTTCATACACACATGTGCACGCACACATACACACACTAACACATCCACTGTCCCGCTGTCTCACTCTCTCTCTCTCTCTTTCTCTCTCTCTCTCTCTCGTTCACTCTCTCTCTCTCTCGTTCACTCTCTCTCTCTCTCTCTCTCTCACTCGCACTCACTATTTACCGCATTCACCCATTCTCTCCATCTTCATTCACGTAATCTCTCACTCTCTTACTCTCTCTCTGTTCTCTCTCTCTCTCTCTCTCTCTCTCTCTCTCACACACACACACAGACACACACCCTCACACTATCACTCAATGCTTTACTCAGACAGAGAGAGAGAGAGAGAGTTAGAGTGAGCGAGAGTGAGTGACAGAGAGTGTGAGAGAATGAGAGAGAGAGAGGAGTGACGAGAGAGAGAGAGAGAGAGAGAGATGAGAGAGAGAGAGAGAGAGAGAAGTTTATGTAATGATAATTATAAAATGAGACATGTTAATGAGTTAATGTATTTTCTTGTCTTTCACCATTTATCCTCCTCCCCACCCCAAACCTGTCTGTTCTGTTGTTTGTCCATCAAGAATGATGAAGACCATTCATTTCATCCAGTGGGGTTGAAAGTATGGAGCCGTGAGTTCTAAGATGGTTGATAAGGCCATTTTGGATCGAAATGTTCTTTGACAATGAGGGCAAAAATGCAGGATGTCCTGCAGTGGTCTTCCTACCCCACACCAACTGAGGCAGTGTCCCCCAAGCAATCCACCCCAAGCCCTCCCATCTGTACCTATCCCATGCTGCTCTATTCATGTCCCAATATTTTTCATTTCTGTGTCCACTTCTGTTCTCCTTGAGTTCCTTTAAATTATTTTAGGGCTTTCTATATTTCTTTTGCTCTGTGGATTCCAAACAAAGGCCATTCCAGTTATACAATTCTCAGGTTTTCTCAATATATGGTCTATTCAGTGCCTGTGTGTTTTCTGCACATCTTGGTTCTCTGGTGTTTGTCTAGTTCTCTCCATAAGCTCCACATTGGTTCTCTGGTATTTGTCTAGTTCTCTCCATAAGCTCCACATTTGTTGTCTGGTATGTGTCTAGTTCTCTCCATAAGCTCCACATTGGTTCTCTGATATGTGTCTAGTTCTCTCCATAAGCTCCACATTTGTTCTCTGGTATGTGTCTAGTTCTCTCCATAAGCTCCACATTTGTTCTCTGGTATGTGTCTAGTTCTCTCCATAAGCTCCACATTGGTTCTCTGGTATGTGTCTAGTTCTCTCCATAAGCTCCACATTGGTTCTCTGGTATTTTGTCTAGTTCTCTCCATAAGCTCCACATTGGTTCTCTGGTTTTTGTCTAGTTCTCTCCATAAGCTCCACATTGGTGACTGTGTCATAACATTTTATTCCTTCTACTTTGCGCAGGCACCAACAATTAGTGAATGTTTGTAGTTTATTTGTAATGGTGATCGCTGTTTTCCGTTTTTCTGCTCCATACAGTAGTACTGATTTATAACATTATATTACCGATGATATAATGTCTGACCTTTATGCCACGGGTTAAATAGCAAAAAGATGTCGTCTGGGTTCTTGTGGCGATACTTCAATGGCGCCTCGCTCTTCTGATGTGTGGTGTCAATGAACAGCTCGTACCTGCCCACAATGGCATCACTGGGTGAGCTCACACGGAGGGTCATTGACCTGCATACACAACCATCGTAGACATCAAGTTAGCTGCATCTATACCACACACTGTGTCATACAACCATCACACAAATCACGTTAGCTGCATCTATACCACACACTGTATCATCTGTGTGTGTGTGTAAGGAAGTGTGTGTGTGTGTGTAAGGAAGTGTGTGTGTTAAGGAAGGTGTTGCGTCGCGTGACTGGTGGACGAGACTGTGGAATATTTGTGTAAAGCGTGTTAAATGTGTATGTGTCATTGTGTGTGATGGGAAGGGAATTTTTAGCCTTTCACGGGTGTGTGATGTTACTTACTCACTCAACTGAGATCAAAAGACATTTAAAATAAAGAGTGCATGTTCTTACAAGAAGAGAGCAAACTACATTTATGTTACTTACACCCCGGGGAGATGAAATAAACACAAGACTACAAGGTGTTCATGTTACTTACATCCCAGGTGAGATGACAAGGTAGGAGACACAAGACTACAAGGTGTTCATGTTACTTACATCCCAGGTGAGATGGAGGAAGACACAAGACTACAAGGTGTTCATGTTACTTACATCCCAGGTGAGATGAGAAGGTAGGAGACACAAGACTACAAGGTGTTCATGTTACTTACATCCCAGGTGAGATGAGAAGACACAAGACTACAAGGTGTTCATGTTACTTACATCCCAGGTGAGATGAAAAGACACAAGACTACAAGGTGTTCATGTTACTTACATCCCAGGTGAGATGAGAAGATACAAGACTACAAGGTGTTCATGTTACTTACATCCCAGGTGAGATGAGAAGGTAGGACACACAAGACTACAAGGTGTTCATGTTACTTACATCCCAGGTGAGATGACAAGGTAGGAGACACAAGACCACAATGTGTTCATGTTACCTACATCCCAGGTGACATGAGAAGGTAGGAGACACAAGACTGCAAGGTGTTCATGTTACCTACATCCCAGGTGAGATGAGAAGGTAGGAGACACAAGACTACAAGGTGTTCATATTACCTACATCCCAGGTGAGATGAGAAGGTAGGAGACACAAGACTGCAAGGTGTTCATGTTACCTACATCCCAGGTGAGATGAGAAGGTAGGAGACACAAGACTGCAAGGTGTTCATGTTACCTACATCAAAGGTGAGATGACAAGGTAGGAGACACAAGACCACAAGGTGTTCATATTACTTACATCCCAGGTGAGATGAGAAGGTAGGAGACACAAGACCACAATGTGTTCATGTTACCTACATCCCAGATGACATGAGAAGGTAGGAGACACAAGACTACAAGGTGTTCATATTACTTACATCCCAGGTGAGATGAGAAGGTAGGAGACACAAGACTGCAAGGTGTTCATGTTACCTACATCCCAGGTGACATGAGAAGGTAGGAGACACAAGACTGCAAGGTGTTCATGTTACCTACATCCCAGTGAGATGAGAAGGTAGGAGACACAAGACTACAAGGTGTTCATGTTACCTACATCCCAGGTGAGATGAGAAGGTAGGAGACACAAGACTGCAAGGTGTTCATGTTACCTACATCCCAGGTGAGATGACAAGGTAGGAGACACAAGACTGCAAGGTGTTCATGTTACTTACATCCCAGGTGAGATGAAAGATGACACAAGACTACAAGGTGTTCATGTTACTTACATCCCAGGTGAGATGAAAAGACACAAGACTGCAAGGTGTTCATGTTACCTACATCCCAGGTGAGATGAGAAGACACAAGACTACAAGGTGTTCATGTTACTTACATCCCAGGTGAGATGAGAAGGTAGGAGACACAAGACTACAAGGTGTTCATGTTACTTACATCCCAGGTGAGATGACAAGGTAGGAGACACAAGACTACAAGGTGTTCATAGTTACTTACATCCCAGGTGAGATGAGAAGGTAGGAACACAAGACTACAAGGTGTTCATGTTACTTACATCCCAGGTGAGATGACAAGGTAGGACACAAGACTACAAGGTGTTCATGTTACTTACATCCCAGGTGAGATGACAAGGTAGGAGACACAAGACCACAATGTGTTCATGTTACCTACATCCCAGGTGACATGAGAAGGTAGGAGACACAAGACTGCAAGGTGTTCATGTTACCTACATCCCAGGTGAGATGAGAAGGTAGGAGACACAAGACTACAAGGTGTTCATATTACCTACATCCCAGGTGAGATGAGAAGGTAGGAGACACAAGACTGCAAGGTGTTCATGTTACCTACATCCCAGGTGAGATGAGATGACACAAGACTACAAGGTGTTCATGTTACCTACATCCCAGGTGAGATGAGAGGTAGGAGACACAAGACTACAAGGTGTTCATGTTACTACATCCCAGGTGAGATGAGAAGACACAAGACTACAAGGTGTTCATGTTACCTACATCCCAGGTGAGATGAGAAGGTAGGAGACACAAGACTACAAGGTGTTCATGTTACTTACATCCCAGGTGAGATGAGAAGTAGGAGACACAAGACTACAAGGTGTTCATGTTACTTACATCCCAGGTGAGATGAGAAGGTAGGACACACAAGACTACAAGGTGTTCATGTTACTTACATCCCAGGTGAGATGAAAGGTGGAGACACAAGACACAAGGTGTTCATATTACTACATCCCAGGTGAGATAGAAGGTAGGAGACACAAGACTACAAGGTTTCATGTTACTTACATCCCAGGTGAGATGAAAGGTAGGAGACACAAGACTGCAAGGTGTTCATGTTACCTACATCCCAGGTGAATGAAAGGTAGGAGACAAAGACTACAAGGTGTTCATGTTACTACATCCCAGGTGATGATGAATGGAACACAAGACTACAAGGTGTTCATGTTACTTACATCCCAGGTGAGATGAAGAGAGACACAAGACTACAAGGTGTTCATGTTACTACATCCCAGGTGAGATGAAAGGTAGGAGACACAAGACTACAAGGTGTTCATATTACTTACATCCCAGGTGAGATGAAAGGTAGGAGACACAAGACACAAGGTGTCATGTTACTTACATCCCAGGTGAGATGAGAGAGGAAGACCACAAGTAGTACCTACACCAGTCAGAGAGGGAGAACAAGACACAGGTGTTCATGTTACTTACATCCCAGGTGAGATGAAAGGTAGGAGACACAAGACACAAGGTGTTCATTTACCTACATCCCAGGTGACATGAGAAGGTAGGAGACACAAGACCAAGGTGTTCATGTTACCTACATCCCAGGTGAGATGAGAAGGTAGGAGACACAAGACTACAAGGTGTTCATGTTACCTACATCCCAGGTGAGATGAGATGACAAAGACTACAAGGCGTTCATGTTACCTACATCCCAGGTGAGATGAGAAGGTAGAGACACAAGACTACAAGGTGTCATGTTACTTACATCCCAGTGTGAGATGAGAAGACACAAGACTACAAGGTGTTCATGTTACTTACATCCCAGGTGAGATGAAAAGACACAAGACTACAAGGTGTTCATGTTACTTACATCCCAGGTGAGATGAGAAGATACAAGACTACAAGGTGTTCATGTTACTTACATCCCAGGTGAGATGAGAAGGTAGGACACACAAGACTACAAGGTGTTCATGTTACTTACATCCCAGGTGAGATGACAAGGTAGGAGACACAAGACCACAAGGTGTTCATATTACTTACATCCCAGGTGAGATGAGAAGGTAGGACACACAAGACTACAAGGTGTTCATGTTACTTACATCCCAGGTGAGATGACAAGGTAGGAGACACAAGACCACAATGTGTTCATCTTACCTACATCCCAGGTGACATGAGAAGGTAGGAGACACAAGACTGCAAGGTGTTCATGTTACCTACATCCCAGGTGACATGAGAAGGTAGGAGACACAAGACTACAAGGTGTTCATATTACTTACATCCCAGGTGAGATGAGAAGGTAGGAGACACAAGACTGCAAGGTGTTCATGTTACCTACATCCCAGGTGAGATGAGAAGGTAGGAGACACAAGACTACAAGGTGTTCATATTACTTACATCCCAGGTGAGATGAGAAGGTAGGAGACACAAGACTACAAGGTGTTCATATTACTTACATCCCAGGTGAGATGAGAAGGTAGGAGACACAAGACCACAATGTGTTCATGTTACCTACATCCCAGGTGACATGAGAAGGTAGGAGACACAAGACTACAAGGTGTTCATATTACTTACATCCCAGGTGAGATGAGAAGGTAGGAGACACAAGACTGCAAGGTGTTCATGTTACCTACATCCCAGGTGACATGAGAAGGTAGGAGACACAAGACTGCAAGGTGTTCATGTTACCTACATCCCAGGTGAGATGAGAAGGTAGGAGACACAAGACTACAAGGTGTTCATGTTACCTACATCCCAGGTGAGATGAGAAGGTAGGAGACACAAGACTGCAAGGTGTTCATGTTACCTACATCCCAGGTGAGATGACAAGGTAGGAGACACAAGATTGCAAGGTGTTCATGTTACTTACATCCCAGGTGAGATGAAAAGACACAAGACTACAAGGTGGTCATGTTACTTACATCCCAGGTGAGATGAAAAGACACAAGACTACAAGGTGTTCATGTTACTTACATCCCAGGTGAGATGACAAGGTAGGAGACACAAGACCACAAGGTGTTCATGTTACTTACATCCCAGGTGAGATGACAAGGTAGGAGACACAAGACTACAAGGTGTTCATGTTACTTACATCCCAGGTGAGATGAGAAGGTAGGAGACACAAGACTACAAGGTGTTCATGTTACTTACATCCCAGGTGAGATGACAAGGTAGGAGACACAAGACCACAAGGTGTTCATATTACTTACATCCCAGGTGAGATGAGAAGGTAGGACACACAAGACTACAAGGTGATCATGTTACTTACATCCCAGGTGAGATGACAAGGTAGGAGACACAAGACCACAATGTGTTCATGTTACCTACATCCCAGGTGACATGAGAAGGTAGGAGACACAAGACTGCAAGGTGTTCATGTTACCTACATCCCAGGTGAGATAAGAAGGTAGGAGACACAAGACTGCAAGGTATTCATGTTACCTACATCCCAGGTGAGATAAGAAGGTAGGAGACACAAGACTGCAAGGTGTTCATGTTACCTACATCCCAGATGAGATGAGAAGGTAGGAGACACAAGACTGCAAGGTGTTCATGTTACCTACACCCCAGGTGAGATGAGATGACACAAGACTACAAGGCGTTCATGTTACCTACATCCCAGGTGAGATGAGAAGGTAGGAGACACAAGACTACAAGGTGTTCATGTTACTTACATCCCAGGTGAGATGAGAAGACACAAGACTACAAGGTGTTCATGTTACTTACATCCCAGGTGAGATGAAAAGACACAAGACTACAAGGTGTTCATGTTACTTACATCCCAGGTGAGATGAGAAGATACAAGACTACAAGGTGTTCATGTTACTTACATCCCAGGTGAGATGAGAAGGTAGGACACACAAGACTACAAGGTGTTCATGTTACTTACATCCCAGGTGAGATGACAAGGTAGGAGACACAAGACCACAAGGTGTTCATATTACTTACATCCCAGGTGAGATGAGAAGGTAGGACACACAAGACTACAAGGTGTTCATGTTACTTACATCCCAGGTGAGATGACAAGGTAGGAGACACAAGACCACAATGTGTTCATCTTACCTACATCCCAGGTGACATGAGAAGGTAGGAGACACAAGACTGCAAGGTGTTCATGTTACCTACATCCCAGGTGACATGAGAAGGTAGGAGACACAAGACTACAAGGTGTTCATATTACTTACATCCCAGGTGAGATGAGAAGGTAGGAGACACAAGACTGCAAGGTGTTCATGTTACCTACATCCCAGGTGAGATGAGAAGGTAGGAGACACAAGACTACAAGGTGTTCATATTACTTACATCCCAGGTGAGATGAGAAGGTAGGAGACACAAGACTACAAGGTGTTCATATTACTTACATCCCAGGTGAGATGAGAAGGTAGGAGACACAAGACCACAATGTGTTCATGTTACCTACATCCCAGGTGACATGAGAAGGTAGGAGACACAAGACTACAAGGTGTTCATATTACTTACATCCCAGGTGAGATGAGAAGGTAGGAGACACAAGACTGCAAGGTGTTCATGTTACCTACATCCCAGGTGACATGAGAAGGTAGGAGACACAAGACTGCAAGGTGTTCATGTTACCTACATCCCAGGTGAGATGAGAAGGTAGGAGACACAAGACTACAAGGTGTTCATGTTACCTACATCCCAGGTGAGATGAGAAGGTAGGAGACACAAGACTGCAAGGTGTTCATGTTACCTACATCCCAGGTGAGATGACAAGGTAGGAGACACAAGATTGCAAGGTGTTCATGTTACTTACATCCCAGGTGAGATGAAAAGACACAAGACTACAAGGTGGTCATGTTACTTACATCCCAGGTGAGATGAAAAGACACAAGACTACAAGGTGTTCATGTTACTTACATCCCAGGTGAGATGACAAGGTAGGAGACACAAGACCACAAGGTGTTCATGTTACTTACATCCCAGGTGAGATGACAAGGTAGGAGACACAAGACTACAAGGTGTTCATGTTACCTACATCCCAGGTGAGATAAGAAGGTAGGAGACACAAGACTGCAAGGTGTTCATGTTACCTACATCCCAGGTGAGATGAGATGACACAAGACTACAAGGTGTTCATGTTACCTACATCCCAGGTGAGATGAGAAGACACAAGACTACAAGGTGTTTATGTTACCTACATCCCAGGTGAGATGAGAAGACACAAGACTACAAGGTGTTCATGTTACCTACATCCCAGGTGAGATAAGAAGGTAGGAGACACAAGACTGCAAGGTGTTCATGTTACCTACATCCCAGATGAGATGAGAAGGTAGGAGACACAAGACTGCAAGGTGTTCATGTTACCTACATCCCAGATGAGATGAGAAGGTAGGAGACACAAGACTGCAAGGTGTTCATATTACCTACATCCCAGGTGAGATAAGAAGGTAGGAGACACAAGACTGCAAGGTATTCATGTTACCTACATCCCAGGTGAGATAAGAAGGTAGGAGACACAAGACTGCAAGGTGTTCATGCTACCTACATCCCAGATGAGATGAGAAGGTAGGAGACACAAGACTGCAAGGTGTTCATGTTACCTACACCCCAGGTGAGATGAGATGACACAAGACTACAAGGCGTTCATGTTACCTACATCCCAGGTGGGATGATACATTACTAAACAAAAAATGCGACCTACTTATCATGCACACTGGACAACTGGAACCCCCACTGGCCCTCCTGCAGCTTGTCCACCTGGCCAACCGCAATGACACTGCCTCGACTCTGGGACGGCCTGGTTCCTGCAAGAAAACCACGTTGTAAAAAGGGGGGGGGGGGACCTGGTGAGTAGGGTTCACGTATCTAGGTTTGGGTCAATCCGAAACACTAACAACAAAACCTGAAATTGGTATGAGAGTACTGTTTATAACACTTGGCAAGTAGCAATAAATAAATGAGTACACGGGAAACAGAGAAGCCGGGATTCTCGGCCATCCTCATGTCAACCTTGTCAGACTAATAAATGGTCCCAGAGTGCGTTGGAAGAGTCGAGTTGCGTAAATATCATTCCGTTCTAAGAGTATAAAATGGCCATTGAAATTACAGGAAAGGAAGATAGCTGGGTCTCCAGTTGCGCAGGTAATTGCCATAACCAGCAGTTGGTAACTATACAACTATACAACTATTAAACGAGGTACGAATCATGGGTCTGCGCCTATGAGATCAATATGACATACAGATGTTTGATACCAAGATGCCTTTGACAGTATTGGTGGTAGTACAAAGCGATACCAAATTTTCCATTATTGAAATAAAAGTTGAAGCAACGCAGATGACCTCATACTATTTCCGACCGTGTGTTTTCGTGTATGTCAACATCACTTGTACTCTCAGCCTGTTGCTGTGTCGTGTTGTGAACTATTGTTCGCACAAACAGCGTTAGCTCATCGCTGTGCAATAATATACATGCCGACGTTATCGGCTGGGTTACACAAACACACAACAAGACCCCCTGGGGGGTCATCGACTCAGTTGAGCATGGCCACCACACTTGGAATAAACCACCCACACACCCCTCACCCACAGATGACGGCTGTCAGTTGTGGAATAAACCACCTACAGATGACGGCTGTCAGTTGTGGAATAAAATGGATATTAAGTCAAAGTACAGGACCTTGTACATGTCTCTAGACACACTGGCTATATGGAGCTACACATCTGCGTACACAAACACATACACACAGGCATGCCCACAGACAGACACACAAACACATACACGCAGGCATGCCCACAGACAGACACACAAATACATACACACAGGCATGCCCACAGACAGACACACAAACACATACACGCAGGCATGCCCACAGACAGACACACAAACACATACACACAGGCATGCCCACAGACAGACACACAAATACATACACACAGGCATGCCCACAGACAGACACACAAACACATACACACAGGCATGCCCACAGATAGACACACAAACACATACACACAGGCATGCCCACAGACAAACACACAAACACA
Organism: Cepaea nemoralis; assembly: GCA_014155875.1. Classification (NCBI taxonomy): domain Eukaryota; kingdom Metazoa; phylum Mollusca; class Gastropoda; order Stylommatophora; family Helicidae; genus Cepaea; species Cepaea nemoralis. The sequence continues at coordinate 84,143 of JACEFZ010015809.1, forward strand.
TACACACAGTCATGCCCACAGACAGACACACAAACACATACACACAGGCATGCCCACAGACAGACACACAAACACATACACGCAGGCATGCCCACAGACAGACACACAAACACATACACACAGGCATGCCCACAGACAGACACACAAACACATACACACAGGCATGCCCACAGACAGACACACAAACACATACACACAGGCATGCCCACAGACAGACACACAAACACATACACGCAGGCATGCCCACAGACAGACACACAAACACATACACACAGGCATGCCCACAGACAGACACACAAACACATACACACAGGCATGCCCACAGATAGACACACAAACACATACACACAGGCATGCCCACAGACAGACACACAAACACATACACACAGGCATGCCCACAGACAGACACACAAACACATACACACAGGCATGCCCACAGACAGACACACAAACACATACACACAGGCATGCCCACAGACAGACACACAAACACATACACGCAGGCATGCCCACAGACAGACACACAAACACATACACACAGGCATGCCCACAGACAGACACACAAACGTATTAACAACCCAGTTTTGGTCATTGTTTACAGGTTTCTGAATGTTACACTTAAAATAACGCCCACCAAATTGCCGGGAGCCACAGTGGGACAGTGGCTACCCTGCTGGCCTGTGGTCTGGGGCAGTGGATACCCTGCTGGCCTGAATCTGGTGCAGGGGGTAGCCTGCATGTCTGTGGTCTGGTGGTCATTTGTTTGAATGCCCGCTGACGTGGTTGTCTGACAAGTTCCCATGCCGACCCAGCCTACAGTAGTGTACCAGGAACTGTCTTGGGCAGGGAAGGTGGCCGTTGGGGCACTGACCGCACCACCCATGAGAGTACCGATTGCTTTATAAACATGGGGTTGTTAAATGGGGTTATTAAAATGGGGTTGTTAAAATGGGGTTGTTAAAATGGGGTTATTAAAATGGGGTTGTTAAAGACGGGGTTGTTAAAAATGGAGGCGTTTAAAATGGGGTAATTAAATATGGCGTTGTTAAAAATGGGGTTATTAAAAACGGGGTTGTTAAAAATAGGATTGTTAAAAATGGGGTTGTTAAAGGTTAATGGCATATCCTTTACGTGGCATCGCAGTCATCCCCAACATTTTCTGCATGTTCGTGATTTCTTGGCAAGTTTACGTTCAGTAGTTTGCCATTGCTTTCTGAACGACCAGCACTCATACATTTGTATGAAAACCAACGCCAGGCGGCCTGCTTCCAAATCTCCCGCTGCTGTGTTACACACGCGGTATGTGGGATTACGACATGCATTCGTAACCCCTTCGATACAGAGCCAGATTTTGCCACAGAATGGAGTAGCAACATCGTTTCATTTGATCTCATCTCATCTCACCTCATCTCATTTCACCTCATTTCATCTCATTTCACCTCATCTCATCTAATTTCATCTCATCTCATATCATCATCTCATCTGATTTCACCTCATCTCATCTCATATCAACTCATCTCATTTCATCTCACATCATCATCTCACCTCATCTCACCATCATATAATCTCACCATCATCTCATCTGATCTCATCTCATCTTATTTCACCTCATCTCATCTCGTTCCTCTTGTACCTTGCGAAGTTCAAACAGCGGGAAAGTGCCCGTTTATGGGCTTCATATATCGAGATTCCCATGGACTCTGTTATTCCCTCTGTCCATCGTTTACATGGTCGGCATCTTCTTCTAGTTTCATCTGGTCTGTACATCATTGCTTGTTGTGGTATACTGTCAGTTGGTAGCCTAATTATCTTCTAGTTTGATTAGCCTCTTTCAGGCTGTCGTTGTTAGTTACTCCAGCACACATAAATTCAGCTTTGAGGGAACACTTTTAAAAAGTCCACAGATTTGCCACTTGTATAAGGAGAGGGTAGAAGTAGAGAATCGAGGATAAATTAGACAGCATACCATTTGAAAACTGCATTGACCACACAGGGATTCAAAACTGCCATCTCCCACAGCGAGATCTGAACCTGCCATCTCAAAATGACGAACGTGCCTAACTGAAGGAAGAAGTGTACTTCGACGCATGGCCAACGTTACGTCCTTAAATAAAGGGGTCATCGTTAGCCAGGTCTTTCATTCCCCTGAGTCGGGTCTTTCATTCCCCTAAGCCGGGTCTTTCATCCCCCTGTTCCAGGTCTTTCATCCCCCTGAGCCAGGTCTTTCATCCCCCTGAGCCGGGTCTTTCATCCTCCTGAGCCGGGTCTTTCATCCTCCTGTTCCAGGTCTTTCACCCCCCTGAGCCAGGTCTTTCATCCCCCTGAGCCAGGTCTTTCATCCCCCTGACCCAGGTCTTTCATCCCCCTGAGCCAGGTCTTTCATCCCCCTGAGCCAGGTCTTTCATCCCCGTGAACCCACAGCTTTGGAACACGGCCAGAATTTGCCAGAAATATTGAAAAACACAATATTATATTTCAGAAATGAATATTAACCGTTTTCGATTTCCTGAAAGAGGCTATTGAAACTTGAACATTATATACAACAATAAGAAAGAGAACAGCTTTCTTTGGTCATGTGATGAGAAGAGAGGCATTGGGGAAAATTATGACGACTGGAAAGGTCAAGGGGGAAGAGAGGCAGAAGCATACCAAGAGAAATGATGCTGGAAGGGCTGAAATGGTGCCATGGAGGAATACCTGGGAAGGTACATCATGATGGTATTAACTAAACTTAGGACAAACAACAAACACACAAACACATCGCGTGAAAATGCTGTCTCTAGTATGTTACGAACATTTACAGAACAGACACGATTGGGTGGATCCTTTGTGCTACACTCAATACATGAAGAGAGAACATTGCCACAGACTGCTGTACACTCGGCACAACAACACCCGACGACCCGGTGCACATGACAAAGTTTACCGTTCACTTATTCACGACCTTTTCCTTGCTCAAATGAAAGCAATCTGTTTCATCTATTGTATGACTGGTTGCAAGAAAATATCATATCAACCCCTACCCCTCCACCCCACGCCTCTCCTCCCCAGCTATTGGGCTGTCCGGGCGCTTACCTGTAATAAACTTAAGAGAAATGGAGTCCTGTCCTTTGACATAATTCCTGTTGAATTCGATGTTGATGTCGAAGGTCTGGCCTCTTCGAATGATGAGGTTCGGGGCTTCATATTCTGCCGTAGTGGTGCGCCTCGCGGATTCTGAGGCCGACACAGATCTACATTGACTGGCTTCAGGTGTAGCTCTGGGGATCAACAGTAGAGCGTAATTATATTGCATAATATACAGTGCTGTAGAAGGTAAACGGTTATCATATGGCACATAGTGTTGTAGAGGGGGGCAGGAGGTCTATCATGACAGGCATTGGCAGCACCTTTGGTAAGGATGGCTGTCATGCCCTTTTCAGGGCCCATGCCCCATTGGTCCAAGCCTAACATCCTGCTCACGCCTGTGGCTCCTAGTAGCTGTCAGCAATGCGACAGCGGCCACCTCCCAGACAACAGCTGTGACGAGGCTGGCTAAATCAGGCGAGGGTAACTGATTCGGCGTCAAACCAACCTGTGAACTAGGGTTGCCTACTCAGCATGTGAAGACAGGATTCGGCAGACTGTGCGGAAGAAATCACTGATGATTCAACGGTCAAGACGGCGTACACCTGCAAAGCGTTATGGAACATAGTAAGCACGGCATGACACGTAGAGCGCCCTAGTAATCCACTACAAGTGTATTCGTCTCCAGTCTTCTGGACTTGTCTTGTCACTTGGATTCAGATGGACTCAGGCGAGAGAGTTTAGTCGACGAATTGCGCAACTCTTCCTCACTTTAATCCAATTCATCGCGCAAGTCATTCTTCATCCAACTTCATCTATCAACCCCACTGGATGAAATGAATGATCATCATCATTCTTGATGGGACAAACACCACCAGTGTTGTGGAAGGTAAAAGGTAACCACATGTCAAATCATGTTGTAGAGGGTAAAAGGTAATCACATGTCAAATCATGTTGTAGAGGGTAAAAGTAATTATATGTCAAATCGTGTTGTTGGAGGTAAAAAGGTAAACACATATCAAATAGTGTCGTAGAAGGTAAAAGGTTGGCACCAAATCAGTTAACATTTTAAACCAAATCTTCCAGATTCTACGCGAGACAACCAACGGTCCATTAGTTTCCAGAACTAGAATTATTAGTGAACTAGTTCTACAATTCCCCCACCACATTCTCGTGTGTCTCTCGGCAGTTTGGCACCTTGGATCGCAATAACTGCACAGATTCACTACCTGCTTGGTCTCGCTTGAACCCGGTTAGTTGAGTCTCTGCCCCAAAGGAGTTCTCCTGGGACGTCTGTCGTCTGCCCGTCAGGTCGTTGCCTAGTAACCGAGATTTCACGTTGTCATAGTAGCTGGAGATCTTCTCCGAAAATTTAGGCCTGGAAAGAACACAGAACAGGAAATATCAATCGCTAGGGGACCGTTCAGGTCATTGACGTGATATGAGAAGTAGATAATATGTGTAGATTAACACCGTGGACGGTTAAAGACAAGTGGATCGACTTCATTGCTCCGGGGTTTATTTCATATAGCGTGATCTCTTTCCACAGCCTGGCGAAATCGTCGCACAGAGCAGGAACTCCGTAGCTCCAGTGACCACCCCAGGGCTCTACGACAGAAACTGCACTCGTGAGACAAACCCACCATCGCCATAGCGTAAGGCTGGCCTAATGGAGACACTCACTCCCACACCCCCATTCCACACGCGTATAGGTAAAGAGCAGAAGCAGAAATAGGAGGGACACACCAAACAACATACACTTTGAACGACTAGAGGCACACTGCGATTCGAACTTGGCTCCTGCAAAAGACAAAAGCACCGTGCTGAAGGAACAAATATGCTTCCGTGTCCATGCACTATCAACTAGTTGAACTAGATACTGCCTATAAACGTATCATCATTAGCCTCCTATCTTTACATTTGTTTTCTGGTTCGCTTTCCTCAGTCTTTGACTAGCCCCAGTCTTTTATTTGTTCTATCATATATTTCCCTTAGCCTGATTACTATTGACTGGCACCTTGCCGGTTTGGCAGACGATAGTTCGTAAAATGGAGTTATACCTCTCCATAACACAAAGCCTGGGCTGCATTTAGAGACCATGTGTTGCCCATGCAGCATGATCCCTCTCTCAGCCTGCCTAGTTTATTCTAGAGGAAAGGTAACACCAATATATCTAGAAGAAGACAAGCGGCTGCAGCTGCCGGATTAGCAACACTGTCCGCCTCTCGGAGCTTCCATCCTAGACCAGCTGTCGACCCGGGCTTAGGGCCTGGTCGCCCTGCCATGACAGTTAGTCTTTAGGTCGCATTTCCTCGCACTAGGGTAAGGCTTGTACCCTCCCAATTGCACTCCTCCGCCCAAAGCCGTTGGCACAATGTGGGGTGTCAGGTTTCGTGATACAGTAGCTCAGTCATATTTGACTAAGACCTGACATATCATATCCGACCAAGATCTCACTAAATGGCATACGGTAGCTTAGTCATATATGACTGAAACCTGGCAGAAACTCTAGCATGATCAAGTCAGTAAAAACCATTCTAGTAGCCGTCGTACGGTTTCTTCTTCTTCTTCTTCTTCTTCTTCTTCTTCTTCTTCTTCTTCTTCTTCTTCTTCTTCTTCTTCTTCTTCTTCTTCTGCGTTCGTCTGGAGTTTTTTTTTTTTCGGACGTGATTGCGTTGTGCCTGTTTACAGCAGAGCTGCGTTCTTGTGCCGTTAGGCCGACACCTCCGACTTCTGCGGGCATTTGTTGACCGGGTTAACCTTCCCGGGTACGGTTTCAACTTCACAGCAACGGGTCGCTCCATAATTGCTCCGTTCCTGTGCTAGCGGAAACCCACACGAAATGTTCATCAATGTACCATATGAGCTCGTAAAGGAAATAGTAGTTTCGACAAGACCAAATCGTCAGAGCCGTCCTTCACATGAATATGCCGTTCACTGTCGAGGAGACATCTAACAGCAGCTAACACTAGCAGCCCGCACACGCATTAACGCATTAGGTAGCCGCCCGGAATGCCGGAAAACTAACCATCCACATTTCCTGAATCTGCATTTCATCACGGCCACAAATATTAATATTGGCATTCGCAGCTCACATTGTCGTACCAAGCATTCAATTCAGTGGCTGGGCGATGAAACCAGTTTCTCCAAGCCCAAACATCGGGAAAATGCCCAAGTATAACGTGCCCCGAGACAATGAATTCTGCAAGGTCTTACCAGCCCGCCTGTCTATCCGCCATGCTGGCCAGGCCTTTGGCCAGTACATCGATGCATGACTGTGTAAGAGAGCAGTTACATTGCTTGTTGCCCACCACGTCACATCTGCCCAGTGTGAGCTGTACCCAACATGGCGAGAGAATCAGACACACAGACAGCTCTGGTCACTCCAACAACTGATAAACTCTCTCATAGCCGCGGTGATCGCAGCCCCTTCCACCTTCAAACTTGGGGTTGTGGATCTACATCTCCTACCAATCCCCATAACCGGCTGTTGTGTATTTCCACGCACAGTTCTGATGAGCGCTGCAGTAGCCTTGTGGCTGGAACGCGAGCCTGGCGGTCCTGGTTTTTTTATTTATTTATATATTTTTTGTATATATATATACTTTGAACTCAAGCGTAGTCCATACACACTATTTATAGTAGCGCTGGACTGAATTTTGCGTGTGGATTAGCTTTACCTATTAACAGTGTCCCTCGCCATCAAACGAACCCACTTCGACTTCAGAGATACTTGTAATTTACATATCCAAGTCAAGGACGATAGGTCAACATTTTAGTCCAACGGACTGGTGTAAGGGTTGAACTGCTTACCTCGGCATCAGCACACCGGATGTTTAAGAATATGCGTTCTTATCCATTCGGCCATGCAGAACTACGGTCGTGGGTTCGATTCCCTTAAAGGCAGGGGTATGTTGCAGTGACCTGGGCTCGCAGGTTCACCCAGCCCACAAGTGGTCCCACGCAAGAAGTAAAGACGATCGGTATAGTACTGACCACATCGCCCATCATGTGCCAATCAGTCTAACAATATGGGGCGCGCACCATACACCCAATAAATCTCATGATTATTCAAGGGGTCCATTACTCTAACATTATGATGATGTTCTTAAATGCATCAGGATGGGGAGGGGTTTACGGTCTACGGTATCAACTCTACCCAACATTCCACGCCATCTTCGAAGCCTCTGATCCTTGTATAAAATATAAAAGAAACTCAACCATAAAATCGTTCAAAACAAGATTGCAAATATAATTCCGGGACACAGTTGTGACCTAGCTGTGGCACGGGCAGAGAGTGATTCAAACCGGAGCCAGCACGCTGCACACCGTGTCAGAAAGGTCATACAAAACGAGACGTGCTGCAGACTCCAGTTTCATACAGTGGCAGTCAAAGGACGCGTGTCACCGACCAAGGAACGACGATCTGTTCATCGCTTTGTTGGGAGTACACGTAAACGTGCTGGAGACACATGCCAGTCTACCCGCATACCGACGGGGGAGGGGGGTTCGGGGGGCCGTCATCACAAACTGAGAAACTGGGTGTTAAAATATTTGACACGCGGGAGTTGAGGGAAATGAACGAGCTGATAAACTTGCTGGCTCTGCATCCCCTGCAGATGGCCAACCCATGGGTCGTGACAATGTTATTAATGCCTGTAGAGAGATGTGGAGGACTTTGATGTCAGTGAATCCACATCGTTGTCCAGAATGAGAGACTCAGGAATAAGAATTGGCACGGCCAGACACTGAGGACCCCAGCATTCAGGACGGGAAGGAAATGGAAGGTCGGCGCAAGATTTGCTCCAGCTAAAGGAAGTATTGGGACACACCCAATCCAGTAGACATCGCTTTGACCAACAAAAGGACACACAATGATGGTCAAAGGCGTCGGCAGGACAGCGCAGTGACATGATAGTCCAGGAGATTCGTGAAGGAAAGGACAATATGAGTGTGCAGACTACTACAGCAGCCGCAGCAAGTTCAGTGTGTGTCATGAGGCGACATATGGCGCTTGCCGCCATTGAGAATAGTCTCCATTGTCAGGTCACTGCCACCAGTTAGACGGAGTATATCCGACGACCCAACATGTCTCCTCTGTAGCAACACGCAGACCAAACAGACACATGCAATAGAACAGGTACTATCTGCGTGCACTGTGGCCCTTAGGCAAGACCGATTTACATGACGCCATAGCGAGGTTCCTACCGAGCTGGCTGCATGTTACAGTCGGGACTTGCCAAGGCCGGATGGATACGTTTCCTAAAAACTGGACAAAAGCAGAGTCGACTGTCGTGAAACAATGGTTGACATACCACACGTCACTGGGTTAGTGATGCTGTCATGAAACAATGGTTGACATACCACACGTCACTGGGTTAGTGAAACTGTCGTGAAACAATGGTTGACATACCACACATCCCTGCGTTAGTGATGCTGTCATGAAACAATGGTTGACATACCACACATCCCTGGGTTAGTGAAACTATCATGAAACAATGGTTGACGTACCACACATCCCTGGGTTAGTGATGCAGTCATGAAACAATGGTTGACATACCACAAATCCCTGGGTTAGTGATGCTGTCATGAAACAATGGTTGACATACCACACGTCACTGGGTTAGTGAAACTGTCGTGAAACAATGGTTGACATACCACACATCCCTGCGTTAGTGATGCTGTCATGAAACAATGGTTGACATACCACACATCCCTGGGTTAGTGAAACTATCATGAAACAATGGTTGACGTGCCACACATCCCTGGGTTAGTGATGCAGTCATGAAACAATGGTTGACATACCACAAATCCCTGGGTTAGTGATGCTGTCATGAAACAATGGTTGACATATCACACATCCCTGCGTTAGTGATGCTGTCATGAAACAATGGTTGACATACCACACATCCCTGGGTTAGTGAAACTATCATGAAACAATGGTTGACGCACCACACATCTCTGGGTTAGTGATGCAGTCATGAAACAATGGTTGACATACCACAGATCCCTGGGTTAGTGATGCTGTCATGAAACAATGGTTGACATACCACAAATCCCTGGGTTAGTGATGCTGTCATGAAACAATGGTTGACATACCACAAATCCCTGGGTTAGTGATGCTGTCATGAAACAATGGTTGACATACCACAAATCCCTGGGTTAGTGATGCTGTCATGAAACAATGGTTGACATACCACAAATCCCTGGGTTAGTTATGCTGTCATGAAACAATGGTTGACGTACGACACATCACGAATGACACAACAAACATGCCGGTGGCAGATTAGAATTAAAACAAACGGAGCACAGATTCACAACAAAATGACACCAGACACGACGCAACCGTGTCAGGATTAACTGTTCTTTTGTGCAATTAACATTCACGCATTGGCACCTTACCGTCTTGACAGACGATAGTTTGTTACATTGCGCTTTAAAAGGCATAATAACTACAACTTATGGCTGGAGACCAGGGATGGAGTTATACCTCTACATAACACAAAGCCTGGGCTGAATTTAGAGACCATGTGTTACCCATACAGCATGATCTCTCTGGCTGTCTCTGTCTGTCTGTCTGTCTGTCTGTCTGTCTGTCTGTCTGTCTGTCTGTCTGTCTGTCTGTCTCTCTCTCTCTCTCTCTCTCTCTCTCTCTCTCTCTCTCTCTCTCTCTCTCTCTCTCTCTCTCTCTCTCTCTCTCTCGGTCTGCCTATTTTACTCCAGACAAAAGGTAATACCAACACATCTGGAACAAGACAAGTTGCAGAAACTGTCGGATCAGCAAACCAATGCTCTGTCCACCTGTCGGAGCTTCGATCCTAGACCAGTTACCGACCAAGGCTTTGGGCCTGGTCTGCGCTGGGCAGACTAGGTTGCATTTTCTCGTACCAGTATTAGGCTTGTACAATCCCAGTTGCACTTGTCCTGCAGTTAACAGTATTTTATACAAAAGTCGCTACCAGTTAATGTCATGCAGAGGGTACTAAAGTGTTATATAACACTTTTTCCTGATCTGCGACAGTGAATCATCCACCGTGAACGACCCACATTGGGAAGAGCTTGGAAACAGTGAAATTTGGTTTATGAGACGTATATTGCGAATACCTTAGAGTGCCTTAGACTGTCAGAATAAATAACGAATGCCGTGACAAAGCTAGTGAAAGTAGAACATTATAAACGAGTGCCTTGACAAAGCTAATGAAAGCAGAACATTATAAACGAGTGCCGTGACAAAGCTAATGAAAGTAGAACATTATAAACGAGTGCCGTGACAAAGCTAATGAAAGTAGAACATTATAAACGAGTGCCTTGACAAAGATAATGAAAGTAGAACATTATAAACGAGTGCCTTGACAAAGCTAATGAAAGTAGAACATTATAAACGAGTGCCTTGACAAAGCTAATGAAAGTAGAACGTAGAGAGAACGTGGAACATAGCTTGCATCCATCCATCCATCCATCATGTGCCATGCCGGGAAGCGTGGGCGGTCACGTTCTGCCATCTCACTCGATCACCAGAGTCGTGGATCAGCTCCGTGTTCCTGTCTCGACCTTGCCACGTGGCCAAGCCATCCAGGTATTTACTTCTCGGTATTCCCCTTGGTCTCTTCCCATCGAGCTTGCCAGTTGTCACCAAGTACTCTAAGTCATTTCTTCTCATAACATGCCCAAAACATTTTGACTGTCTACGTCTGTCTCTAATCAGTTTAAGATTTTCATTTGTTTCTTGAAGGACTTGTTCGTTGGTTTTTCTGTCTGTCCATGGTATTCTTTGCATTTTCCTCAGAAACCACATTTCCACAGTAGCTATGCGTCACGCACGGACAATATTGCTGTGGTATAGTACAAATATACCGGTTCTGTGTCGAAGGCGTTACGAATGCAATTCATAATCCCGCCTACCATGTTAGAAACACAGGTGCGGGCGATTTGGAAGCAACTGCCTGGCGTTGGTTTCCATACAATGGTATGCGTTTCGGTCATTCAGAAAGGAATGACATACCACATAACGTAAAAACTTGCCTGGATCAGCCAAACAACGCTGGAGTTGATTGCAGCGCACTGTAAAGGATATACAACTAACTGGATAGTGCAACTACAAATGAAAACATTGCCAGCACATGTTCTGTGAGTACAGTAGAAGTCCCGTGTACAAGTCTAAGGCACGTTGGCCATGTGCAGTTAGACCTATATTTTTGTAGACCAAACGCCACTTCAGTGGCTGATAGTGGTCGGTATCACACCTTTACTCCAAAAGACATGTCCTGCCACCCATTTATTTCCTGCCACCCATTTATTTCCTGCCACCCATGTTAAGCTGGGTCACCTGGGATCCAAGGTCAATGTTTACAACTCTAAACCGCCCTGATTTTTGTTTTCTTGTGCTCGCTCGCTTTGAACTCAAGCGTAGTCCATACACACAACTTCTAGTATTGCTGGATTGAATTTTGCGTGTGGATTAGCGGTCCCTATTAACAGCGTCCCTCGCCATCAGGCATACCCACACCGACTTCAGAGGTACTTGTAATTTACGTCCCCAAGTCAAGGACGACGATCAGCATTTTAGTTCAGCTGTCCGGCGTAAGGATTGAACCCCTTACCTCGGCATCAGCACACCGGATGTTTAAAAACACTCGTTCTTATCCATTCGTCCATGCTGACCTACAACCGCCCTGATGGGAGTGGCGCTATGGCGAAAGGGGTTACGAACGCAATTAGCAATCCCGCATACCGTGTTCGAAACAGCTGGGACGAAAAGCACACCGCCTAGCGTTGCTTTTCATACAATTGTATGAGTTCCGGTCTTTCAGTAAGCAATGGCAAACGACTGAACGGTAACCTGCCAAGAAATCACAGTCACAACATGCTTTGATTGACAGCGACGTCCTGTAAAATATAAGAATATATGCAATCTAACCAAAGACCATCATCAGTACGGCAGTCTGTCGTCTAGCCTCTACACCACCGCACTCCCTCTGATAAAACATGGAACCAGCACGTAGAAACATTCAGCCATAGCATCTATGTGACTCCAATAATATACATACATTTTTGTAACTACTCATCATCAGAGGCACATTTCGGCGATATCTGTCGACATCTTAACATGTACCAACGCTTGATTTCCGCAGAATTTATTCCATGTCCTTGTTTGTACCTCATTTTCGTGGTCAAACGCGAAAGCATCACGTCTAATATTATTGTTTTAGATGCATTATTTTGTGATATTAGCATCGTCACTTCGATGTATATGTTCAACAAATACGTAAACATGAACACACTTACTTGCCGCCTTCTGCATCCTTTGAATTCTTTTTACTATCCATCTTGTGAACCACTTCTGCAACAAAACTGCGACAAAATGTCAGCAATGTAACATAGCCGAAAGTCCCAGCTATTTACAGCGCAATAGTTTCCGTAAATTGTACAGCCAACAAAGTCACCAAACGACTACAGGCACAAACAAGGGGAGACTCGGCGTTGTTGACTCCCAGCTAAGTTGTATCCTTAAACCTGGCCGACTGTATGTAAGAGGGTCTTTAACATTTAAGATCTAATCACAACGGGACAGGTTTCTCCTTCTGTCCCCCCCCCCCCCCCCGCCTCCATACAAGGTGTTCAAGGGCGGATTATAAATGCTATTATTATACAAGACGGAGTGTTGCATTCAGGGGTGTTTCTCAAAATGCTTGTACCCAACTAGGTCAACACAATGGCGTAGCAATCTAAATTTTAAATCGCTGAGGAATCCTTGGGGTCAATGCAATAGCAGGAGAGATGAACACATGGGTATTGATGCACTCTCAGAGAAGTAAAAGAAAGAAGGAGAAATAAGAAAACACACAATATAAACCGTGGAAGCTTTAGTCACCGGGATTCGAACCCGACACATGTAAATGGAACTGTGGTTTCTGAGGTAAATGCAAAGAATATATCAGACAGAAAACCCAATAAGCAAGTCCTACAAGAAGCAGATTAAAACCGTAAACTGATTAGAGAAATTAGACGTAGACAGTCATAACTTTGGGCACGTTATGAGAATAAATAAACTAGAGAACTTGGTGACAAAGGGCAAGATTGAGGGGAAAAGAACAAGGGGAATGCAGAGAAGTAAATATCTGTATGGCTTGACCACGTGGCATGGTCGAGACAAGAACAACTCTAGTGATCGAGTGAGATGGCGAGACATGACGGCCCAGGTTCACTTTCCCTGTAAAAGAGAAGATGTAAGAGAGGAGATGTAAGAGAGGAGATGTAAGAGAGACGATGTAAGAGAGAAATAGTAAGAGAGGATGTAAAAGAGGAGATGGAAGAGAGAAGATATAAGAGAGAAATGGTAAAAGATGATGTAATAGAGGACATACAAGAGAAAAGATGTAAGAGAGAAGATTAAGAGAGAAGAAATGAGAGAGAAGATGTAAGAGAGAAGATGTAAGAGAGGAGATGGAAGAGAAGATGTAAGAGAGACGATGCAAGCACACAAGGTGTCCCGATAATTGGCATCTAGACAATCTGTAGCAGGCACCGAACCTGACAACTGGCGTTTGGTCGAGAGACAAGACATCAATAGCCAAAACTGGCTTTTCGTCGTGTGATAAGACATCAATAGCCAAAACTGGTGTTTGGTCGTGAGACACATCAATAGCCAAAACTGGCTTTAGGTCGTGACATAAAACATCAATAGCCAAACCTGGCGTTTGGTCGTGAGACCAGACATCAATAGCTAAAACTGGCTTTTGGTCGTGAGATAAGATATTCAAGTAAATAATCAGCCATCATCGCTAATGCCGTAGGGCAGTGAAATACCCAGATGGAGTGTACAGCTTTGATTCCCCAGCTGAGAAACACTTAAACACAGAGAAACAGGGTCAGTATCAAATCTCAAGCTGTGTACTGATAACATCACACGACTACATATGTAAATCGAATATTCATCATCAGCATCATCATTATGTAGTAAGTCATTTGCAGAAAGGAGCTGACACCCCTCACAGAAAGACGCTCAACCGTTCACTAGTTCCCCTGCCTCATACATGCCTATGCCCAGGGTATCTTCAATGACATTTGTTCAACGTGGTGGTGATGAGGTCCGATACTTCTTGCAGGAGCCATGCTCTCCAGTGAGGGTTCTTTCTACACCTGTGATTGCCGATTGATGATACGCCTGAACTTGACTACCGGTCCAAAATGGCGGATAGGCTGTTGGGCTGTTAAGGCTTCTGGAGTATTTTGCTTCTGGCTACGATTTGCTTACGAATTTTCTTCATGTTGAACTGGTAATACATAGTTCCGTCGCCCAGTTACTGAGTTAAGTGCGTGGAGGGACACTGTGAGCGGTGAATTTTATGTGGAATGCTTTTAAATTTGTCTGCTGTGGTTTGTATTGTGAACTGTATGTTCAGAAAAATGGAGGACGGTCGGTTGAACTAGCTGGTTGTGCCTTATGTAGTAATGTGTGTGCAACTGCTGGTGTTCTAGTGACTGTCGCATCCATCGACAATAAACTGTAATTTTAGTGGCGGACTCTTGTGTTGGCATTCTGGCAGCGGCCTTATGCATGTGTGCCTGTGCGAGCTGTTTGTCTGTCGGGACTGCTGTCTGTTCCACTTTCGACATGGAGCAGTGATGAGCATTTTGTGTGATATTCACTGGCACAGAAGTGACGCATTATAGGGCCACCCTTTGCCGTGAAGTTGGAAGCACGACTAACGACTAACATGTGGACATATTTTTCACCCTGTACAACAAAAAGCCGATCTCACTTATCGGATGCGGGCTCTGCCCCGGATTTGTCATGCACGTTCTTAACTGACACAAACGAGACATTTGTTTTTGTTTAAAAATGTTACATGACCTTTTATGTTCAGTAGTGTCTAGCTTTCTGAACGAGGAATCAACGTTTTAGTCCAACTTATGCCAGTGTAGAGGTTGCACCGCCTACCTCGTCATTAGCGTACCGGAAGATTAAGAGTGAGCAGTCTTATCCTTGCGACCACTAACCTGAAACCGGTCTCCCTGGCCTAGGTGTTAACGTATTTCTCCGTAATCCCGTAATTCTCGTGAGTAACGTAACCTGTGCGAGAATCGGTAGCGGTTCTCGCCGCGTTGGTAACTTAGGGGGTATGTGAGCCGGCCGCTCAGAAAGCAATGGCAAACTACTGAGCGTAATATTGCCTAGTACATCAACAGCAGCTAAAAACTGCTGATGTTGACTGCAACGTCCTGTAAAGGGATATGCAACAACAACAAAAAACTGAAAGAAATACAACATGTATAACAAATGAATCTAATTAGTAAGGGACATTACTTTCTTCTTTACACTGAGAGAAATACATGCATAATAAATTAATCTTATTAATAAGGGACATTAATTTTTAAGCTAGTAAAAGTTAAGGAACAATATTTTGCAAACCTGTAAAAGAAACTAAGGAAACGCCGTGTGAGTCCGTGTCAATTATAAATATGCTTCTCAGTGGGGATTCGAACCCACGGACTGTGGGTTATCAGCCAGCTACTAGCCACTAGGCTTCCGCGGATACCAGCCGACATTGTAGGAAGTGTAATTGTATGCAATGGCAAACTACTGAACGTAACACTTGCCTAGTACATCAACAGCAGCTGAAAATGCTGGTGTTGACTGCAACGTCCCGTAAGGGATACGCAACAAAATTAATTAATTGTATGCACAGAAAGGGTCAACTATATGGAGAATGTATTTCCGGGACAGTGAGAGGCGGGAGAGACACTGTGCTTGTAGGTAGGTAGATGAGTGAGTCCATCGGACGGACCTTGCTGTCGAAATAAGTACACGACCGACAGACAGACAGACAGACAGACAGACAGACAGACAGACAGACAGGCAGGCAGGCAGGCAGGCAGGCAAAGTAGGTGTGTGGGTGGGAACAAACACACTTTATGTTGAAAGGGCCACAAATTGGGCACGCAGCTCCCTGTAACTTTTCGGCCCTTCCCATCACTCATCATTCGTACATGTGAAAGGTACATGGGATAGGTACATTTCGTTCATAGGATAGATCAAGGAGGCAAAGAGGAAAGAATTATTAGCTACAACATCTAGCATGTTATGTGTCTGAAATAACAATCTTGCAATCACATCCGTTGTTGAATGAAATTACCAAACAACAGTTGTATTTCTATTCATGCCATCGGGTTTTGCTCCTAAATGCTACAGACAGATAGCTCAATTGAGGGACACTCAGACCATGATGAGAACTACTGACGTGTAATGTATACAGGATATTTAGTTTGATTCATTTATCGAGTCTATTAATAGCATCAGGAGGTGATTAGAAATTAGTTCCTGTTGACTAAACCACGCACTAATCAAATACATTTGAAACACTCATTCAGTTAAAAGTAAGTTCAGGGGTTGGGAGTCACCTGCAAAACTGTTTTAACTGCCGTCCGATGCATTGATGTTCAGGCTGTAAGAGCATTGAGAAGGGCGTGTGTCTAATGGGATGAGATTGGTCTATAGACTTTCCTCCGACTCGGTTCTGAAGAACATTTCCATGGGATTACCATGCGGAGATTTCCTTCTTCTTGCTGAGCTCAGGAACCAGCCGGGTATGTAGGACGTGAGTGGGAACCTCAGATCCACGTGGAGACATGACGATCTTTGGAACGTTAGCCAGACTGGACAATTAGTTTACGGACAGCACACACCATGAAGAGATGCTCCAAGGCCTTGTCCAGTCTGTAGACAGGCCACCACCTAGAGATGCCCCATGGTATTGTCCAGTCTGTGGACATCCCATACTACCTGGAGATCTCTAAGGTCTTAGCCAGTGTGAAACCTGGTGTTGATGTTTCGACCTCTACTGCGGCTCACATTGAAAGTCGAAGACCCAGTTGGCACGCATTGTGGCATAACTGGCCTGTGCTGCCAGACTCATTAAACATTAAAACTCGATGTTGCATAATACAACACATAATGAAAATAGCGATAACGAAGACGACGACAGAGATGATGATACTAGTAGCGGTGGTGATATGCAATGTCAGCGAACTGGAAAAGTACTTGATTCTATAATCTATTCATTAGAAAACAAACCAGGCCAGCTGAGTGCACTTGGTAGTATAAGAATGTATCATTTCACTTAAGGGAACGGCGATGAGACTGACTCAAACGTGCCAGTATGAGGTACAAGTCATGCGGAACATTTGTTTTGTGTACGGCCAGCTCCCAGTGTTGGGAAACCCCTTGCTGGGTCCATCCACGGGAGGGGGGGGGGGGGGGGCAAGGTGGCATCGTGTGCACATTAGTCACGTCCTTTCTGTACTGTAACAGGATGTGTCGTTTTCACCCGCGTACATTTCTTCTTCTCAGATTTTGTTCTCGCTGCACAACACACACACGCTGTGTGATGATGTCATTTCAGCTCAGATATACCAGAAGCCACTTGGCGTGTTTTTTCAAGCGAAGTCCTTATTTAGAAATTAAACCAATACAGTAAGAATATAATAGACTACATAGTTAGTTGTGGTTCTAACTTCACGGCAAAGGGTCACCCATCATGCATAGTTCCTGTGCCAGTGAATATCATATATAATGCTCCTCACTGTCCCATGTTAAAGTGAAACAGTCAGCAGTTCCGACAAACCAACAGCACGTACAGGCATACATGCATAAGGCCGCTGCCAGAATGCCAACACAAAAGGCCGCCACTAAAATTACTGTTCATCGTCGATGGAAGCGGCAGTCACTAAAAACCAACAGTTGCACACACATTGAAGGAAAATTGCAAAACTTACTAATTCAGCAACCGGCCGTTCGCCATTTTTCTGAACATGCAGTTCACAATACAACAACAGAGGGCAGATGTAAAAGCATTCCACACGAAATCCATAGCTCACAGTGTCGCTCAATGCACTTAACTCAGCAGCTGGGCGATGGAACCATGTACTACCAGTCCAGCATGATGAAATTGCGTAAGCAAATCGTAGCCAGAAGCATAAGCACTTTAGAGACCTTAACAGCTAAAAAGCCTATCCGCCATATTGATTAGGCTAAACGATCTGGCTGAATGAAAATGTACCCAAATTGAAAAAAAAAAACCTATGGAAAAGGCTGGCTAGAACATGTTTAAAGTTAATTGCATATCCTTTAAAGGACTTTGCAGTTCACCGCGGGATATTTTGGCTGTTTGTCATTTACTAAATAAATGTTACAGTCCGCAGTTTGTCAATCAATTAATCAATCATGTGCCATGCCGGAAAGCGTGGGCGGTCATGACTCGCCATTTCACTCGATCACCAGTGTCGTGGATCAGCTCAGTGTTCCTGTCTCTTCCATGCCATGTGGCCAAGCCATCCAGGCATTTTCCTCTCGGTCTTCCTCTTGGTCTGTTCCCCTCGATCTCGCCAGTTGTCACCAAGTTCTCCAATCCATTTCTTCTCATAACATGTCCAAACAATTTTGACTGTCTACGTCTAATTTCTCTAATCAGTTTACGATGTTCATTTGTCTCCTGTAGTACTTGGTCATTGGTTTTTCTGTCTGTCCATGGTATTCTTTGCATTTTCCTCAGAAAACACATTTCTGCAGCCATCAGATGCTTTTCAGCTTTACTGCTCATTGTCCAAGTTTCACATCCATACAAAAAAAAAAACAGGCTCTATGTATCTCCTCAACACTCTTTTTCTCGTTTCAATTGACATCTTTTTATTGGTCAGAATGTTTTACATCTTGCTAAAGGCTACTTTCGCCATGGCGATTCTTGTTCTAATCTCTTCAAGGCATCTCCCATCAGATGTTATAACTGTTCCAAGATAATTGTACCGATTCACTTGTTGAAGAATATTTCCATTTACTTGTATATTACATTGTGGCACTTCTTCCTTCCTAGTGACGACCATAACCTGAGTCTTTTTACAATTTAATTCTAACCCCAGTTGCGCACTATGTACAACAACCGCATCTACTAATTGTTGAAGGTCCTGCGCATTGTCTGCAATTAATACTGTATCATCTGCATATCTAATATTATTGATGTTTCGTCCTCCAATGCTGATTCCATTTATATCCTCTATATTTCTGAAAATATTTTCACTGTACAGGGAAAAAAGATCTGGAGACATCACACATCCCTGCCTAACACCTCTCTTAATTGGCTGATACTGTCCCACTTCATTATCAATCCTTATTGCAGCTTGTTGTTTCCAATATATGTTTTTTATAAGTCTAATGTCTTTCCCATCAATTTGTAGATCTGCAAGCATATCCACCATGCTGACATGTCTAACGCTATCAAAAGCCTTTGTATAGTCAATAAAGCAAAGATGTATATCCTTGTTTACTTCTGTAGCACGTTCAATAACTGTTCGCAGCATATACACAGCATTTACTGTACCCTTTCCTTCTACAAACCCGCATTGTTCTTCCCCTATTTCAGGTTGTATCTTCTTCCTCATTCTTTGCATGATAATTCTTAGCAAAATCTTTGTGATGTGACTCATTATACTAATTGTTCTATGTTGATCACATTCCAAGGTTCCTGATTTCTTTGGGATTGCAATAAATACAGAGTTACATAATTCAGGAGGTATATCTCCAGTATCATATAACTTGATCTAGTCCAAATTCTACTAAAGCTTTAATCATTTCTGTTGTGATGTTATCTGCACCGGGGGCCTTGCCAGCTTGCATATGCTTAAGAACATTTCGAACCTCCATCTCCAAAATTGGCGGTCCTTCATTATTAAGTCTAATATCATACTGTTCGTCTCTGTTATCATCATAAAGGTGTTTCACATAATCTGTCCATACCTGTAGAATCTGGTCTTTTTCTATTATGATTTTGCCATCTTCAGTTTTTAGACACCCTGTTGATGTACTTGTTCTTTTATTAGTAAGTTCCTGAATTCTTTTGTGCACTAATTTGGTATTTTGACTGTTGTGTTGGCTTTCAATTTCTAAGCACTTTTCCTCAAGCCATGCTTCTTTTGCCTCCTTACATAATGTTTATGACTTGTCTGTGAATTTCTTCATATTTGACAGAATTATTTTTGTTGAGTCTTCTTGTTTCAATGAGGTGTAAAATTTCTTCAGTCATCCATTTCTTACGACCCACCTTCTTTAATTTTGGAATAGTTGTTTCTGCAGCCATATTGATTGAATTCTTCAACGTTTCCCATTGATCATCCACATCCTGCAATAGGATCTCTAGATCAGACAAAATTTCAAATCTGTTCTGTACTTCTATGTTGAATTTGTTTTGTATTTCCTTGTCATTACTCAATGTACACAAATCATATTTAGTGTTTCCTGTTATATACTTGACTTTCTTCAACTTTATCCTCAATGTTCCTGTGAGTAATCTGTGGTCACTATAACAATCAGCACTGGGAACTGTTTTTGCTATTGTTAATGCGTTTCTAAATCTTCTGCTAATCAGAATGTAGTCAATCTGGTTTCTAATCCTGCTATCAGGACTCTTCCATGTCCACAATCTTCTAGGGTGTTGCTTGAACCAGGTGTTTCCTACAATCATTTCCTGTTCTTTTGCCCACTCTACGAGTCTGTATCCTCTTTCATTTCTCTCTCCTAACCCATAGTTTCCTACTGTGTATCTATCTCCTTGATTTCCTACTTTTGCATTGAAGTCCCCTATTATGATGTTTATTTCTGAATTTTTACATTTCTTTAAGGCAGACTCTATGTCATTATAAAATTCTTCTACACTATCTTCACTGGATTCTCCTGTTGGGGCATATACTTGAATAATATTTATGCTAAAAGGTCTGCCACTTAATTTAACTAGTAGAACTCTGTCCGACACAGCCCAATATCCATGAATAGATTTTGATGTTTTCCGGTCCAGAATAATTGCCACTCCCCTATGACGATCTTCACCTCCAGAATAAATAATCTTGAAATCTTCTTCTATCTTGATGCCTGCTCCTGTCCATCTCGTTTCGCACATACCTAAAATGTTAATTTTTTCCCTTTCAATTTCTTGTTTTATGTTCTCTAATTTTCCGTCGTTGTTTAGCGTCCTAACGTTCCAAGTTGCTAATTTTAACGTCTCTGTCCTTGTCTTGCGATGATCGGTCTTTAAGCGAATCATGATATACTAGGCACTTTTAAAGAGGTAGTTTGCCGTTGCTTTCCTCTATGGCAGTGACCTTACTGGTCGGAGACCGCAGCCATTGACTCAAGACGAGTTCCTCTGCCTGCCGTCGTGTAACTCGAGGCCATGACCCACAAATATCTGTCGGCTGCCCTCAAAATTACATCCACCACCTGCCTTCCGTGGCTTCTTTTGAAAACTTCCAATAAAAGGAACACAATATAACATCACATAATCCACAGGGAAACACTATTCACAGGGAATCCAAAGGAAATCACACGAAATCCAATGAAATACACTAAATAGCGTCCCTCCGAAAAGTAACGCTTCATCTTGTCGCCATTGTACCGGCGTTTTGTTATTGCTTGCAATTCCTTTCTGAACCACAGACGCTCATTCCATTGTCAAAAACCAACCAGTAAAGCACAATAATTATCGTCTGTCAAGACGGCAACGTGCCAGTACCTGGAAGCCAAGATTATTATTTTAAAAACTTCCCGCCTCGACAGGGATTCGAACACATGGCAGCTAGGCCACAACATATGTCCTGACCACTGGAGTACGGACAAAAACTTACTATTGACTAAGAATGTCGATGGATGAAGAAATACACAGATACAGGCCAACCTTTCCCCATCCAAGTCTGTGTCAACGGAGAAACTAAAACGAAACAATACAAATATACACCGAACGAACAAAGGAAAGGTGTTTTTCCATGAACAACGATACTGGCAAAAATCGACAGAAGTCAAAAGAACCAGGATAATCTCCGGAATTAACACGGTATATCGACGAACCAACACGTTTGGAGCAGTCTAAGACAAAGAATTCAAACAAGGTATCGATAAAAGGTGTTTGCTTATGCCGAGTTTCCAGGGAGCATGAACAAAAACACAAAATATGTCTAGGAAGCTCTACAAGACTGAGCACAGCCGGCAACGCTGATCATATTCCGGTACGAACCAAAAGCCTTGTCCACGTCAGATTGGAAGCACGAGACTCGAATTTCGCTCGTCAGTAGTGCAAATACTTGACTGGACCGGGGATCGAACTCCGGTTCACTGGCGTGTAAAGCGGGTGTGTAACCACTTGACCACGCGGCTCACGCTAGACGCGACCAAATTATCACAACGTCACCCATCGTAAGCAATAGCTCAAAACTTGCCCGATCGCCGCGACTGACATCCGTCAATCGATGTGGCCCCGAATGATCAGATCTTCTCGATCTGGCAAGCAAGGCACACCAGGCGCATACAGTCCAGCTAACAATGAACAAATTGATTTCGTTGGTTGTTTCGGGATTTGAGGTTTCTTGAGTGTGGCGGGTTCGTGTCACGACAGAGGCAAGTTCCTCTCACTCGGCAATGTTGGCTCTGAACTCTGCAGCCAATGGTCCAGTCTGCGTCACGTGTAGTTACGGTTGGCTCGAGTGGCAGCTGGATATCAGCAGGGTACTAATTATGTATCATCTTGCGTGAATACATAAATTATACTGTGGCTGATATATTTAAAACACATAGTCACGGGTATTGTTCGAATGTGGAGCATTTGTTATCTCCACGGTATTGCAGATTTGTAAGGAAGTCTTTCTGTCTGCGCAAAATTGGTAGGAAGCGCCTATTTACTAAATATATATATATATATATATATATATATATATATATATATATATAATATATATATATATATATATATATATATATATATATATATATATATATATATAAATTAGGATCTCCGTCTGTCTGTCTGTCTGTCTGTCTGTCTGTATGTATGTATGTATGTATGTATGTATGTATGTATGTCCTTTATTTGTTCGCGAACGGCCCATCCGATTGAGATGAAATTTTCTACACGCCTTCCCTTCATTCCAGAGCTGCCAACTGTGATATTTTTTAGTGTGAAATCGCCTGCTTACTCAGTATTATTTCATTTTTCATTATAATTTCATATATCTCAGGGGACCTAACTCTGTAAAAGTTATTTCAAGGGGCATAACTTTTCTGTATAACTTATAGTCATATTGTGGCATCGTTTTCAAAGATTTATAAACTCTTTGTCCATAGTTATGTACCGGCATATGAGTTATAATAAATAATGATACAATCTGTAAGGCATTTTCAAAGTTTTCATAAAAATAATGCACAATGCATAACATTGTAACTCATCTTTTTTTGCTTAAGAAGTTACTGTAGTCATGCAGGTGATTAGAAAGAGTTTTCATTAAAAATAATGGATGGTGTGTGGAAGGACATTCTTTTAAGTTACTTTTTTTGTTGTATGAATTTAATGAGAACTTATATGACTACTTATATGAATTAAATGAGATGCTCCCCACCAGGGACTGGGCGAAGCCGGACAGGGTCAGGCAGACAGATAGACAGACAGACAGATAGACAGTCGGGAACAGGAACTTATATGACTACTTATATAAATTAAATGAGATGCTTCACACCAGGAGCTGGGCGATGCCGGGCCGGGTCAGACAGACAGACAGACAGACAGACAGACAGATAGTCGGTAACGGGAACGGGAACTTATATGACTACTTATATGAATTAAATGAGATGCTCCCCACCAGGGACTGGGCGAAGCCGGGCAGGGCCAGGCAGACAGATAGACAGACAGATAGACAGACAGATAGACAGTCGGGAACGGGAACTTATATGACTACTTATATGAATTAAATGAGATGCTCCACACCAGGAGCTGGGCAATGCCGGGCCGGGTCAGACAGACAGACAGACAGACAGACAGACAGACAGACAGACAGACAGACAGACAGACAGACAGACAGACAGACAGACAGTCAGTCGGTAACGGGAACGAGAACTTATATGACTACTTATATGAATTAAATGAGATGCTCCCCACCAGGGTCTGGGCGAAGCCGGGCAGGGTCAGCTAGTCTTATATATAAAAGGCGATCTCCGTCTGTCTGTCTGTCTGTATGTATGTATGTATGTCCTTTATTTGTTCGCGAACGGCCCATCCGATTGAGATGAAATTTTCTACACGTCTTCCTTTCATTCCAGCGCTGCCAACTGTGATATTTTGTTAGTGTGAAATCGCCTGCTTACTCAGTATTATTTCATTTTTCATTTTTCATTATAATTTCATATATCTCAGGGGACCTAACTCTGTAAAAGTTATTTCAAGGGGCATAACTTTTCTGTATAACTTATAGTCATATTGTGGCATCGTTTTCAAAGATTTATAAACTCTTTGTCCATAGTTATGTACCGGCATATGAGTTATAATAAATAATGATACAATCTGTAAGGCATTTTCAAAGTTTTCATAAAAATAATGCACAATGCATAACATTGTAACTCATCTTTTTTTGCTTAAGAAGTTACTGTAGTCATGCAGGTGATTAGAAAGAGTTTTCATTAAAAATAATGGATGGTGTGTGGAAGGACATTCTTTTAAGTTACTTTTTTTGTTGTATGAATTTAATGAGACGCTACCCGCCAGGAGCTGGGCGAAGCCACGCCGGGTCAGATAGATAGACAGACCCACCTTATCGCTGCAGTTGTCTACTCCTCCTTTTCCTTCTTCTGCTGATGCTGCTGCCGCCGCTCCATTTACCCAAGTTAATTGTTGGGGGAAGATGTAAAGATCTTTCAAGTGCTCTTTCTAATGCTTTTTGTAAGTTGGTCTTCGTTTATCTAAGGTTGTTCTAACTGCAACCAATAAATGATTAGACAGACAGGCAGACAGACAGACAGACAGAGAGGGAGGGACGGACAGACAGACAGACAGTCGGGAACGGGAACTTATATGACTACTTATATGAATTAAATGAGATGCTCCCCACCAGGGACTGGGCGAAGCCGGGCCGGGTCAGCTAGTGTGTGTATATATATATAATATATATATATAATATATATATATATATATATATATATATATATATATATATATATATATATATATATATATATATATATATATATTATATGAGCAATTGCTTATTGTTCGATTGTAGATTACTAATTCACTAAAGGTATCAATTTGTATATTGTCTAGCGCGTCCTCTGGTCTCAACTTCATTCATTTACTTCTATGGGTGCCGATCTGTACACGGGAATGTATTTGGTATGCTAAATCAACAGTAAAATTGCTCAGACAAAGGCAACATTTCACGAGACGAAACACATCCTCTGCAACTTATCTTTGTTAATCGAGGTGAAGAAAAGAGATTTTACGAGCTATATTGAGCCAATAATGATGTACTGAAGTGAATCATGGACAATTAGTGAGGAGCTGTATGGAAACTGTGGAGATGTGGTTTTGTAGAAGAGTGATGAGAACACCGAGGACGAAAGGAACTGGTTAAAAGAGAACTGGTCACTCACATCAGAAGAGAACTGGTTATTCACATCAGAATAGAACTGGTTACTCACATCAGAAGAAGAGAACTGGTTACTCACATCAGAAGAAGACAGTCGATATTCTTTGAGCGTGTCATAAGAAGGCGAAAGGTGGAGAATGTCGTCATACCGGAGACCAAGAGTACAGATGCTGGACAGTTTGACATCATGACACGGAGGAACATCGATATCAGAAATGATTGGCAGTATACGAGACAGAAGGCTGTGGACAGACATGATCACCTACGTCACACACCAGGTACTATAAGAAGATTGGCAGTACACGAGACAGAAGGTTGTGGACAGACACGATCAACAACGCCACACGACATGGACTATAAGAAGATTGGCAGTACACGAAACAGAAGGCTGTGGACAGACATGATCAGCAACGCCACACGCCAGGTATTATAAGAAGATTGGCAGTACACGAGACAGAAGGCTGTGGACAGACATGATCAGCAACGCCACACGCCAGGTATTATAAGAAGATTGGCAGTACACGAGACAGAAGGTTGTGGACAGACATGATCACCAACGCCACACGCCATGGACCATGAGAATATTGGCAGTACGCGAGTGAAAAGGCTGTGGACAGATATGATCACAAACTCCACACGGCATGGACCATAACAGTGGTTCTCAACCGGTGGGGAATTTTAGGGTTTCCTGGGGGCGGGAGGGGGGGGGGGGGAATTAAGATTATTTCAAGATCGCATTAATACGAGACCCAGTTACCTTATGGTGTTTTTCCCTCTAAATTTTACGGTTCTGTACTTCTCGCCCTAATGAAATTCATTTTATAACGTAAGTAGACCCGCAAATCACGTTTTATGTTGATGTCTAGACTTGTTCTAGTATCTTCTTCTTCTTCTTCTTCTTCTTCTTCTTCTTCTTCTTCTTCTTCTTCTTCTTCTTCTTCTTCTTCTTCTTCTTCTTCTTCTTCTTCTTCTTCTTCTTCTTCTTCTTCTTCAGCAACGGAACGAGCCATTGAGGTTCTTTGCTGCAGATACAATCCGTCTCCATTCGTCTCTCTGGTTGACCTTCTCTTGCCAGTCGTTGATTCCAAGTGCTTGTAGGTCTGTATATATACCATCTCTCCACCGTCTTCTTGGTCTACCTCGGGGTCTACGGTCATTTATTTCCTGAGTGTAAGCGAGTTTTGTTTCCCTATTATCTTCCATTCTTTCTATATGCCCCAGCCATTGTAGTCTATTAGCCTTCATGATACCAGTGATTAGCGGGGACTTAAACAGATCATAAATGTCTTTGTTACTTCTTCTTTTCCACTCTCCACTTTGTGTATCCCTAATGGGTCCAAAGATGCGTCTTAAAACTTTGTTCTCAAAGGTTTGTAACAAGGCTTCGTCTCCTTTCGTTGTACTCCAGGTTTCAGAGCCATACAGCACAACTGGTCTGATCAGTGTTTTGTATATTGTGATTTTGGTGTTACGAGATAGCGCATTTGATTTTAGTAGATGTTGTAGTGCATAGTATATCTTATTTCCAGAATTGATTCTAGTTTGTATTTCTTCCCTTATGATGTTGGAGCAGTTGAAGATTGTACCCAGGTATTTGTATGTTTCCGTTCTTTTAATGGTCATATTATCTATTTGTATGTGGCCAGAGTTTTTAGCCATTCCTTCTCTTGAAATTACCATATATTCTGTCTTATCTTGGTTGATAACCAGCCCCATCTGTTGGGCTTTTTCCTTTAAGTGAGTCAATATTTCCAATGTCTTTTGTTCATTTTCCCCTATAATATCTATATCATCTGCATAACCAAGCAGCTTGGATGTTCCTCCAATATCACATTCCTCCTTTACCTTCCTTACAACTTTCTCTAGAGCCAGATTGAAGAGTAGCGGCGATAGTGCATCACCCTGTTTCAAGCCAGATGTTATTTGGAAAGGGTCTGATTTCCTGCCTTTATATGTTACTATATTATAAGTATCTTCCATGCATAGTCTGGTCATGTTGATTAACTTCCTTGGTATTCCAAATTCCTGCATAGCATTCCATAGACTATTCCTATGGACACTATCATAAGCCTTTTTAAAATCCACAAAATGTTATGGAGATCTCTTTTATATTCCCAATTTTTCTCGGCTATTTGTCGTAAGATAAATATCTGATCTATTGTTGATCTGTTTTGTCTAAAACCCGCCTGGTAGTCACCTAATATGTCTTCTGAATATGGTTTTAGTCTATTTAGTAATACTGCGGATAGTATCTTATAGCTTGTGGACAGTAGTGATATTCCTCTATAATTTTCACATTGGAACTTGTCTCCTTTCTTAAAGATAGGTATCAATAATGACTCTTTCAGCATGGGGTAATTCTTCTGTCCTCCAGATTTTTATTATTAGTTCGTATAGCTTTAGATGTAATGCATGGCCACCTGCCTTTATAAATTCAGCAGCAATTCCATCAGCCCCAGTTGCCTTATTGTTTTTTAAGTCGTGTGATTACATATAGGATTTCTTCAAATGTAGGTTCTTCAATTTGTGGTTCGCAGGTTAGAACCTCTTCCTGTGGGAAGGTGTTACTTGGAGCTTCACAATTTAGTAATTCAACAAAATATTCTTTCCATGTGTTGCACATTTCCTCATTGGTATTTATCATATTCCCATTTTTGTCTTTTAAACCATATGTGTTGTGTTGGTGCCCTCGTTTCATTGACTTCAGTTCTTTAAAAAAACTTTCTGGATTCGTTTTTCTGGTGATTAGTTTCGATATCTTTGATTATTTTACTCATATATTCTCGCTTCTGCTGTCGAACTATTTTTGTAGCCTCTTTACATTCATTTCTATATTGCTCTTCCTTTTGGATGTTGTTGATGTCATTTAACCATAAATGCCTGGCATTCTTTTTCCTAATGACTGCTTCTTCACATTTTGGATTGAACCATCTGTTCTTTCTATACATGGTTAACACACCGAGACATTCTTCTGCGGTAGATTGAATTGTATTCTTGATTAATTGATTTAGGAATCGACATCACAGCATTCGGGTCATTCCCATAAGTGCTCCGTCCCCATCCTCAGCATCCAACGAAGAGTTCCAACACTAATAGTACCAATATCAATCTGATTATAAGTCCGTCTCGCCTTTCCTCTGAGCGTTGAGCGTCGGCCAGATCCCTTCGTCACTCCTCGTTGTCTCATTCTTTAAAAAAGTCGCTTAAAAGTCGACAGGGTCGACTTCATTGCACCGGGTTTTATCCCATATGGCTCGGTCTCTTTCCGCAGTACGGAAAGCGTCGCACAAAGCACGAACTCCGTAGCTTTTAGCGACGACCCACGGGAGTCTCCGAAACATTTAACTCGTAAACCGAAGGACGCGGCCCGGAATCGAACCCACAACCTTCGGAGCACGAGTCAAACGGCTTGACCACTTCGCCACAGAGACTCTCATTCTTGCCAGACCATGGTAATCCATTTGCTCCTCCGAGGTGTGCACGTGCTCCCACAAGGCCGCAACCACGTCTGCCTTGTCCATAACCATTGGCACCTTGCCGTCTTGACAGACGATAGCTTGTGCTTTAAAAAGGCATAATAACTTTTACGTATGGCGGTAGCGAGTGTGACTGATAAGGCCAATTTGCGCTGTAAATGTCCGTTCACAGTGGGTGCATGTGAACACGTGGTCATTTCCACCATCATGCACCATCTTACGTCTCAAACGCTTGGTGTGTGACTTATCTGCAATAATTTTCTCATTTGTCTTTATTCAATTTCTGATGTTTGCCCTCCATGCAACACGTTCAGCGGCGACTTCCTCCCATTGTGCATTATCAATGCCTGTATCAATCATGTCCCTCTTACACACATCTTTGTATCGTAGTAGAGGCCGACCCTGTGATCTCTTACCCATCTGTAATTCACCAAAAAAGATTTCCTTTGGTATTCTACCATCATCCATCCTCTAAGATGTCCTATCCATCTAAGTCTACGAAGACTGAGCATGGAATAAACTGTCACACAACCTGATCTTTCCAATACTTCAGTATTTGTGATTTTGTCTTGCCACTTAATATCAAGAATTCTTCGCAGACACCGCATATGAAAGCTGTTTAAATTTTTCTCTTGGTGTGAGTAAGTTGTCCAGGTTTCACTGCCATAGCGAAGAGTACTAAGGACACAGGCTTGATAGACAAGGACTTTTGTTTTGGCAGTAAGCTTCCTGTTCTCCCAGACTCCCGTAGAAGTGATCTCGAGACAGTAGAGATAGAATGTGTTTGGTTGGAGGTGAAGCCAGCCAGCCAACAACCGTTTCTCATTGGATACCTATATAGGAATCCTTGTGCCGGGTACAGTTGGTATGACTGCTTCACTACAATGATGGATAGAGTGTTTACAGCAGGTAGAGAAGTTATTATACTAGGTGACTTCAACATAGATATTAGTAAATCCAACCAGACATGGGACGATATCATTCTTTCTTACAATTTCAAACAACTAATAAACCGTCCCCACAAGAGTTACTGACACATCCTCAACTATAATTGATCATATATATGTTACTTGTCCAGATAATATTATTGAATGTTCTGTTCCTGTTAGTACAGTTAGTGACCACTACCCGGTATGTTGTACATGGTCAAGAATTGGGTTCAAATCTCTTAAACATAAACATGTAAGTATCAAATTTAGAAATTTTAAAGCATTCAACCAAGATTTATTTTTGCAAGACTTAAGAAAAGCAGCCCTTGATCACGTTTACCAACTTCCTGACCCGGACGATGCATTAGCTTTCTGGACGAAGACAGTCTACAATGTGTTCAATAAACACGTGCCAATCAAAGAAGTTCGAGTCAAAAATCAACATAAATCCCCATGGGTCACTAGAGAAGTTCTGGAAATCATGAAAGAGCGAGATACAGCACACAAAAATAAAGATTTCATCAATTACCGCAGACTAAGGAATAAAGTTCAATATGTAATTCGTAGGATCAAAAAAGATCATTTTAAAAATTTGATTGTAGATAATTCAAACAGTACAAATATATGGAAGGCTATTAACTTGCTAACCAATAAGAAACGCCCTACAGAATCAGCAATACCAAATTCCATAACATGCGATGAATTCAGTTTGTTCTTTCAATCAGAAATAGAGAATCTAAAGTCTTCAATACCAGACTCATCGTGTAATTTAAGTTCACTGGCATCATTCTGTGAGGAGAAGTGCACCAGAAATATTCCCGCTGAGATTCCTTTAATGTCTGTTGCAGACGTTTATAAATATCTCTTAAACCTCAAATCAACAAACTCACACGGCCTAGATGGTATCAGTAATAGAATTCTTCGTTGTGCTGCACCAGTCATTAGCGAGTCCTTAACGTTCATATATAACCAGTGCCTGGCCAAAAACTACTTTCCATCTGCATTTAAAATTGCTAAAGTGTTTCCGCTAATTAAAAATGGCTCAAACGATAATAGCGTTTTGGGTAATTATAGACCTATTTCCTTACTATCGTCGCTATCAAAACCACTAGAAAAACACATTCATAATATAACGTTACACAATTTAACGATCTAATAATTAACAGTCAATCTGGGTTTCGACCTAAATATTCTCGCCATAGTGCTCTAACCAAAATTACCGATAACTGGCACTTAAACATCAACAACGGGAGAATTTGTGGAGCTGTGTTTGTAGACTTTAAAAAGCTTTTGATATGGTAGATCACGATATTTTAATTAGAAAACTAAAACAAATGAAGACAAGCACCAACATGGTGAACATAATTACGTCATTTCTATCCGACAGACAACAAGTCGTGTCCTTCAACAACTGTCTATCAAGACCCACACAACTTAATATTGGTGTGCCTCAGGGCTCAATACTAGGTCCGCTGCTTTTTGCAGTTTAATATTAATGATCTTCCTTTATATATCAATACAACTTGCGATCTATTTGCAGACGACTGTACTATATATACTAGTCAAGAAAACCGTAGTGAATTAGAGAATTCTTTACAAAAGGAACTTGATAATCTTACTAGATGGAGCAATGAAAACCGCATGCAAATTAACATCGACAAAACCAAATCCATGCTAATAACGACCAGACAAAAACTACAGACACTAGCCATAACTGGACCACCACTCGAACTCCGCATGGGCTCGTTACCTATAGTTAATGTGACTGAACATAAAACACTAGGTCTTTTAATTGACAGCCATTTGAACTGGAGCTCTCATGTTCACGCTCTTACCAAGAAAATAGCACAACAAGTTTACCAACTTGCTAAAATTCAGCACTTCCTGGACGAAAGCACACGAAAAATATTCTATACATGCTATATCCAATCACATCTCGATTACTGTTCCACAGTTTGGGGTGGTTGCCCTAAATCTAATTTAAAACGACTATGTTCTCTTCAAAACCGCGCTATTCGTCTGGTTTCTGGCATAAAGCACGTTGAAAGTAATCATTTGTACAGTCATCTAAGACTTCTACCACTTCAAAAGCGCTTCCTTTTCAACAAAGCCAAATTAGTGAATAAAATTATATCTCAAAATACCCCAGAGTATCTTCTGCCGCTGATTCAATCTAATGCAATGAACAGCAAGCGCCTAAATTTGTTACATTCTCAAAGCCTAGATTGGACCTATACAAAACATGTTTCGCCTATTCTGGTGCTCACTTATGGAATGGTCCTGCCTCCAGATCTGAAAACTCCAATGAGTCCCTACACATTTAACCGAAAACTCTTCAATACTTAATCCATATCGACTATATGCCACCATAATTCATTTACTGGTATAAATTGTTCATTATAATTGTTCACTATATATGTGTGTGCGTGTTGTGTGTGTGTGTGTGTGTGTGTGTGTGTGTGTGTGTGTGTGTGAGAGAGAGAGAGAGAAAGAGAGAGAGAGAGAGAGAGAGAGAGTGAATGTGTGTGTGCGCACGTGCATGCGTGTGTGTGGAGAGAGTGATTGAGCGAGAAATGGTGGGGGAATGTGTCAGTGCATGCATTCGTACGTGTATGTGTGAGAATAAGTGAGGGAGTGTGTGCGTGAGTGCATGCGTTCATGCGGATGTGTATGTGTGAGAGAGTGTGATTGAGTGTGTGTGTGTGTGTGTGCGCGTAAAGGATTGTGTGTGAGGGAGTGAGACAGTGGGAGAGTTGTTGTGTTAGTGTGTGTGAGCGCGCGCATGCGTGTGAGTGTGTGTATATGAAAGAATACAGAGAGAGAGAGAGAGAGAGAGAGAGAGAGAGAGAGAGAGAGAGAGAGAGAGAGAGAGAGAGAGAAAGAGAGCTGAGCAGATGCATGTCATGTAACACGCATGTTATGTAACACGCGAATGCATATGTTTGTGTATTCTCATCTGTCATATTATCAGTTAAATACCAGTTGACTTTATCATGTATAATATAAACTTATGTTCATTACTGTAGTTTGAGTGAGTGAGTGTGACTGAGAGACAGAATGAGTTAGAGTGAATGAGTGAGAGTGAATGAGTGAGCGTGAGAGTGAATGAGTGAAAGTGAATGAGTGAGAGTGAATGAGTGAGCGTGAGAGTGAATGAGTGAACGTGAGAGTGAATGCGTGAGAGTGAATGAGTGAGCGTGAGAGTGAATGAGTGAGCGGGAGAGTGAATGATTGAGCGTGAGAGGGAATGAATGAGCGGGAGAGTGAATGAGTGAGCGTGAGAGTGAATGAGTGAGCGGGAGAGTGAATGAGTGAGCGTGAGAGTGAATGAATGAGCGTGAGGGTGAATGAGTGAGCGGGAGAGTGAATGAGTGAGCGTGAGAGTGAATGAGTGAGCGTGAGAGTGAATGAGTGAGCGGGAGAGTGAATGAGTGAGCT
>JACEFZ010015809.1:120000-123636 GCA_014155875.1 Cepaea nemoralis
ATGAGTGAGCGTGAGAGTGAATGAGTGAGCGTGAGAGTGAATGAGTGAGCGTGTGAGTGAATGAGTGAGCGTGAGAGTGAATGAGTGAGAGTGAATGAGTGAGCGTGAGAAGGAATGAGTGAGCGTGAGAGTGAATGAGTGAGCGTGAGAGTGAATCAGTGAGCGGGAGAGTGAATGAGTGAGCGTGAGAGTGAATGAGTGAGCGGCAGAGTGAATGAGTGAGCGGGACAGTAAATGAGTGAGCGTGAGAGTGAATGAGTGAGCGTGAGAGTGAATGAGTGAGAGTGAATGAGTGAGCGGGAGAGTGAATGATTGAACGGGAGAGTGAATGAGTGAGCGGGAGAGTGAATGATTGAACGGGAGAGTGAATGAGTGAGCGGGAGAGTTCATGAGTGAGCGGGAGAGTGAATGAGTGAGCGGGAGAGACAGAATGAGTGAGCATGAGAGTGAATGAGTGAGCGGGAGAGTGAATGAGTGAGCGGGAGAGTGAATGAGTGAGCGGGAGAGACAGAATGAGTGAGCGTGAGAGTGAATGAGGGAGCGTGAGAGTGAATCAGTGAGCGGGAGAGTGAATCAGTGAGCGGGAGAGTGAATGAGTGAGAGTGTGTGTGTGTGAGTGAATGAGTGAGAGTGAATGAGAGAGAGAGTATGTGTGTGGTGTATGTGTGTGTGTATGTGTGTGTGTGTGGGACGCGCTGGCATCACTACTTTTACGTCACATACTTTTTATGTACATATTTTTCTCCATGTTTAGCCTTGTTTATGTTTACAACATTCATTTCACAATGTTTATTTTTCTTCCTATGTAAATGTATAATGCTCTTGATGAACGAAAGACGAGTGATTGGAAGGGCCCAATGTAAGACGGGCCTGCGCGCCCAATTTGTGACCCTAATAAAGTTGATTTGATTTGATTTGATTTGATTTGACTCTTTTTCTTAACCTGTTCATTGTTGTTGCTGCCTTACCAATCCGGATGTTGATTTCCTGATCTAGGGATAGTTTGCTATTTACCGCTGATCCTAGATATGTAAAATGGTCTACTATCTCTAGTTCGGCGTCGTCAATAAAGATTGATGGTACCCCATGTGCACCTTGTGACATAATCTGTGTCTTCTTTTTGCTAATTGTTAAACCAAACTCAGAACAAGCATTGGAGAATGCAGATAGTAGACATTGCAATTCTTCCTCAGAGTGGGTCGTAACTGCAGCATCATCTGCAAAAAGCAACTCTCTGATCAGTACCCTCCTAATTTTGGTCTTAGCCTTCAATCTCTGAGCATTGTAAGGCCGCCATCTGAGCGTGAGTGAATGTATATACCACCATCCTGATCACGAAAGGCATATTTCAGTAGAAGTGAAAAGTATATTCCAAAGAGGGTGGGAGCTAGTACACAACCTTGCTTAACTCCACTCTTGATTTCAAATTCTTCAGAAGTTGCACCATCAAACTTGATTAACCCTTCATGCCTGTGTGGAACGATTCCACAATGGACAGAAGAGTTGGTGGGCAGCCAATCTTCTTTAGTGCCTTGAACAGACCCTTCACGACTGACCAAATCAAATGCCTTTGTGAGGTCGATGAAGGCAATAAACAGTGGCTGATTCTGTTCACGGCATTTTTCTTGCATTTGTCGCAATGAGAATATCATATCAGTGGTAGACCGGTTCTGTCGAAAGCCACACTGTGATTCGGGGTAGACTTGATCTCCTAGGACTTGAAGTCTGCGCAGAACAATTCTGGCAAATACTTTTCCAACAATACACAGAAGTGAGATACCCCTATAGTTGTTGCAGTCGCTCCGATCGCCCTTGTTCTTGTACAGTGTTATGATGCTTGAATCTTTGAAATCCTGTGGGACTTGTCCTTCTCGCCAGCATAGCTCTATTAGCTGGTGGATCTATATAGTGAGTGTGTCTTGCCCACTCCTGATAACCTCTATTGGAATCCCATCCTTACCTGGAGCCTTGCCAGATGCAAGTTCATTTATAGCACACTTAACTTCTGTTATGGTGGGAAGTGTGTCCAGGTGGTCAAGAGTTGGTAGAGCCTCTATGGCGTTGAGGGCATCATCCGCTAGTTTGGTCTCACTTGAGTAAAGCTCCAAATAGTGCTATACCCATCTGTCCATCTGCTGTTTCTTATCAGTGATGATTTCTCCAGTCAAAGTTTTCAATGGTGCACTTTTTTTTATCACTGGACCACAGGCTTTCTTTATTCCTTCATACATGCTTCTTATGTCTCCCTTATCACTTGCGATTTGAATGGACTCACATAACTTGATCCAATAATCATTTGCACACTGCCTGGCAGCCTTTTGCACATCCTTCCTAGCTCACTCAGAGTGTTACGCGTTGGTCTTTCCTTGTTTTTTAAGAGAGCTTTCTTCTTCTTATCAATCAAGGGCTGCAGAGTCTCGCTGTTTGCCGCAAACCAGTCCTGCCTCTTATGATCCACAGTGCCTTAAACCCCTACGGCAGTTTTGTAAAGAGTTTCCTTAATTTGACCCCACTTTTCATTTACTGTACAATTTTCTGGTGTATCAGTGAAAGCGTCTTCAAGTTGCTGTTGAAACTGAAAGCACTTTTCAGGATCGTGAGTGTTAATAATATTAATCCTGGGGCTAGATTTGTGTTTAGTTGTGTAGATTCTCTTTGGTCTCAGTCTAACCCTTGCAACAACCAAAGAATGATCCGTATCACAGTCAGCACTGTGGTAATTTCGAGTCAATGATATATGTTCAGATGTTGTCTCCGTGTGATGATGAAGTCCAGCTGATGCCAGTGGCCGGATCTTGGATGTTTCCATGTGACCTTATGCATCTCTTTTGTTTTAAAAAAAGGAATTTGTAATACATAGGTCATTACTGGTGCAATGCTCCAGCAGCCTTTGCCCATTTTCATTCATGCGACCGATGTTGTATTTTCCAAGGCACACTGGCCATGAACTCGAGTCCTTGCCCACACGAGCATTGAAATCACCGAGCATATAAATGTAGTCAGATTTTGGAACTGCCTTGATCACGGAGTCTAACTCCTCATAGAACGAATCCTTCACATCATCAGAGGAATCGAGTGTTGGTGCATATGCAGTAATAATGGTGGCAAACCCGCAAGAGGTTGCCAAGCGCATGGATAATAGTCTTTCATTTCCTCCTGCTGGAATTTCAATCATTCCCAGTAGCGAATTCTTCACTGCAAAGCCCACACCATGTTGCCTTTTTTCTGCCTGCCCTCTACCCTTCCAGAAAAAGGTGTTATTGTTTTCCCTGAGTGACCTTTCCTCAGCGAGGCGAGTCTCCTGCAGGCCAGCAATATCAATGTTAAGACGATTGAGTTCGGCATCAATCACAGCCGTTTTCCTCACATCGTCAATATTGGTCAAGTCAGTGGAAAATCCTGGACACATGGTTCTCACGTTCCAGGTTGCAAGCCGTAGCTTGAGGTTTCTATTTTTATTTTTGTTTGTACCTGGTGCATTGGTTTTACAGCCTGCGATTCAGATTTTGTCCTAGCCCCAAGCACCCATTGAAGCAGGCAGGCTGTGGCGGATCAGCACCCAATTGGCCGGGGGCTGCCCAGCTTGAGGCGGGCGGTAGCTGATCAGTGACACCTGTAGGTGTCTCCCACCGTCAG
>JACEFZ010015810.1:0-33799 GCA_014155875.1 Cepaea nemoralis
CTAAAAAAAAAAAACCCTATAAAAAAAATGGGCTTAATTTTTAAAAAAAAGGGGAAAAAAAACTTATATAAAAAAGGGGAAAAAAATAAAAGAAATTTTTTGGGGGTTAAAATGAAAAAAAAAGAAAAAGGAAAAAAAAACTTAAAAATAAAAAAAAAAAAAACAAAAAAAAAGAAAGGGGCAATGAAAGTTAAAAAAAAAACAATTAAAAAAAATTTAAAACAACTATAAAAAGGAGAATGAAAGTAGAACCATTATATACTAACTATAAGGAAAAAGGACTAATGAAAGTAGACCATTATATAACTAACTATAAGAAAGAGACTAATGAAAGTAGAACATTATATACCTCTATCAGAAAGAAGCTAATGAAGCTAGAACAATATATACTACACTATAGAAAGAAGCATAATGAAAGTAGAACATTTATACTACACTATAATGAAAAGAGAGCTAATGAAAGTAAACATTATATACAACTATAATAAAGAGACTAATGAAAGTAGAACATTATATACAACTATAAGAAAGAGACTAATGAAAGTAGAACATTATATACTACTATAAGAAAGAGCTAATGAAAGTAGAACATTATATACTACTATAAGAAAGAAGCTAATGAAAGTAGAACATTATACACAACTATAAGAAAGAGACTAATGAAAGTAGAACATTATACACAACTATAAGAAAGAGACTAATGAAAGTAGAACATTATATACTACTATAAGAAAGAGACTAATGAAAGTAGAACATTATATACTACTATAAGAAAGAGACTAATGAAAGTAGAACATTATATACTACTATAAGAAAGAAGCTAATGAAAGTAGAACATTATATACAACTATAAGAAAGATAGCTAATGAAAGTAGAACATTATATACAACTATAAGAAAGAAGCTAATGAAAGTAGAACATTATATACTACTATAAGAAAGAAGCTAATGAAAGTAGAACATTATATACTACTATAAGAAAGAAGCTAATGAAAGTAGAACATTATATACAACTATAAGAAAGATACTAATGAAAGTAGAACATTATACACAACTATAAGAAAGAAGCTAATGAAAGTAGAACATTATATACAACTATAAGATAGGGACTAATGAAAGTAGAACATTATATACAACTATAAGAAAGAGACTAATGAAAGTAGAACATTATATACTACTATAAGAAAGAAGCTAATGAAAGTAGAACATTATATACAACTATAAGAAAGATACTAATGAAAGTAGAACATTATATACTAACTATAAGAAAGAAGCTAATGAAAGTAGAACATTATATACAACTATAAGAAAGAAGCTAATGAAAGTAGAACATTATATACTACTATAAGAAAGAAGCTAATGAAAGTAGAACATTATATACTACTATAAGAAAGAAGCTAATGAAAGTAGAACATTATATACAACTGTAAGAAAGAGGCTAATGAAAGTAGAACATTATATACAACTATAAGAAAGAGGCTAATGAAAGTAGAACATTATATACAACTATAAGAAAGGAGCTAATGAAAGTAGAACATTATATACAACTATAAGAAAGGGAGCTAATGAAAGTAGAACATTATATACAACTATAAGAAAGGGGCTAATGAAAGTAGAACATTATAAACAGCTGTGGTTTACTTTGGAAGCTAAATGAAAGCAATTTACGACTGACAGCAAAGAGAAGCAATTTATTTCTGACAACACACAAGGTAAAGGTAGTCCCATAGCAGATACAGATGATGGGTGTGAAGTGTTAGGCT
This sequence comes from Cepaea nemoralis, assembly GCA_014155875.1. NCBI lineage: Eukaryota > Metazoa > Mollusca > Gastropoda > Stylommatophora > Helicidae > Cepaea > Cepaea nemoralis. Next base: position 1,763 of record JACEFZ010015810.1, read on the forward strand.
GTAATATTCTAAAACCACAACATATGAGGTGGAGTGGCCAGTTCCCTTCATCATCTTTTGTCCAAGACAATTCCTAGAAATTTCTGAAAATTGTCTGGTGCCCTTTATTATGAGGCTAGCTCGACCATATACCACTGTCCTGGTGGCCAAGTGTACTAACTACTATGCCATTGTAGCTACTTCTGACAGTAAAGAGAAACTACTATACTTCTGACAGTAGAGAGAAACTACTATACTTCTGACAGTAGAGAGAAACTACTATACTTCTGACAGTAGAGAGAAACTACTATACTTCTGACAGTATAGAGAAACTACTATACTTCTGACAGTAGAGAAAAAACTACTATACTTATGACAGTATAGAGAAACTACTATACTTCTGACAGTATAGAGAAACTACTATACTTCTGACAGTAGAGAGAAACTACTATACTTCTGACAGTAGAGAGAAATTACTATACTTCTGACAGTAGAGAGAAATTACTATACTTTTGACATTACAGAGAAACTATTATACTTTTGACAGTATAGAGAAACTACTATATTTCTGACATTATAGAGAAACTACTATACTTCTGACATTATAGAGAAACTACTATACTTCTGAAAGTAGAAAGAAACTACTAAACTTCTGACTGTATAGAGAAACTACTATACTTCTGACAGTAGAGAGAAACTACTATACATCTGATAGTAGAGAGAAACTACTATACTTCTGCATTATAGAGAAACTACTATACTTCTGACAATAGAGAGAAACTACTATACTTCTGACAATAGAGAGAAACTACTATACTTCTGACAGTAGAGAGAAACTACTATACTTCTGACAGTAGAGAGAAACTACTATACTTCTGACAGTAGAGAGAAACTATTATACTTCTGATAGTAGAGAGAAACTACTATACTTCTGAAAGTAGAGAGAAACTACTATACTTCTGACAGTAGAGAGAAATTACTATACTTCTGACAGTATAGAGAAACTATTATATTTCTGACATGATAGAGAAACTATTATACTTCTGACATTATAATAGAGAAACTATTATACTTCTGACATTATATAGAAACTACTATACTTCTGACATTATAGAGAAACTACTATACTTCTGCATTATAGAGAAACTACTATACTTCTGACAGTAGAGAGAAACTACTATACTTCTGACAGTAGATAGAAACTACTATACTTCTGACAGTAGAGAGAAACTACTATACTTCTGACAGTATAGAGAAACTTCTATACTTCTAACAGTTTAGAGAAGTTACTATACTTCTGATGAAAAAGAGAAGCAATATACAATATATGAATGTCTATAAAAGACACATTAACATTGTAAACATTTTTCTTTCATTTTACTAAAACAAAATTAGTTTTAAAATGAAGTGAATTTATTCAATCATGACACTCAGTGTTTATGTTAATTAAGTGATTTATCAATTCTCTTTTATCAGTAAATACCAGGGGGTTTCAAAATTAAAATCTTAAAAGTGTGATAGAAATTACAATAACCATGCCATTGTCTTGACTGATTGATTGATTTAGGAACCGACATCACAGCATTCGGGGCATTCCCATAAGCACTCCGTCCCCATCCTCAGCAGCCAGCGAAGAGTTCCAACACTAATAGTACCAGTAGCAATCTGATTATATGTCCGTCTCGCCTTTCCTCTGCGCATCGAGCGTTGGCCAGTTCACTTAGTCACTCCTCGCTGTCTCATTCTTGCCAGACCATAGCGATCCATTTGCTCCTCCGAGGTGTACACGTGCTCCCACAAGGCCGCAACCATGTCTGCCTTGTCATGCATCAATACTCCACCAAGTTTTGCAGAGCCAGCCAATCTGTCCGCCTGTTCATTTCCCAGCACACCGGCATGCCCCAGAGAAAAGATCCAGGCAATGCTTGCCACCCGTGACCTCCGAAGCGAAGCAAGCCACTCTGCCCGAAGCTTGCCCGACCTCACCTCCCTCAGCATGCTTTCTGAGTCAGTTACAATCACATGTGTGTATCATATTCTCCATCCAGTGGAAAGCTGCACTGACTGCCTCCATCTCCTCCATTCTTAAGCTAGATGTTGTGTTATCATATGCCAGGTTCTCCTGCACCAAACGTCGACCATTAGCTTTTGCTAAGAACCCCCAGGCACTTTTCCTACCTCTCAACACCGACCCATCTGTGTAGATAATAACATCACCCGAGCGAGCATTATCCTGAATTAGTTGCTGGATTTCCACTTCCATGGCCCCTGCTGGCCACTCCCTGCACTCCCGGCTCAATGTGATTATAACTCTGCACAAGTCTGACTGCTCCGCTGGCACTGTGACCCACTCCTCCCCTCGCCTAATGTTCTCCAAGGGGCACACCTGTCTGATCGTATCCTCCACCTGAGCCATCCATGATTTCCCTCTTCTCAGTAGCTGGCCCTTAACTGCGTCCAGCGCCCCATGCAACGGGTGATCTGTGTCTGCAGCTACTCTGAGGTATGCCTTCGCCTGCACCACCTTGAGCCTACTAGCAACAGTTGGCAGACCAAGGATGTAACGCATACACACTACTGGGGTGTCTCTGGTACATCCCAGAATGACTCGCATAGCTTCGTTCTGTATGCGCTCTAATTTCGCCAGCTGACTCTTTGAGACAGTGAGCAGTCCTAGTCCATAATCAATCACTGAGAGGATCAAGTGCTGGTATAGTGTGAAAATCATTCTCTGCTCTGTTCCATTGCAGCCATAGTTTTAAGTGCATTGAATCTCTTTTGAGACCATTGTCTTGTAACCTGTCAATATTGTTGTTAAGGATGTCAAGAGTGTTAAACATGTGGCATCACAGTGCAGACAAACACGGTGAAGTTATAAGAACAGTTTAAATATGGCCATCCCACTTTTGACATACACCAAAGAGGAGCAACGTTCAGTTATCAATTTTTTTATCAGAGAAGGGGTGAAACCATTAGAAATTCATCAGCAAATGAAGGTCCAGTATGGTGATGCACATCTGTCAGTCCAGCAAGTGTATGAGTGGAGTAGGGAGTTTCAAAACTTTTCAGTCCGATGATGAAGAGCTACAGCATATGGTGCATGAGTGGTTACACACACACAACCAAGCTACAGCATATGGTGCATGAGTGGTTACACACACAACCAAGCTACAGCATATGGTGCATGAGTGGTTACACACACAACCAAGCTACAGCATATGGTGCATGAGTGGTTACACACACAACCAAGCTACAGCATATGGTGCATGAGTGGTTACACACACAACCAAGCTACAGCATATGGTGCATGAGTGGTTACACACACAACCAAGCTACAGCATATGGTGCATGAGTGGTTACACACACAACCAAGCTACAGCATATGGTGCATGAGTGGTTACACACACAACCAAGCTACAGCATATGGTGCATGAGTGGTTACACACACACAACCAAGCTACAGCATATGGTGCATGAGTGGTTACACACACAACCAAGCTACAGTATATGGTGCATGAGTGGTTACAACACACACCAAGCTACAGTATATGGTGCATGAGTGGTTACACACACACAACCAAGCTACAGCATATGGTGCATGAGTGGTTACACACACAACCAAGCTACAGTATATGGTGCATGAGTGGTTACACACACACAACCAAGCTACAGCATATGGTGCATGAGTGGTTACACACACAACCAAGCTACAGCATATGGTGCATGAGTGGTTACACACACAACCAAGCTACAGCATATGGTGCATGAGTGGTTACACACACAACCAAGCTACAGCATATGGTGCATGAGTGGTTACACACACAACCAAGCTACAGCATATGGTGCATGAGTGGTTACACACACAACCAAGCTACAGCATATGGTGCATGAGTGGTTACACACACAACCAAGCTACAGCATATGGTGCATGAGTGGTTACACACACAACCAAGCTACAGCATATGGTGCATGAGTGGTTACACACACACAACCAAGCTACAGCATATGGTGCATGAGTGGTTACACACACAACCAAGCTACAGCATATGGTGCATGAGTGGTTACCACACACAACCAAGCTACAGCATATGGTGCATGAGTGGTTACACACACAACCAAGCTACAGCATATGGTGCATGAGTGGTTACACACACACAACCAAGCTACAGCATATGGTGCATGAGTGGTTACACACACAACCAAGCTACAGCATATGGTGCATGAGTGGTTACACACACAACCAAGCTACAGCATATGGTGCATGAGTGGTTACACACACAACCAAGCTACAGCATATGGTGCATGAGTGGTTACACAACACACCAAGCTACAGCATATGGTGCATGAGTGGGTTACACACACAACCAAGCTACAGATATGGTGCATGAGTGGTTACACACACAACCAAGCTACGCATATGGTGCATGAGTGGTTACACACACAACCAAGCTACAGCATATGGTGCATGAGTGGGTTACACACACAACCAAGCTACAGCATATGGTGCATGAGTGGTTACACACACAGACCAAGCTACAGCATATGGTGCATGAGTGGTTACACACACACAACCAAGCTACAGCATATGGTGCATGAGTGGGTTTACACACACAACCAAGCTAACAGCATATGGTGCATGAGTTGGTTACACACCCACAACCAAGCTACAGCATAGGTGCATGAGTGGTTACACACACAACCAAGCTACAGCATATGGTGCCTGAGTGGTTACACACACAACAAGCTACAGCATATGGTGCATGAGGTGGTTAACACACACAACCAAGCTACAGCATATGGTGCATGAGTGGTTACACACACAACCAAGCTACAGCATATGGTGCATGAGTGGTTGAACACACAACCAAGCTACAGCATATGGTGCATGAGTGGTTACACACAACAGCTACAGCATATGGTGCATGAGTGTTACACCACAACCAAGCTACAGATATGGTGCATGAGTGGTTACACACACAACCAAGCTACAGCATATGGTGCATGAGTGGTTACACACACAACCAAGCTACAGCATATGGTGCATGAGTGGTTACACACACAACCAAGCTACAGCATATGGTGCATGAGTGGTTACACACACAACCAAGCTACAGCATATGGTGCATGAGTGGTTACACACACAACCAAGCTACAGCATATGGTGCATGAGTGGTTACACACACAACCAAGCTACAGCATATGGTGCATGAGTGGTTACACACACAACCAAGCTACAGCATATGGTGCATGAGTGGTTACACACACAACCAAGCTACAGCATATGGTGCATGAGTGGTTACACACACAACCAAGCTACAGCATATGGTGCATGAGTGGTTACACACACAACCAAGCTACAGCATATGGTGCATGAGTGGTTACACACACAACCAAGCTACAGCATATGGTGCATGAGTGGTTACACACACAACCAAGCTACAGCATATGGTGCATGAGTGGTTACACACACAACCAAGCTACAGCAATATGGTGCATGAGTGGTTACACACACACCAAGCTACAGCATATGGTGCATGAGTGGTTACACACACAACCAAGCTACAGCATATGGTGCATGAGTGGTTACACACACAACCAAGCTACAGCATATGGTGCATGAGTGGTTACACACACAACCAAGCTACAGCATATGGTGCATGAGTGGTTACACACACAACCAAGCTACAGCATATGGTGCATGAGTGTTACACACACAACCAAGCTACAGCATATGGTGCATGAGTGGTTACACACACAACCAAGCTACAGCATATGGTGCATGAGTGGTTACACACACAACCAAGCTACAGCATATGGTGCATGAGTGGGTTACACACACAACACAAGCTACAGCATATGGTGCATGAAGTGGTTACACACACAACCAAGCTACAGCATATGGTGCATGAGTGGTTACACACACAACCAAGCTACAGCATATGGTGCATGAGTGGTTACACACACAACCAAGGCTACAGCCATATGGTGCATGAAGTGGTTACACACACAACCAAGCTACAGCATATGTGCATGAGTGGTTAACACACACAACCAAGCTACAGCATATGGTGCATGAGTGGTACACACACACCAAAGCTACAGCATATGGTGCATGAGTGGTTACACACACACCAAGCTACAGCATATGGTGCATGAGTGGGTTACACACACAACCAAGCTACGCATATGTGCATGAGTGGTTACACACACAACAAGCTAAAGCAGAATATGGGTGCATATGAGTGGTTTACACACACAACCAAGCTACAGCATATGGGTGCATGAGTGGTTACACACACAACCAAGCTACAGCATATGGGTGCATGAGTGGTTACACACACAACAAGCTACAGCATATGGTGCATGAGTGGTTACACACACAGCATTTTCGGTGCATGAGGGTAAAACAAGCTACAGCATATGGTGGCATGAGTGGTTTACACCGACACAACCAAGCTATCAAGCATATGGTGCCTGAGTGGTTACACACACAACCAAGCTACAGCATAGGGGGTACGGAGTGGGAACGCACAACAAGCTACAGATATGGTGGCTACTGAAGTGGCTACACACAAACCAAGCTACAGCATTATGGGTGCTATGAGTGGTTACACACACAACCAAAGCTTACAGCATATGGTGCATGAGTGGTTACACACACAACCAAGAGAATTTTTTCTACAGTAATTCCAAGCACTTTATCAGTGCTGGGGGGACTTGCATTATACGCAGTGGTGACTACATTGAAAAATGATACATTTGTTCTTTACTTTTTCAGAATATATTTTCTCTCTCTCTCTCACTCACTCACTTCACTCACTCACACACACACCACACACACACACACACACAAGGTTTCATCTGAAGCCCCCCGTGTATAACAAAATGTCATATTTATGACCATCCATCCATCCACGCAGATAAGCGTGGGCGGTCATGTTCTGCCATCTCACTCGATCACCAGAGTCGTGGATCAGCTCCATGTTCCTGTCTCGACCATGCCACGTTCCCAAGCCATCCAGGTATTTACTTCTTGGTCTTCCCCTTGGTCTCTTCCCCTTGATCTTGCCAGTTATCAACAAGTTCTCCAATTCATTTCTTCTCATAACATGCCAAAAAATTTTGACTGTCTACATCTAATGTCTCTAATCAGTTTACGATCTTCATTTGTTTCTTGAAGAACTTGTTCATTGGTTTTTCTCTCTGTCCATGGTATTCTTTGCTTTTTCCTCAGAAACTACATTTCAACAGCCAAGAGATGTTTTTCAGCTTGACTGCTCATTGTCCAATTTATGACACATGTCACATTTATGGCACATTTTGTATTTACAAATCCAAAGTTAACAGATTAAAGGTGAGAGGATGGGCTTCACTGCATAGGGCTTTACCACATGTGGCTCAGTCTCTATCCACAGAATAGTAAGCTTCCTGCCGAGAGCATACACACCAAACACAAACATCACAGCAAGCAATAACCCCCAGATGTCTCATGGTATCAGGTGGAGAAGGCGGGGGAACAGACTGAGAACCCATATGTGGAAAAAATTAAATTGCGAGGGGTTGGCAGGGGTTCTGAAAGAATCTCAAAACTGAGAGGGAAGATCAGGAGAACTTTCAATCAGATAGCGTGGGAACGATTAGTATGAGGGTAAGTTAATAAGTAAGTCACAAATGGCTGTAGAAAAATAACTAACTGTGATAACAACTTGAAACCAGTTTATTTTATACATACATTGTCCCTTTATTTCTCAACACAATTTCCACCAAAACTGATGCACTTATCCAATCGTTTTATCAGTCCTCACAACCCGACTGCATAGAACTGCGTGCTCTGTTTTCTAAACCACGTTTTCACTTCACATTCAAATTCGGCATCACTCGCAAAATGTCTCCTGCCAAGGTGGGTATTCAGTGGACTTAGCCCCTATCGATTTCCCGTACAGCGGTGCATAGCAGGGTAGAAAACGTTACGAGGGTGAGTCAATAAGAAAGTCACACAGTTCTGTGGGATGGCAGGTAAATGAAAACAGAGCATGTAGTTCAATGTAGCCGGTTTGGGAGGACTGATAAAACGATGGGATAGGTGCATCAATGTTGGTGGAAATTATGTTGAGAAATAAAGGGACAATGCATGTATAAAAATAGACTGGTTTCAATTTGTTATCATAGTTAGTTATTTTTCTACAGCCATTTGTGACTTACTTATTAACTTACCCTTGTAGTATGACTCTTCACTGGCTGTTGTACGAGGGGGCGGAGTTCGTATGGGAATGTCCTGATAGCAGTGATGTCGGTTCTTAGCTCAACTCAACTCAACTGTCTCATGAAAAATTGCACATGTGATCTGAATGATGCAGTCCATAAACAAACCCTTGACCTTCAGAATGTCACAGATAGCTTGACCACTTCAACAAGAATATCCCCCCCCCCCCCCCACCCCCAATTCCAAAGTAATAACTGATAGAACGTGAATATCTATCTCATATTATTTAAAGTTACTAAATGTGGCACACATTTTAACAAATGTCTGTGTATTTTAATTATACTGTTTCACAGAACGGCAGCATTTAGGTGTACAGAAATTCTGCTGCTATACCACGTGGTTGCCATAGGAGTTAATACCAGCCTGCTCGCTGATCCTTCTGTACGAGTCTTTTTCTGATCTCAGTTTGTAATAAAATATATAAATATCCTTGGGTCTTTCCTTGTAAATGTTTACATATCCAAGTTAAGTATTAGTGTCTACATGCTTTTGCTTTTGTTTGCTGACAGAGGCTTTTTCTAGCAGCAAAGTCCACATTCTCATTTTTTGATTATGTTTTTGTACCACTTTCTGTTCTTATTTTTGTCATTATACAAGTATATCCAGCCTGGATTTGTAGTGAAACTACTGCTCAAATCTCTAGGCTTATAAATGATGATACATCATCGTCATCTTCCACTTTTGCCGCCAAGTGTTGTTGGGAGGAATAGCTGATGTTCCAGCATCTGATGAGTAGCATGGGAGAGTGTCACTCTTTGTGACTGTACATTGTTTTTGGTGTTGTCAATTCAAATTTCCTTTTTTAGGCATCCTCTTGCTCTCATATCAAATCTTTGATGTGGTGCTGGTAACTGATGGTTTTGTATTTTAACAAGATGATCAAATCTTTTATCATCTGCTTTTCAATGTATGTGGTATAACAGCCAGTTGCTGTGTTAACTTATGCCTCATCAAATATATTAACAGCTCCAGGCAGTTGCTGTGTTAACTAATGCCTCATCACATATATCAACAGCTCCAGCCAGTTGCTGTGTTAACTATGTCCTAGTCATTACTTGAACACTTTCTATCCCAGAAATTTGTTCCTTTAACTCAATTTATCTATGTTATGGCATTAACTCCTCCTGTATTAGACAATTATGTTTTTTTTTAAATCAGTGTTTCCCCAGTGCCAATTTGAACAAAGAAGACAAGCAACACATTCAAAATAAGCTCAAATTGACCATATACACTGCTGCGCTCCCTTTGTCTCTTCTCTTCTCCCCCCTTTCCACACACACACACACACATGCCTACCTCCCTCTAATCCATGTAAGTAGACAGAATGGGGGTCAATTTGTGGCTATCTTGGTAGCACACACATATGTGGCTACACTGGAGTGGTAGTGATTTTACACACACACACACACACACACATGTGGCTACACTGGAGTGATAGTGATTTTACACACACACACACACACACACACACATATGTGGCTACACTGGAGTGGTAGTGATTTTACACACACACACACACACATATGTGGCTACACTGGAGTGGTAGTGATTTTACACACACACACACGTGGCTACACTGGAGTGGTAGTGATTTTACACACACACACACACACATATGTGGCTACACTGGAGTGGTAGTGATTTTACACACACACACATATGTGGCTACACTGGAGTGGTAGTGATTTTACACACACACACACACATGTGACTACACTGGAGTGGTAGTGATTTTACACACACACACACATATGTGGCTACACTGGAGTGGTAGTGATTTTACACACACACATGTGGCTACACTGGAGTGGTAGTGATTTTACACACACACACACACACGTGGCTACACTGAAGTGGTAGTGATTTTACACACGCACACACACACACACATGTGACTACACTGGAGTGGTAGTGATTTTACACACACACACACACACACATATGTGACTACACTGGAGTGGTAGTGATTTCACACACACACACACACACACATATGTGACTACACTGGAGTGGTAGTGATTTCACACACACATATGTGACTACACTGGAGTGGTAGTGATTTTACACACACACACACACACACATATGTGACTACACTGGAGTGGTAGTGATTTTACACACACACACACACATATGTGACTACACTGGAGTGGTAGTGATTTTACACACACACACACACACACACACACATAATCTTATACTAAGCAACCAAAAGCTGCCTATTTACACTTACAAGTCTAGACTGCTCTGTTGTCAACACAGTATCCCATGCTCTCATTTGATTTATAACGGCAAGCTTCTCTTGTTGCTGTGTCGTAGTCACTGCTCCACGAGTAACCAACCGTTTCATATTCTTCCTGAAATTAAAACAATTTACAAGGCTTATTAATTATAGTTTGAAATTGTGTTCATATTTTATTTATCTCACACATTTAGTAGATTAATAATTCCATAAACTAAATTGTTCTCCTGCTAGTATTGGTTAGTTAGTCGACACCAAGAGGGGTGCTTGCATTCCCAGTGACCCCAGGAGCTCTGCCGACGGAAGCACAACTATATGTTGGGCAGGTCTTGGGTTAGGGACCAGACCAAGAGGGACACAACCTGCTGCCCTGCAGGTAGAATGAGGATAGCAGTCTAAATCAGGCGAATGATGCCAATAATCTTAGTCCGGACACAACCTCTAAGGCTCTCAGCCGAGGGACATGGCTGAATGCCTCTAAGCCATAAACCCTCGGATGTGAGAGCCCGGCCGATACTCACCTACCTCAAAATGGAAGTGAGGTGCTGAGCACGCTATATGCTTAGTGCAGATACTCGTTCGAAGGCTCTTAGCTGGGGAATATGAGGGATCTCCATATGAGAGGGCTTGGCCATTTCTCGCCCACAGATGCACGGAGGTAAGGTGCTGAGCCGGCAGCACATGTAGCCTACCTCGTGAGCGAGTACTAAAGGTAGAAAAAGTGCCCCAGTCGCACGAACTGGTTATGAAGAATGTCTGCATCTATACTCATAGAGAGTTTAGACAAACGTGGCAAAATGTCTCATAAACAAAATGGTACGCTTGACTAGTGAATCCATTGCTTGGAAGTCCAAACCGAAAGCTTACCTAGTGGATGTCGTCCGCAGATTGACCATTCCTGGTTGTGCTGAGCGTTCAGTGGCAAACGAAATGCACAATACATGGACGTGAGGAATTAAAGCAGCCATGAGCAGGACGTGGCAATTCCTCGGCTGAGCCCAGTTCCAGAGCAATATGTGCCGGCTCTGCAATTATGGAAGCCTCCTTGCATAGCGGGGAATGCCCATGGCCTGCCCCTGCCTTCCTTTGAGGGTTGACCGTGATGTCTCTAACCATTTTACCTTGATCAGCTGAGATGTGGGTGACATCCACAACAGTAAGAGTCTAACGTGCCTCGAAACCTGAGGAAGGCTAACCTCATTAAACAATGCCCGCCGAAGTCGAATGTGCTGGCCTACGGGTGGCAAAATAAAAACTGGCAATACACAATTACATCCGAGTGAAATAGTTGATCGTCCCAGGAACAGCTCTGACTAGCTAGTTTTCCAAACATCCCTCGTGCTTGGAACAGCTCTGACTAACTAGTCTTCCGAATGCTCTTATGTTTGGAACAGCTCTGATTAGTTAGTTTTCCGAATGTCCGTTGTGCTCGGAACAGCTCTAACTATTTTGTTTTCTGGGCACAGTGACGAGCACGTCCGAATCGAAAACTGAATGGATGACGTCTGCAGTCCTGGTTTGTGCTGAGAGCAACCCGTAGCGAACGAAAGGCCCAATACATTTAAGTGAATAATTAAAGCAGCCATGAGTAGGACGTGGCGATTCCCTCGGTGAGCCCAGCACCAGACGGCTATGTGTCGGCTCTGCAACTATGGAAGCCTCCCTTGGATGGCGGATAATGCCCATGGACTGTCCCTGCCTTCCATTGAGGGTCGATCGTGAAGTCTTCGACCATTCTAAGTTGATCAGCTGGGATGTGGACGGCAACACAAAAGTGAGAGTCTCCCAGGAAGGCAACCTGGCCAAAAATTGCAACCTAAAGTCGGATGTGTTGGCCTAAGGGTTTCGGCCCAAGGGTGCCTAACCGGCGACACAGCAATCACATCTGAAAAAACACTCTGGATGAATGCAGAAGAAGAAGAAGTTAGTCAACATATCATCCTCATTGCACATCAAACCATTCAGTCCATAAGTGATCGGATCCCCTCCTCAGCAAATCCTGCAGCGTGTAGCGGCTCACGACTCCAGTTCTGTGTTGGTTTATTACTCTTCTTTGGCTTCCTGCATAGTGTTCTTGTTTGGCCACACCTCTTTTAACTTGCTGTTCTCGCAGCTTGACCATGGTTGTAGATTCCCAGTCATTGCTTGGTTCTCGTAAAGACTTACTTCTCGTAGAGCATTCAGAATGTCTGCCTGGTCCATGGCTCGTCCAGCCTTCCACAGTAGCCCTACCTGCAAGCCTGTCAGCCTGCTCATTCCCTTGTACACCCTGCATGCCTTGGCATGAAGATGAAACTAATCTTTGCCAGCCGAGACCAGAGACAGCAGCCACTCTCTTCGGACCCACCCCATCTTATCCTCCTGAGCATACTCATTGAGTCACTAAGGACACATGCCTGATTGAATGTCGTGTATCTTGAGCCATGTTATTGCTTTACTTACTGCCATGACTTCCATAGTCATGCTGCATGTGGTCAAAGCAAAAGCGCCAGACTCTTCCTTCACAATTTTCCTTCTGGTCTGAGCCGTAAGGACCCATGCACTTCTCACTCCTCGAACGACAGACCCATCCGTGTAAATGACAGCATCATCCTCTAAAGAATTCTCGAAGATCAGAGCCTGTACTTCCGCCTCCACAGCAGCTGGATTTTCTTGTCTGCATTTCCTGTCTAGTTGGATGCATACTGAAAAGGATGTACAGAACTCTGTTGGCACTTGTACCCACTCCTCGCCAGGTTCTAAGTCCTCAAGTGAACACACCTGCTGAAGAATGTCTTCGGCTTGACCCATCCACTGACTTTCCTCTTTTTAACCTGCTGCCCTTTACCTTCTTAATCTCGCTATGCAGTGGATGTTGTGTGTTTGTGTTGACTCTGAGATAGGCACGTGCTTGGCAAATTTGTATTCTGTCCCTCATGGTTGGAAAATCAAGAAGGTAGCGCATCGCCCTGCATGCTGTATCTCTTGTACATCCAAGAATAATGTGCATAGCTTCGTTCTGTATCCTTTCCATCCTTTCTATCTGCTTATGGCTGAGAGTCAGGATCAGCCATCGCATACTCCAGAAACAGAAAGGACCAGACCCTCGTAAAGAAGACATAGATGGCGCTGCTCACAGTTTGCCGCCGCCATCACCCGCATGGCAGCCAAACCCGCTTGGCCTTTGTTATCACCTGGTCTACGTGCTCAGTATAAGCTAGGCTTTGATCAAATCGTATCCCCAGGTAATTCATTGCCTGCGTTCTTTCCACCGTCTCTGAACCCAGATTTACAGTTGGTGTTGGGGTGTTGACAATATGAGTTATTCAAAGAGAACCAATGTCACTGTTGCCTTTGTTGGGTTGACCATTGCCCTAGCTTCAACACACCAAGTGCTTATGCGATTGAGTTCGGTTTGTAGTTCCACAGCAACCTGATCTCTATCCTTACCCTGACGATACACTAAAACATCGTCTGCATACGACAATGTCCTCCCCGGTCCTATGATTTGCTCGCTGGTGATTTCACAGTGTAGGCGTTGAACAGCACCGGAGATAATGGTGATCCCTGTGGTAGGCCAGGATATATTGTTGTTGGTTCTGAAGTCCAACTGCCACATCTAAAAACTACTTTCCGTTGGAAGAGGGCTGCAGCTGATCCAACTAAGGAGGAAAGGACTTATCTTGAATTAAAGAAGCTGAAGCATTAAAAAATCCAATGGTACTCTGTTGTACGCGTCCTCAAGATCAATCGCTGCAGCAAATGTGTCAATGCCTGAGTGGAAACCTTCATAGACATCATGGGCAAAAACTGCTGCATTGGTCCAGGTTTCTCTTTTTGGACGGTACCCTCCAGGGTAGGTGGGAAAACACCTTGCCTCTCTAGCTGGCTTGATATTTTTCTGGCAATTAACTTCTCCAGCAGCTTGCCTATTGTATTCTCATGGTTATTACTCGATATCCCTGAATTTTTGTGTGGTCTTTGCCAGGCTTCGGCAAGGGAATCAGATAGCTGTGTAACCACTCTTCCTTGATGCTAGCACTCCCTATACTGTTAGTTGTACATGTCTGCTAGTTCCTGTAGATCGCTATTGGTACACATATTGATGTCGTCATATCTTATGCCATCTGGCCCTGGAGTGCTGTTTTTAGATCATCGAAGCACAGCCTTGATTTCTTTCACTGTCACTGTGTCTTCATCCGAAATGTTCTGAGCCTTGCACCTCTCTGGGGTGACCTCCTTGGCCAGATTTCGGCCTCTCATGTCTGTCTGGTTGCTCTGCTCTAGATAGCGTTCGAAGAGGGCTTAGCCCTTGTTCTCGTCAGTCCTCTGCCAGATGAGGTCAGCACTTTGGAAGTCAGGAATACTCTTATTCTTGACTACCCCACTCATGCTTTTATGTAATCACCAGAACAATTTCAGTGACTTGTCTGTGCTTACCCTTTGACATACCTCTGCCCATTTTTCACTTGTAACCACCTTAACTAGTATCATAATGGGGAACTTTAATGCTGCAGTTGGAAGCCAATAAGATGGATGGCCAGTACATAACTATGGACTATTACTGTCATCTACTGTCTATAGTACTTTGCAGTGTAGGGCCTGAGGAATTAAGGCTGTCTGGCTAGTGCAGTCACCGTGAATTGTGCAGATTAGGGATTTCTTTTTGCCTCTGACAGAAAACAATCCACACCATACCGAGGATTCAAACCCGGGTCTCCTGAAGAAGAACCGGCATTCTTAGCCCTTCGGCCAGCTGCTCCTCATAACTGTGGACTAGGGGAGCATAATGAAAGAGGAGGCAGGATTGTAGAGTAGGCAAAATTTGCATGCTGCAATTGTTGGAAAAATTTGGTATCAGCCACTTCCAAGAAGATTATGGATGTAGCTGAGTGCTGACATTCAAATAAGAAATCAGATTCATTACATCCTCATCAATCTCAGATTTGGAAATGCATTAAAAGTCACCAAAAAATGTACCAAACGAAGACTGCTACAGTCATTATATATAAATAAGTTATAGGCAAAATACATATGAAGTTAAAGAAGGTCAAACACAAACCAAGAAACATTACATTAGATCTGTGTGCACTGAAGCATGAGGAGATAAAAGACAAATTCAACATAGAAATAAAGAACTATGCAATTGTATTAACTCCTGCATTTGACAATTCTTCTTCTTCTTCAGCTTTCCGAGCCATTGAGGTTCTTTGCTGCAAATACAATCCGTCTCCATTCGTCTCTCTGGTGGACCTTCTCTTGCCAGTCGTTGATTCCAAGTGCTTGTAGGTCTGTACATGTATTATCTCTCCACCGTCTTCTTGGTCTACCTCGGGGTCTACGGTCATTTATTTCCTGAGTGTAAGCGAGTTTTGTTTCCCTATTATCTTCCATTCTTTCTATATGCCCCAGCCATTGTAGTCTATTAGCCTTCATGATACCAGTGATTAGCGGGGACTTAAACAGATCATAAATGTCTTTGTTACTTCTTCTTTTCCACTCTCCACTTTGTGTATCCCTAATGGGTCCAAAGATGCGTCTTAAAATTTTGTTCTCAAAGGTTGTAACAAGGCTTCGTCTCCTTTCGTTGTACTCCAGGTTTCAGAGCCATACAGCACAACTGGTCTGATCAGTGTTTTGTATATTGTGATTTTGGTGTTACGAGATAGCGCCTTTGATTTTAGTAGATGTTGTAGTGCATAGTATATCTTATTTCCAGAGTTGATTCTAGTTTGTATTTCTTCCCTTATGATGTTGGAGCAGTTGAAGATTGTACCCAGGTATTTGTATGTTTCCGTTCTTTTAATGGTCATATTATCTATTTGTATGTGGCCAGAGTTTTTAGCCATTCCGTCTCTTGAAATTACCATATATTCTGTCTTATCTTGGTTGATAACCAGCCCCATCTGTTGGGCTTTTTCCTTTAAGTGAGTCAATATTTCCAATGTCTTTTGTTCACTTTGCCCTATAATATCTATATCATCTGCATAACCAAGCAGCTTGGATGTTCCTCCAATATCACATTCCTCCTTTAGCTTCCTTACAACTTTCTCTAGAGCCAGATTGAAGAGTAGCGGCGATAGTGCATCACCCTGTTTCAAGCCAGATGTTATTTGGAAGGGGTCTGATTTCCTGCCTTTATATGTTACTATATTATAAGTATCTTCCATGCATAGTCTGGTCATGTTGATTAACTTCCTTGGTATTCCAAATTCCTGCATAGCATTCCATAGACTATTCCTATGGACACTATCATAAGCCTTTTTAAAATCCACAAAAATGTTATGGAGATCTCTTTTATATTCCCAATGTTTCTCGGCTATTTGTCGTAAGATAAATATCTGATCTATTGTTGATCTGTTTTGTCTAAAACCCGCCTGGTAGTCACCTAATATGTCTTCTGAATATGGTTTTAGTCTATTTAGTAATACTGCGGATAGTATCTTATAGCTTGTGGACAGTAGTGATATTCCTCTATAATTTCCACATTGGAACTTGTCTCCTTTCTTAAAGATAGGTATCAATAATGACTCTTTCCAGTCATGGGGTAATTCTTCTGTCCTCCAGATTTTTATTATTAGTTCGTATAGCTTTAGATGTAATGCATGGCCACCTGCCTTTATAAATTCAGCAGCAATTCCATCAGTCCCAGTTGCCTTATTGTTTTTAAGTCGTGTGATTACATATAGGATTTCTTCAAATGTAGGTTCTTCAATTTGTGGTTCGCATGTTAGAACCTCTTCCTGTGGGAAAATGTTACTTGGAGCTTCACAATTTAGTAATTCAATAAAATATTCTTTCCATGTGTTGCACATTTCCTTTTTTGTCTTTTAAACCATATGTGTTTTGTTGGTGCCCTCGTTTCATTGACTTCAGTTCTTTAAAAAATTTTCTGGATTCATTTTTCTGGTGATTAGTTTCCATATCTTTGATTATATTACTCATATATTCTCGCTTCTGCTGTCTGACTATTTTTGTAGCCTCTTTACATTCATTTCTATAATGCTCTTCCTTTTGGATGTTATTGATGTCATTTAACCATACATGTCTGGCATTCTTCTTCCTAATGACTGCTTCTTCACATTTTTGATTGAACCATCTGTTCTTTCTATGCGTGGTTAACACACCGAGACATTCTTCTGCGGTAGATTGAATTGTATTCTTGATGTTCAACCAAGTTTGGTCAACGCTTTCCTCCAAAGGGTTTTGCAGAGTTTCAAGTTTACATTTTATTTCATCTGTAAATTTCTCTTTGACTGTAATGTCTTGTAGTTTTTCTCTGTTATATGTTGGGTGTAATCTTTGTAATTTAGTATAGAAAGCTCTCTTAAGTTTTATTTTAAATTTTGCTCCAACGAGGAAGTGGTCACTGTGGCACTCAGCTCCTCTATAACTTCTGACTTGCTGTATGTTTGATGCATTTCTGTTGTTAATTAAAATGTGATCTATTTGATTATAGGTTCTCTTGTCACATGATTTCCAAGTTTGTTTGTGTATATCCTTTCTTTGTAGTCTGGTACTGCTAATCTGCAGTCCTTTGGCTTCTGCCAGGTTGATGACTCTCCATCCATTATCATTTGAAGTTGTATGTAGGCTTTCCATACCGGCCACTTTTTTATTAGTTTGCTCTCTACCTATTTTTGCATTGAAGTCTCCCAGCACAATCAGGATGTCCTGTTTGGGGGTTTCTTCTATGACATCTTCCAGATCATTATAAAAGTCTTCTTTAATATCATCTTCTTTCTCTTCAGTAGGTGCATGTACATTAATCATCGTTATATTATTCCATTTACCTTGTATTCGTAATTTACTAATCCTGTCATTAAAAGCTTTAAAGTTTAAAACGTTCCCCCATAACTCTTTTTTGATGACAAATCCTGTTCCTAATTCATGTTTATTTTGGGTGTTTCCTCCATATATTATAATCATTCCATTTTGCTCTAAAGTACCCTCTCCTGGCTACCTTATTTCTTGAATTGCTGTTATATCCATTTGATATTCAACCAGCTCCCGGGTTAGTTCTTTGGCCGCTCCAGCTCGATATAGTGTCCGCACATTCCATGTTCCAAATCTCAAAAGTCCTTTAACGTTCCAAGGTCATTGTCCAGATAAGTCAGTCCGATATCGAGGCTCATGTATTTGTTTCGTAACAAAGAAAGGTTTTTACAAAGGTGGGGATGTTAACCCCACGCTTCAACCCCCAACCTGGAGGACCAGGGTGTTTCTCTTGGGAGGCCCTGCTGGTAGCTATGCTACCGCCGGCATAGCTCTCAGGGTCATTGAGAAACTCAAGCTCCCCCACCACGACAAGGTTGAAACACCATCGGGGGAGATTTGACAATTACAGTTTTTTTTTTTTTTTAATCAGTGTTTCCCCAGTGTAAATTTGAACAAACAACAGATTCAAAATAACCTCAAATTGACCATATATGCAGCTGCCCTCCTTTTCTCTGTCTGATCTAGAAATTTTAGATTTATTTCATGATTTAATCAGCAACGGGAAAAACTAAAGAACTCAGACAAGCTGCAGAAATAACTATCCCAAAATTTCAAATGATTGGCTGAAAAATATGGATGACTGAAGACACCTTAAAACTAATGGAAACAAGAAGTGACAACAAAAACAGCTATGAAAAATATGAAGAGATTCAAAGAAAAATTATAAAAGTATGCAAAGAGGCTAATACAAAATTTTTTAAAAGCAAGGCATGAAGAGAACTGCATGGAAACTGAATAACATCATAACACTCAAAATACCAAACTATTGCACACAATATCTAATAAATAAACTAATAATAGAACACCCACATCAACGGGTAGCCTCAAATCCAAAGACGAAGGTGGATATGCAAACGCAGGACAGGAGAAAAATGCCTGGTCATCATGACCCTAGCAAGCCTGCACCCTGAAAGTGTAAGGAAGGTAAAGGGGCTGAAACATTCGGTAAAGGGGGACTGCCTCCTGTTGTGCTAGGTCTGCGGCTGACTTTTTACCACTTTCAGTGATTGTGAAATGGTCTATGATTCACATCCAGCTTTTGCTATATCATCATCATCATCATCATCAAGTGCCGTGCCGGCTGGCGTAGGCGTTCATGGCTCTCCATAGATCTCGGTCTTTGGTTTTCTGGATCAACTCTGCTGCTGATATTCCTCCATGCCACCGTCTCAATCCATCCAGCATCACTTCTCTTGGTCTACCTCTGCCTCTCTTCCCCTCGATCTTTCCAGTTGTTACGATGTTCTCCAATGCCTCTCTTCTCATCACATGACCGAGGAAAGCTGTTTGTCTCTGTCTTATTGTTGTATATAATGTTCTAGTTTCGTTAGCCTGTTTCAGGCAGTCGTCGTTAGTTACTCTGGCAGTCCAAGGAATTCGCAACATTCGTCTCAGGAACCACATCTCTGTTGCTTCTAATTTCTTCTTAATTTGTTCATTTACATTCCAAGATTCACTGCCATACAGCAAAACCGGTTCTACATAGCATTTCATCACTCTCTTTCTTACATTCAGTGATAGTGACTTATTGCATAAGATACTCTTCATTTTCTGAAATGTGGCTTTTGCCTGCCCTATTCTGCTCCTAATCTCTGTTGTACATCTTCCATCTGATATTATAAATGCCCCTAGGTATCTAAAATTATCAACTTGGTTAAGGATTTTCCCTTCTATTTCTATGTCACATTTTGGTGTGCTATATCATACGAAAAAATAAATACAAGCTGGCCAGCAAGAACTATTTCTATCAGCAGCAAAGTGCTGAAGCATGGCTGGATTTGGTCATGACACCACTTTGACTTGCTTTCAAAGCTGATTCTCCAGGAAAAAGTTGAAAGCAAACAAGGGAAAGATAAAGAAAAGTTTGGACTGAGAACATTAAAGAATGCACAGGCCAATGTATTCCAGCACTTATACATATCACTGAGGATATGGAATAATGGAGATATCAGAGGGCTCATGATTCCATCACAAATGTTCTATGACTCACAACAAAGGTTCAAGGTTGATAAATATGATGATGATGATTGAAAAAAACTGCATTTTATACATGCTTCAATAAAAATAATAGCCTACACTAGTTATTTCCTGCATATATTTTCTCAAAAATTACTGGAGAATGCTTAAGAAGAATTGTAAAGTGAAAAATGTACTCACAAGCGATGCTGTGCCGCACGTGCATTACCAGCTTTAGTCATATAGGCTGTTTCTTTCATGGCAGTAACCCCCATCACCGACACATCGATGTTCTGATAGTGATAGAAATAATTCCAGTCCATTACAGCAATTCAAAGGCAACAACATTGTTGGCAACAAAATTATGAAGTATGACCACCTTTAATTAAAACTCTTCAAAGGATTGTTATTTATTCAAAAAACAAGAGTTGTATTGTATTTGTGTGTCTTCTTTTGTTGCTTCAGACTTTTATCCTCCATTAGAGCACGGTCCTTCAAACAACTCTTCATAAAATGTCCCATATATTGCACTCTTCTGCAACTCCTTCCATGTCCAATTCATAATATGTGTCTTTAATTCCATTTCATTTTTTCTAATAGTTATGCTATCTTTCCCAATTCTTTGGATGGATTCATGCCAGAAATATTCTATTTCATTTGCTCTACAACTATGCTGTCTTTCCCAATTCATTGGACATATGCCAGGAAAATTATGTTTAAATGTTATGTTTAATTCTGCTTTGTCTCTACTACCAGCTCTGCTATTTTTTTCTAACTCATTGTATGTAAGTAAAAAGTAGGTCAAGTACCCTTTTTTTATTTTGCTTTAGACACATTGGGCATAAGGTGCTAGACCCATATTTAATAGATCAATCAGCACTCAGTCGGTGATGGGGTCAGTATCACACCAGCCACATTTACTTCCCAAGACATTTTCTGGTACCCATTTTAGGCTGGGTCAATTTTTAAATTTGGATCCACCTCAATGAGAATCAAACCCGTGACTGCCAGGTGACAGGCAAGCATCTAGCCACTATGCCACCATGGCTCCCTCCTTGTATGTACGCTAGTAATTGTTAGTTAGTTAGTCGCGGTTCCAACTTCACAGCAATTGGTCGTCCCCATTATGCTCCGTTCCTGTGCCAGTGAATACCACACAAAATGCTCCTCACTACACTATGTGAATAGACAGGAGTCTCGGCAAGCCAACTGCCCACACAAGTACACTGTGCATAATGCCGCCGCCAGAATGCCAACACAAAAGTCCTACACTAAAAATACAGTTCATCGGCGATGGAATCGGCAGTCACCAGAAAGACTTCATTGACCCGGGTGTTATCTCATATGGCTCTTTCCGCAGGGCAACCCGCTGAAAAGCACCGCACAAAGCACAAACTCCGTAGCTCCAGCGATGACTCCCAGAAAACTGCACTCGTGAACCGAAAAGGCAAGCCAGTCAATTCAGCAACAGCTGGTCACCACCATTTCCAACATGCAGTTCATGCTATGAACAACCACGGACAGATGTAAAAGCATTCCACGCAAAATTCACATATACACTCACTCAGTAGCAGGGCGACGGAACCATGCACTACCAGTCCAAAAAGAGGAAAATGTGAAAGCAAACCGCAGCCACAAGCGTAAACACTCCAGAGGCCCTAACGGTTTAAATGCCTATCAGCCATGTTGGGGACTGAAAGTCCCAACAGACTGTAGAAGTCTCAGCCCAAAGCCTCCTTAGTTGCCTCTTATGACATGCATGGAAGGCAACAGTGTTACTATTCTTTGCTTCCCATATGGGCCCCGGCAACACACGAGCGACACTAGTAATATTCTTAACAAGCCTTAAGGATTTATTTCCCCCCGTTAGCAATCAGATTGTTGTGTGCAATGGTTGTTTAAATTTGTTGAATATAATGTTCAACTTACACCAGGTTTAAAGGCAAAGGTATTCTCACGTCAGCTGCTGCCGTAGATTTGTGAATGTCTAGGCATGTATACTAGGTTGTGACATAGTTTGGTGGGGTAATCAATTCTTTTTCTCATTTCTTTTCCTTCTTACACAATTTCCCCAAAATTCTGAAAATTTTCTGGTGTCCATTACACCAGGGGCCAAAGTCTAACAGATTTGCACGGGTCTGAACAAACCTTGCCAATGAAGATTTCACCTAGGCCACTGTCTTTATACGGAGCTGTGGTAGCACAGTGGCTTGTATGCTTGCTTGCCAATGCAGTAGTTATGTGTTCAAGTTCTCATCAAGGTTAAGTTAGTTGCAGATTCTTTACAGGATGTAGCAGTCAACCCCAGCAATTTTTTTGGCTGTTCGGTAGTTTTCCATAGCTTTCTGAATGACTGGCACTCATACCATTATATGAAAACCAATTCCAGGCTGCCAAATCATGTGCAGCTGTTTCGGGTGTGGTATGTGAGATTACGAATTGCATCCGTAACCATTTAGCCATAAAACTATTGAGGTGGATTATTTTAATTGACCTGAACTCCCAGGTTGACCTCAGCCTTAAATTGGCACCAGGAAATGCCACTGGGAATAAAGGCAGCTGGCATGATATTGACCACATCGCCCTTGAGGTACCAGGTGGTCTATAAAAATATGGGGCTGTCACCATATACTTAATATGCCTTGAGGGTAGGTCAGCATGGCCGAATGGATAAGAATGTGTGTTCCTAAACATCCGGTATGTTGATGCCGAGGTAAGGGGTTCAACTCCTACACCAGACAGTTGTATTAAAATGTTGACCTTTCGTCCTTGACTTGGGGATGTAAATTACAAGTACCTCTGAAGTCGGAGTGGGTTCATCTGATGGTGAGGGACACTGTTAATAGGGAAAGATAATCCACATGCAAAATTTAGTCCAGCACTACTATAAATAGTGTGTATGGACTACGCTTGAGTTCAAAGCGAGCGAGCGCAAAAAAAATAATAATTAATAAATATGCCTTGAGGTGTGCAAGTGTCCTTTACTTGATTACAGTGTTGGTATTTATGTGCACCTATCATTGTGCCACAAGGCTCCTACTCAAGTTTGTCTGCTTCAATACATATTACAGATCCTGCATATTTTCCTGGCTGTACGTCTGCTTCTTTCTCCTGCCTCTTTTCCTTCTTAAATGTCGATCTCGAGCAGACACTGGCAATGATGATTCCCCAATCCTCTGAAATTGATGTTGATTATATTATTACTTGTTGCCCAGCTGTTTCAGCTTTCCACATCCTGTATTCCTCTGCCTCTCTTGCTGAGAAATTTCCCACATATGACCAATGTGTCTATTCCACCTTTTCTGCTGATATTCACCAATTTGTCTTTTCCTTATGATTTTGCTGAGTGATCTAGAAATGCCTGTGGCCGTGAATACCACAGTATTTGTTAAACAGGTGTTTACACATTAACATAACAGTATCCTTTTGAATGATATATTCAATTTAATAGAATCCCCGCCTGTTTTTCACACCACTTTTACTTTTGTTGCTATTAATTGCTTTGGTAAATGTTCACCTTTTTGTTTTGCAAATGTCGATTTTGAAACAACACAGTATGGCAATATTATAATTTATCAGAAGATAGTTTAACGATTGAAAACCAGCATCAAGTGGCAAGTCTTTTGCTGAGTGTTGCTCTGATCACAGTCTGTTGGAAAGACTCTGGATCCTTCACCAGCTCCTCTGCCTCACGAATTTTTATACCCAGGTTGTCTGTTATGTATACACAATCATGTTGGTTGACCACAGCCTCATTTTCCACAAACATTGCCTTCAAATACTTTAAACCACTGTGGCATTTGGGAGATGAAAACTTCCGGTGTGCTGATGCCAAATTAGCGAGTTCAACCCTTACATGGGTCAGCTAAACTAAAATGTTGACTTCTCATCATTAACTTGGGGACGTAAATTACAAGTACCTCAGAAGTCGGAGAGGGTTCATCTGAAAGCAATGGACACTGGTCACAGGGAGAACTAATCCAAATGCAAAAATCAGTCCATTGCACTAGAAGTAGTAGCACGTGTATGGACTACACTTGAGTTCAAAGTGAGTGAATGCAACAATATATATATATATCAGGTGCCATCTCCACAATTAAGGTTGGCTGCAATGGATCTCCAACACTGTCTGTCTCTCACCCTGACTGTACATTCTGTCAGGCTGATGTTCGTCCATCTCCTGGTGTTATCTTCCCACTTGTATCGTTGTCTACATCTTGCTCGCTTGCCCTCAACCTTGCCTTCCAGTATGGTTTTTATAACAGTATCATGTCTTTTAACATGGCAAAATATTTCACTTGCCTCCTTTATTCCTTTCATCAACTCTCTCTTCATTCCCAATTTTTCTAGACCCTCTGTATTTGATTGCTTTTGTTTCCATGAAATACGACATATTCGTCTGTATATCCACTTCTCCTGGGCCTCTATTCGACTTTCTAGTTGCTTTTTCAATGTCCAGGCTTCCGCGCCATACAGTAGAATATGCTTAACATTTGACAATTCTCATTTTTAATGCGTTGATAATCTCTCTAGATGTTAATAATGATTTCATGCAGTTGAAAGCATTTTTGGCCATTCCTATTCTCTTTGTGATTTCCATTTCACTTCTGCCATCATCTGTTATTATATGTCCAAGATAAGAGAAACTTGTTACTTGTTCTAGTATATCCCCGTTGACTGTGATGCTCATTGATGACCTTTCCTTTTCACTACTAATTATCATAGATTTTGTTTATTGGATGTTAATATCTAAGCCACATTCTGCACTATGCCTGTTTACTTGTTCCACTAAGTCTTTTAACTCTTGCTTCGCTTTCTGCTAGTAACACGGTAACGTCAGCATACCTAAGATTGTATGATTCTTCCATTGATGTTAAGTCCAGGCAGTTATTTCCGCTAATAGACGCCACTTGTTCCCAGTACAAGTTAGTAATAAGTCTGATGTCCTTTCCGTCAACTCCTATATCTTGAAGGCATGTAATTAGTCGTTCATGTTGTACTCCCAACAAAAGCTTTCTTGTAGTCTATAAAACAAACATATATACTTTTCTGAACTTCTATATATTTTTTTAATTAACATCCTCAAACAGATAATTGCTTCTCTGGTGCTGCTGTTTTTGTGGAAACCACATTGTTTTTCAGCTACTCCCTCATCTATGTTATGTTGAATTCTTTCTTGTATGACCTTGAGTAGTATCTGGGTTATGTGGCTCATTAAGCTAATAGTTCTGTAATCCTCACAATCAACAGCTCTTGGCTTCTTTCGTAGTGTGATGAAAATGGATGTTTTCAAGTCCTTGGGGATGTACCCAGTATTATATATATGTCATTACATAATTCTGAGATAGTATCAATGCCAAAGCTGGATAAGGATTTTATCATCTCTGTTGTTATCTTGTCAGGACCTGCAGCCTTTCCTACTTTCATCTTTTTAATAACCTTGTACTTCAGACTTTAATATGTTTGGTCCATCTTGAGTATTATACAATGTTGGTTTATTGACCCTGCTGCCCCAGAATAAATCTTCTGTTTACTCTGACCATCTTTTTTATTATGTCGGTGTTATCAATTATAATTTCTCCATCTTTTATTCTGATACAACCGTTTCCTGTTATATATTTTTCCTTCTTTGTAAATCTTTTTATATATTCATGTAATTCTTTTGAGTTGTGTTTTATTTCCAGATCCTCTATTTCTTTGCGTATTTCTGCAACCACTCTTCTTTGGCAACTCTGCATGTGTGACGTATTTCTCTATCCATTAATATATACTCTGGCAGTGTTCTTTGCTATATTTCTTTGAGTCATTTTGCTCGAGATTTCATCGGTTATCCATAATTGTTTTTTCCTATTTATCTTCACTGGAAAGGTGGTATTTGAAATCTGTATACTGGTTTTTAAACATTCCCATTTTGTATTAATTTTAACCTCAAGATTTTCACATCTATAATGTTCCATACTTTCAACAATTAGCCTATGATACTTATTTTTTACTTCAACCAGGTATAGTTGACTTTTGTCTGGTTGTTTCAATGCCGATATATCTATTTGAAGTGTCTTCAATGTCCTTATTACTGTGATTTTAAGTTACATTTGTAATTTTAAGACTACAGGATTGTGGTCAGAGTTGTTATCAGCACCAGGGTATGTTTTGGCATTTTAACATTGTTTTTAAATGTATTTCTAATCATAATGTAGTCAATTTAGTTTCTTGTTCTATCTCCAGGGCTTTTCCATGTATACAGTTTCCTAAGGTTGTATTGGAAAAATGTGTTACAAACAATAAGATTGTTTTCTTCACAGAACTGTAGCAGCCAGTCTCCTCTGTCATTTCTGTTTCCCATACCATGTTGTCCTACTATCTGCTTATATTTATTTTTTCCAAATTTTGCGTTCATGTCTCCCATGACAATTAGGACCTTTGATGATTTTACAACTTTCAGTGTTTGTTGTAGTTCTTCATAATATTCTTCTAGCTGTGCATCACTGTAATCAGTTGTTGGAGCATACATCTGAAGAATTACTATGTCGAACGGTATATATATTCACCATATGAAGATGTATTTTTTAAACTTTTCTAAGAGTAAATTAAAGATTGTTTTCTATAAAATTAAACACAAGAATATTTATTCTAGAGATGTAAATATTGTGTGCATAAATACCTCTTCCATATCCTTTCGGTTGGTAGTTGTGGGAGCAGATTTACTGAGCACTCGTAAGCACCTCATGCCATCAGGCCGTGTGTATGTAATCTGAATCTGATACAAAACAAGGGCAATAATAGTTTGTAATGCTTAAGATCATAAATTGTATTATTAATTATAATTCACATCAATATTGTTCAGGAAAATTATGAATTTTTATTGGCATTAGTAGTTTGTTTTTAACTGAGTGGTTGTTTATTATTGTAAATCTGTTATCATTTCTGCATTGGATGTCTTAACACATTCTATACTAGCAAAAACTATTTACTTAATACAATTAAGCAGCACAAATTTGTCTAAAGAAAAGCATATATGTGTAGGCTAATGAATAAAAATATAGTGTGGTGTTTAATAAAAAATATGCCAAGAAAATTATATTACTTAAGCATCAAAATTATAGAAACAAAGCATGTAAACTTGCAAGTCATCTACTCAATATGTTCAAATTAGGAAAAAGTCCATTCTGTACAACATAATATACATGAATGTAAATTATATAAAACACAGTTTACAATTTTGGTCTTTAGTCAATGTCACAGAAAAGACTATAGAAATTTCAAAGTGCTGAAAAACAACAATAAAGTTTATATCTGAAACCAGAATCAACATCTGAGAAAGAATGCAAGAAGAAAATACAATAGATAAATAACAAATTCAGAGTAGATGTGCGTGAACAAATAAATTACTGTTATAATAGGGTCACACAGCTTGTTTAAAAGACAGAAATATACCTGATATCTCATTTTTAATGAAGCAAAATAAGTATGTTAAGATCCTGTACAGAAATAACAAATACAAACTCATATACTACATGCCAGAATTGCACTTTGGCTGTATCTGGCAGTTCTTCCGATGTATATTATTATCTTGATGGGTGTTAGTGTTTATATTATAATGCAATGTGATACATCACAACATTGTTATGATAATTCATATGCTATTACAAGAAAAGATGTGGTCAGATTTCTGTAATAATTATCTTTCTTTTTCATGTGCCTTGTCTAGAGCAGACGTCAATGATCATTACTATCCAATCCTCTCTGTATATGATATTTTGATCAAACTGATATTCCTAACAGAGCTAGGCTTCATTAGAAAGCAGCAAGTTAAAAGGCATATAACTAGGCTATCCACTGACAATATATGATAAGCAATGATGTACAGACCAAATGGAACCAGAAGAAGAGGCCGACCATGTAAACGATGGACAAGAGGAATAACAGAGCCCATGGGAATCTCGATACATGAAGCCCATAAACGGGCACTCTATCGCTGTTTATGCTTCACCTCAACACCGCAAAGTACAAGAGGAACAAGATGAGATGAGATGAGATATTCCGTACATTATTATTTGTTGCTGATCTTTTCACATATATTGTCCTATGTTTTTCTCTGCTTTTAACGGGCGCATTTAGTGTTTTCCCAAATATAAGGCTAACTACCCTATTCCACATCTTATGTTGATATGCCTCAAACGTGTCATTTCTTTTCCTTATGGTTTTAATGGAGGTAAAAAGGGTTTAAAAGGCCAGAGGGTTGATTTCACTGCACTGGGTTTTACCCCATATAGCTCAGTTTCTTTCCACAGGGCGGCCTGCCAAAATCATTGTACAAAGCACAAACTCAGTAGCTCCAGCAACGACCCCCGGGGGCAGGCAGTGTAACCACTTTGCCGCAGAGACTCTTGGTTTTAATTAGTGATCTTGTAACACTTGCAGTTAGCAGTTGCCTCAGCATTTGTTTGTTTTCTCATTCCACAATATGCTCAACATTCTTTCAAAAACCACATCTCTATTGCCTCATATTTATTCATCATTTCATTACTTACTGTCCAACACTGGTATCTATACAGAAGAAATAGCCATGTAGAACTTTTCTGTAACCAAATATTTGGGCTTTCAATGATATTTCTGTTTGTCAAGACATTGCTCATTCTAGTAAAAGTCTGTAGATATGGCAGTTCTTTTCTTTATTTCTGTATTACATCTTGAATTGGCTCTCTCTCTCTCTTTCTCTCTCTCTGTCTGTGCATGCATGCGTGCATGCATGTGTGTAGATATATATAGATATATATATTTATATATTACCAGAATTTGTGTTACAAATATTAACAGCCAAGATTAAAAAGCCAGTGACAGATAATAAAAGAGAAGAAGTACATATTCAATTAACAATACTGTAAATGCTTAACATTAAAAAGACTCAATTATGAATTAGTAAAACACTAGATCAAAATTAATGTTTATGTAAATAAATCTTAAAATAAGTGAATATACACACTTGGAAAGGTACAGATGACATCTGTGGACATTCAGACGTTTTGGAACCATTCAGCTTGAATCTAAATGAAAGCTCTGACTCCTTTCTGACATTTCCGACCTCCTTGTCTAACCTGCTCAGGTTCTTAAACCCAAAGAAAGTAAATCATTTACATTGACATTTTATAATGTAATAGACAACATTTATATATTATATGTTTTGTCTGTAATCACTGTAAATAACTTAATAGTATACAATAATAAGACAAACCTGTAATTGAGAATGTATATAAAGTATCCAAATAAACTACATGACTGCAGATTACTGGACTTTTCTACCAATAGGCAAAATACAGGATGTTCTTGCCCTTGTTATAACAGAACTTTTTAATTCTGTATTTACACTTAATTACACACACACACATATATATATATATATATATATATATATATATATATATATATATATATATATATATATATATACTAGCTGACCCGGCCCGGCTTCGCCCAGACCCTGATGGGGAGCATTTCATTTAATTCATATAAGTAGTCATATAAGTTCCCGTTCCCGACTGTCTGTCTGTCTGACCCGGCCCGGCTTCGCCCAGCCCCTGGCGGGGGGCATTTCATTTAATTCATATAAGTAGTCATATAAGTTCCCGTTCCCGACTGTCTGTCTGTCTGTCTGTCTGACCCGGCCCGGTTTCGCCCAGCCCCTGGTGGGGAGCATTTCATTTAATTCATATAAGTAGTCATATAAGCTCCCGTTCCCGTTCCCGACTATCTACTGTCTGTCTGTCTATTATTAGAAAGAGCCCTTGAAAGATCTTTACATCTTCCCCCAACAATTAACTTGGGTAAATGGAGCGTCTTATTTAATTCATATTCGGCCCCTGCTCCCATTCCCGTTCCCAAAAAAGACGACCCGGCCCGGCTTCGCCCAGTCCCTGGTGGGGAGCGTATCATTTAATTAATATTCGGTGGAGGGAGGAGGAGGAGGGAGCAGGGGGGAGGAGGATGAGACAGGAGGATGAGACAGGAGGAGGAGGGAGGAGTAGGGATTAGGAGGAGGAGGGAGGAATGAGGGGAGAGGGAGGAGGAGGAGGGAGGAGGAGGGAGGAGGAGGGAGGAGGGAGGAAGGAGGAGGAGTGAGGAGGAGGAAGAGCGAGAAGGAAGGAGGAGGGAGGAGGAGTGGAGAGGAGGAGGAGGGGGAGGAGGAGGGAGAAGGGGAGGAGGAGGAGGAGGAGGAGGGAGGAGGAGGAGGGAGAAGGAGGAGGAGGAGGATGGAGGAGGAGGGAGGAGGAGGGAGGAGGAAGAGGAGGGGGGAGGAGGTTGAAGGAGGAGGAGGAGAGAGGAGGCGGAGGAAGGAGGAGGAGGAGGAGGAAGGAGGAGGAGAAGGGAGGAGGGAGGAGGAGGAGGAGGGGGGGAGGAGGAGGGTGGAGGTAGAGGAGGAGGAGGGAGGAGAAGGATGAGAGGAGGAGGAGGGAGAAGGAGGAGGGAGGAGGAGGAGGGAGGAGGAGGGAAGAGGAGGGAGGAGGAGGAGGAAGAGGAGGGAGGAGGAGGAGAGAGGGAGGAGGGGGGAGGAGGAGGGGGAAGGGGGAAATTTTTTGAGGAGGAAAAAAGGGAGAAGGAGGGAAAAAAGGAAAAAGGGGGAGGAGGATGAGGGAAAAACGGGAGGGAGGGGGATAGGGGGGGAACGGAGGGAAAAGGAGGAGGGGGGAGGAAAAAAAAAAAAATAAAAGGGAGGGGAAGGGGGAAAAGAGGAAACAGAAAGGGGGAATTTTAAAAAAGGGGGGGGGGAAGGAAAGGAAGGAGAACGTTTCCGTTTTACCGTCATTTTTTTTGGGTTTCCTTGTTGTTTTTCAAGACTTAATAATTCCTTACCTAAAAAGATGAATTTTATTAATTTTAAATTTTTTATTTTTTTTTTTTTTTTTTTTTTTTTGGGTTTTTTTTTTTTTTTTTATTTTTAGGGAGGGGGGGGAGGGGGGAAAGGGGGAAGAAGAAAAAAAAACTATGACTTGGCAGCGCGGGAATGAGAGGAAGACGTGTAGAAAATTTCATCTCAATCAATGGACCGTTCGCGCGATAAAGGCAGACTACAACGGAGATTCCCTTTAAAATTATATTTATATATATATTATAATATATTTTATATAATTATATATATTATATATAATATATAATATATATATATATTATACATTTTTGAGTAAAATAGACACATCACTTGAAATTTATAATCTGTTTACGAGGGGGAAAAAACAATAATTACTAAAGAAATTTAAATATAGAAAAATTAGCATGAATTTAATTCCTTTTAAAAATAATAATCAGTGATACGATGTTAAAACTGGCAAATATAAAATACTCACATCGGCATATCCTATCTATCAAAAGGGGAAATTTGGATGCAGGTAAATCTAACTGCACTGCATAGGCAAAATTTTTTCATTCTGGCAATCAAAAACGCAGCTGTCTCATCATTTCAACAGGATTAAAAGATTGGTTAAGCCTCCTGAGACCTCGCGCTTCGGACGGTTTCGTGAACAGAATCCTCACCCCAAGGGTAAAATTTGAGGTAATGTTTTTAGGCGGGCATATTCACCTCCTTTTGGGTAGAGAGGGAAAAAAAAGAGGAAAAAATTTTTAAAAG